>JAWNPF010000115.1:332500-686737 GCA_035045185.1 Drosophila meridiana | reverse complement strand
GCTGCACAAAAAGCGCAAAAACGTGACGAGCAACCGACGAACAAGAAGATGATAAAGATAAGCACAACGCAAGCGCGACCGCAAGCTTATCTGAGCTTTTATATATGTCTGTATGTGTGTCTTCTATGATTGACACAGCTTTTTCGGTTTAGCGGGCCCTATATGCAAACGATGCACAACAGGCGCCAAACGCGACGAACGAATCATACGATTAAAGAGGAATAACAAAACTCAAGATAATGCACGCACAATTCCATACACTATTTTATGCACAATGAAATAACTAACTTGAGCGTAAATGTTAATGTTTTACATTCTTGTGTACGACAAGATTTGTTATTAATTTGAATGTACTATTTTGCACAAATTTTAATGTTTTACACTGTTTCGTCGTACAGCGCGATGTGTTATTAATTTGAATGCATTATTTTGTACAAATGTTTATGATTCACACCGTTGTACTTTGACGAAGTGGAGTACTAACTTGATACACTAAACGAAACACCACGGAGTGTATAGATCACGTCGGGGCACCAAAATGTTGGAAGCTGCCCAGCTTTTTCGGCAACTCTAGCTCCAATCATTTACAAAGCAAATAATATAACACGTAAGAACGTTGCATGAGGGCGAACCTAATGCGTGATACTAGTTTCCGATAGGAGCATCTGGTATATTCAATTTAATAATATATCTCAAATTTTGCATTTATGTAGATTCATGTGAATTTTATGCAATTTAAATGTTTGTTACATTTTGGATACCGGCTTTTTTAACTAATTACCTACCCCTCATATACTGCCAATTGAAGGTCTGTTGAATATAATATGTGAATGAGTTAGCATTTTTATAAAATGTAAAAAATTCAATAGAATCATATGCTAAAAGTTTCATCAAGTTCCGTTAAGTCAGTCGCAATCTATTAAACAAAACGCTTGGCCAATTATGACACGCACGTGTTAAGCAGCGACAGCAAAATATAATTACATTTACACATATGTACATACATTGAAACGTGCAAGCGCGTTTGCTTATGCATGGTCACAAATAAATTCAGCGCCATTCATTCTAACGTATTCTTCAACCAAAATTGTTATTGAGTTGTGTTTGCATTTTCAGCCGCTTGTCAAATATCGCTCTTTATACGCATACATTCAACCGACCACCGTTTTTGTATGTACACATATAAATACATACGCTCATATGCGCGCATTTCAGCATTTTCTAAGAATCACAATTGCGATTGATTTATGTTTATATTGTGTTTGCAGCAGCTGCTATAGTTTTGTATCTGTAAAAAATCCCTTGTAGTGAGGTAGTTTCGGATTTCCCAACAGGCAATGCAAAACTGATGTGGCGCAGCAGGTAGATGAAAAGCAAAAGGGTCAGCGTTCGAGAGCATGAAAATAGTTGCGCAGCTGTTCGTGCCTACATACATACATATGTCGAATTATCAGTATTTTCCATTATAGCGCAGCGCGTTTCGACTCGTGCAACGACACAACTAGAATTGACTTGCCTCTTTTTCTTTTCTCTTGCACGAGCCCTCGAACCACACTCGACGGCAGCGACAAAGACGCTGTCGTCTCGCTAAAACGGTACTTCCCAAAGCTACAAAATGCAAAGGACCAATCAGAGCGCATTTAGCGGCTGATGAAATATTTTTTAGTATAATAAAATTAGGAATTCTGGTAATAACCAGAATTCTCATACACAGCAATAGACACGCGTAATATACGTAATAGACGCGCGTATGTGCAATACGCAGAAACAATAACATACAGTGCGTACATACAGTACGCTCCGACACGGCCAACCTGACATTAACACGTCCTCGTGTAATATGCCAGATATAAATTCCATAATTTCATAGCTGTCTCTGTAATGCTAGATTTCAGGCTTAATACATCGTCTGTTTGAGACGAATAACTCTCAGTTCCAACTAGGCTTTGTCTTATTTTCATTTTATTTTTATTTAAAACAAACATCCAATTTTCTTTTCTTATTTCATGACAATTTCACAAACTATATAAAGTGTTCTTACACTTTGTTTTCACATAATAATTTTCACATATTTTTTTTTCATAATTAATAATTCAAACTTCATGCTTCATACTTCATACTTCATACTTCATAATTCTTACTTTATTCTTCATTCTTCATTCTTCAATCTTCACTCTTTATACTTTATATTTTATACTTTATACTTTCAAGTGTCTCACACTACTTGACTCTCTTTTATTCAGTTTTAGAGTTACACAATCAAATGCCCCACACGCCATGATCAAAACAACATTCGTTATTTTGCACTTGTGCTTGCATTGTGACTTGTACACTCTGTCATTCTCTTTGGTCAACAACAATAATAACCCTCATGGTTATCTTCACTTTCATTTCAGTGGCTTCAACATTCTTAAATTCTTTATTTTCTTTCTTTATACCATCTGCTATGGTTTTGTCACTCTCAACAATATTATAATCATCACAAACATTCAACTCAACGTGTACTTCACCGTCTGGCCATTAAATCCAATTTTTCTTATCTGAACAGATTTTCTTATCTGAACAGACTCGTGCCCGTAAAACACCTTCCCTGGTCAGCTATTATTTGGTTTGGTACTCCAAACAACGCAACTGAGGATTTAACAGCATTTATGCAACTTTCGCTGTCTATTTTAAGGGTATGGCTAAGATATACAAACTTTGTAAACGCGTCTACTTGGACTATTACATACTCTTTCCGGTCACTCTTGCCACTGAGTTTTCCGGTTATGTCCATGTGAACAGTATGCCAGGGAACATTGACTTTTGGGATTGGGTGCAATTCAGCTTGTATTTTCTTATTTACGATTTCAGCTATTTCAGAGTCTCGGCGCTGCTCAGCAATGATCCAGTTGCTAGAGATTTCAGCGAGGTTAATTCTCTTCTCGACTATCGCTCTTGCAGCAGAAGGAGGTTTGGGTAAAATAGGATTTCTCGACAAAAAGTCAACATGTGCCATTCTCTTCCCTTCTCTATATTGAAAGTCAAATGAAAAGGACTGTAAATAAGCCCACCAACGCTGTGCTCTTGGGGTCAGATCTTGTTTATTTCTCGACGCCTTCAACGAGTTACAGTCGGTGAAAACAACAAAGTTCGTGCCCAACAGATAATGCCGAAAATGCTTAATCGAGTTAACAACAGCCAATGTTTCCAGCTCATACGAGTGGTATCTTGACTCTGCAGGGGAGGTGGTTTTTCTAAAATATTCTATTACGTGGGGTTTGTTATCGATTTTGTGCAATAAAATTGCACCATAGCCACTTCCACTTGCATCTGTATGCAATTCAATTGGGTAACTTGGATCAAAAATAACAAGAACTGGTTTATCTATGAGAATCGAAATAACCTTTTTCCGTATTTCCTCATGATCTGTATCAATATCAGATGGTTCACCACCTGTACATACATTAATTGTTTTGACTCTTGAAATTTTAAATCGGTTTGTGGAAATAACAATATCAAAACCCTGATTTAGTATTTCTCGACCAATGACAATATCGTTTTGCATTTGATCGTTGTTAATTACATAAAATAAAATCTCAATATAGTTATCATCAATTTTTACATTACTTAATATTTGTACTGTACTGCAGATTCCACTGCTACCTATGCCTTTTAACATAACAATATTATGAGATCTCTTACCAGAAAACTTTGTACTTAGCTTTTCTTTCATTAATGAGCATTCCGCTCCGGAATCGAAGGTAATCTCAAAAGTTTGGCCTCTGTGGCTCATGTAGCCCTTGGGTACTGCAACGCTGCACTGCTCCACTCGCTTGTCCCGAATGACCGTTTTGTTTCTGTCAGCTTCCTTCTTTGTACAGTGAGTAGAGATGTGTCCCACGACTCCACATTTGAAGCAAGTAACATTAGACTTTTCACGGTGCTGCCCGTTACCATTCGCCGATTGGTTTTTGTGCATCCGGAGTCTGCAGTCTATCATTTTATGGCCAAGTTTGCCACAAAAATGACACTCCATCGATGATTGTTTTTGACGTTGAGGGTTGATTTGACAAAGCTTTATTTTGTTATTTTGTATTTTCACGTTCTCTTAATACGATTTGCCTCTCACTATTATATATACCGTATCTCAACTTATTTATTAATTAGATAATTTTAGCATATACTCTTTTTGTTCACTTAAAAAAATACGCACACTACACACTTGACAATTTACTTTAAGCAATGGACATACAAACACACATGCGCCACCAATAAGACCGACCAATTTAATGCAGCGCACAAAAAAATTTACATATGAAGCAGGCTCTCACATTCATTTACACGAATGCAAATACAAAAGAGAACTAGACACACTAATATAAATGCAGCACATTCTGTGCTCATGCCTTAAACACACAAGCGAAGTAACGGAATTAAGCGCGAATTGCAATAATACGCACACCATACCTACAGCTAGCTCGTTTGCACTCTTTGGCTACAGAGCTACAGGCTGAAGCACATAAAACTCACACTTGCTCGCTCGCGCTTGCACGCTGATGGTGAAAAAAGCTCTTCGTGAATAAATTTGAACAAATTTCGTAAAATTTAAAATAAATAAAATATAGCCGAATCACTTTGATAGCTCATTTGAACAAAAAAAACACACAGAGGCACACGCAGAACAGATGTAGCGCATTTAAAACCCGATAATTAATTAAAACTACGATTTGGTTTGCACCAGCTACAAATTCGACCAATCAAAAAGGCTGCAGGAGTTTCTATTGTGTCGAAACGCTGCGTAAAAAGTTCTTTAAATTCGAGCCAGGTAATGTCAGCATAGCACACGTGAGAGAGCCACTGCGAAGCGCTTCCCTCTAATGCCGAACTTAAAGCGACGACTAACGCACTGCCTTTTAAAGCATTTTCTTGCAAAATTATTTCAATCGTATTACACCACGATGTCGCGTTGGCACCTGCCTTGTCGGGATTAAATTTGGTTAACTGCACCGATTTATTTTGTCCAACGTCAGACAATGTTGTTTGTAACGCGCGCAAAAGTTCAATTAAATTTTTATTTTGTAATTCTATCATAGTGCGCCATGGTCCATCTATTCTTGGAGGTAGAGGGCCGGATCCCACTTCTGATGTCGAATTATCAGTATTTTCCATTATAGCGCAGCGCGTTTCGACTCGTGCAACGACACAACTAGAATTGACTTGCCTCTTTTTCTTTTCTCTTGCACGAGCCCTCGAACCACACTCGACGGCAGCGACAAAGACGCTGTCGTCTGGCTAAAACGGTACTTCCCAAAGCTACAAAATGCAAAGGACTAATCAGAGCGCATTTAGCGGCTGATGAAATATTTCTTAGTATAATAAAATTATGAATTCTGGTAATAACCAGAATTCTCATACACAGCAATAGACACGCGTAATATACGTAATAGACGCGCGTATGTGCAATACGCAGAAACAATAACATACAGTGCGTACATACAGTACGCTCCGACACATACATGATGGGTCCTATCGTCAATTTTTTTATGTGGAATAATTTTGTTCGAACTAAGTCGATTACACAAATATCGGTATTTGATATTTACATTTTTTGATGGTCACACACACAAAAAGAAAATAAAATAACTGACCTAGGCTATACGAAACATGATAATTTTAGCAGATAAATTATTTGCAGAACTTCAACATTAAATCGAATTACATATATTTCTCAGAAGTGCCGTTTGTCGTCTTAGCAATTAGGCATATGAATTTTGCAGCTGGGCGTTACAAATTTTGTTGCCAATTTGCCACGCCCCCAGTAGGCGTAGACATATCATATTTGGCAAGTTCTTAGAAGGAGTCGAGGGTCACGTAACTGTAAAGTTTGGATGCTTACACTCCAAAAATGTGAAAGTTACAGGGTATTTTTTCGATATACCATGCCCTAAAGGGGTGTAAGATTTATTTAGGGAATCAATAGAGGAGGCCCCCAGTAACACAATCATCCGATTTTGAAGCGTCTAGCTCTAAAACTGTAGGAGCTACAAATTTTTTGCGATTTGCCACGCTCCCAATGGGCGTAGATATATCCGACATATCTTTTTGAACTTGGGTGAACTTGACACTTTATAATTCGAGGGTATACAAGAGTATATGTTCCAAGTTTCAAGTCTCTAGCTTCAATAGCGTAGAAAAATATTGCATTCATACGAACAGACGGACAGACGGCCAGACGGACAGACGGACGGACAGCAACACGGACATTGCACAAAACCAATATACTATTTTCCCTTTGGGAAACTAGTATAAAAATGGAGAAAAACAAACATGACCGCACCTGGACTCGAACCTGTATCTATTTACCACATATGTAATGTTAAAGCGCGTCATCTCAACTAGCACAACCACATCATGTTTATAAATTTAAAAAAAAATTATTTAATTAGTAAAAAGAGCCGGTATCTAAAAATTAAAAATAAAAAATAAAAATTGCATAAAATTCACATGAATCTATATGCAAAATTTGAGGGGTCTAGCTCTAAAGGTGTGGGAGATATAATTTTATAAGCTTTTTCGATAAGGTTTAAAATCGATAACAATACAACAAAAATATATATCGTTTGTTGGTAACAAACTTGACCTGCGCGTGCTAGATGCTTCAATCGACGCGTTCAAACATACGGACAGACGGACAGATGGATGGACGGACAGACGGATAGACGGACGGACGGACAGACGGACAGACAGACAGACGGACAGGGCTAAATCGACTCAGATCATCGCCCTGGTCAAGAATATATATACCTTGTGGGGTCTGACACGCCTCCTTCTGCCTGTTACATACATTTACCATTATACCATTATACCCTGATTTCCCATTTTCTATGGGCTCAGGGTATAAAAATAAGCTTATTGAACCAAATTTATTACAATATCCACATTTTAGCAAGGAATTTTGCATAATCACTGATGCAAGCAAACAAGCATGTGGAGCAGTTTTAACTCAAAACCATAATGGACTCCAACTCCCAGTAGTATATGCATTAAGAGCATTCACTAAAGGTGAAAGCAATAAGAGTACTACAGAACAAGTACTAGCAGCAATACATTGGGCAATAACACATTTTTGACCATATATATATGTCATATATATATGTCTATGATAAACCCAAGTTCAAACCAACTGAGAACATTTCATTCGGGCGAAACCTATTGCGTGATACTCCTTTCCTATAGGAGCATCTGATATATTAAATTTAATAATATATCTCAAATTTTGCATTTATGTAGATTCATGTGAATTTGATGCAATTTCAATTTTTGTTACATTTTGGATACCGTCTTTTTACTAATTACCTACCCCAGTAATTATCCGAAATGGTGCCCGACTAGGAGATATGTATTTAAATCAGAAATAATTATATAATTAAATAAACAAAATAAAGAGAAGAAAAACAAACATCACTGCAGCTGGATTTGAACCTACATCTACTACATATATAGCGTTACAGCACACACTGAACTAACAAAGCCACTTCCTCTTAAATAAGGAAAAAAAAAGACAAACTATTTTCAGCCGTCGCCGCCGCGTCTCGAACTCGGACCCTTTTGCTTTCGCGCTTTGCATCTGCCTGCTGCGTCACATCAATCTTGCATTGCCTGTTGGCAAATCCGAAACTTGATCACTACAAGAGCGACTTTTGACAAATACAATACTATAAAAGCTGCTGCTAAACACAATATAAACACAAATCCATCTTAATTGTGATTCTTAAAAAAGGCTGAAATGCGCGCATATGAACGTAATGTATGTGTAGATACAAAGACGGTGATCGGTTTGAATGTACAATGAATGAATACAAAACTAAAGAAGCGGCTGAAAATTCATACACAACTCAATAACAACTTTGGTTAAAAAATATGCTAGAATGAATGGCGTTGAATTTATTTGTGTCCATGCATAGCAAACGCTCTTGCACGTTTTAATGTATGTGTAAATGTAAATGTATTTTGCTGCGCGTCGCTGCTGAACACGTGCGTGTGATAATTGGCCAAACATTTTGTTTAATAGATTGGGCCTGACTTAACGAAACTTGATGAAACTTTCAGCATATGATTCTATTGAATTTTTTTATAAAAATGCTAACTTATTCACATGGTTATATATGCAATTGGCAGTGTATGAGGGGGTAGGTAATTAGCAAAATTAGCTGATATCCACAATGTAACAAAAATTGAAATTGCATAAAATTCACATGAATCTACATAAATGCAAATTTTGAGATATATTATTAAATTTAATATACCAGATGCCCATATGGGAAATGAGTACCACGCATTAGGTTTCGCCCGAATACAACGTTCTTACTTGTTTTTTATTTAGTCAGTCACGCTTAGTCGCTTGTTGATTGTTTGTCGAAAAGAATTTGTAACGTTTTAACACAGTTTTAGAACCTCGGAAAAGCGATTTTTTCTAACGGAGTACAATTTCTTTTAGCTGCACAGATTTGAAACTGAGTTTAAACTGAACTACAGATTGGGAGTTTGTTGTCTTTTGTAGCTAGATTTGTTAATAGTGGCGTGATTTGAATTATGTAAGAGTGGCCTGATAGCTCCTAATAAGTGGCCTGATCGCTCCTGACTGATTACCTCCAAATACGCTGAGAGGTGTGTGTTGGAAGCTGCCGAGCTTTTTCGGTAACTCTGGCTCCAATCATTTACGAAGGCAAATAATAAAACCACGATTTAATTTAGCTTATTATTTATTAATTTAATGCCGAATCCGCGATGATCGTGGAGGCAAAGTTAATACAGTTACAATAGAGATAGGTGTTGCTCGCTTGAAGATGATTATCGAAGTTAAGGAATAGAATACAAAATGATAAGCAAGATACCGAGCAGCAGTAATTTACATATGTACGTGTGTTACAGTTTCTTTTTGTGCCTAACTGCACTATGAGCAAATGAGAATGCGATAAAGAGCAAATGGCTTAAGAGAAGCTTATTTAAGAGAAATTATTAGTTGGTGCGCCGAACATCCTCCCCCCGCACAGCTTATTGACAGCTCGACGTGTAGTTCCAGTGGGTGTGCGAAGAACAGCGACTCTCACAGCACCATCAGCTCCAGCGATGGTCTCAACGACTCGAGCTAATGGCTATTTCAACGGCGGCAAGTTTTCATCCTTCACACATACGACATCATAGCCTTGATCGGAGGCTGCGAGGTGACCCATTTTCAACGCTGTTGGAGAATAGTAAGGTACTCCTCACTCCAGCGCTTCCAGAACAATTGCTGTATGTAAACAATGCGTTGCCAACGACCGAGACGAGTGGTCGACCAATCAAAAAATGTCCTGGAGTGAGAACTCCAAGATCATCGGGATTTTCTGAAAGTGGAACAAGAGGACTAGAATTTATTATAGTCTGAATTTGACATACCAAGGTGCGAAGTTCATCGAAGCCGAGAAGTGATGATCCCATAGCGCGATATGGATGACTCTTTGCGGTCTTCACTGCTGCTTCCCATAGGCCACCGAAATGTGGTGAGCGAGGAGGTATGAACTTTCAACCAAAACTGTTGTTGATGCAGTAGTTCTGAACTTCAATGCGATGCTCCTGGCTCAACAATAAACGTTTCAGATCCGCTAGCTCTCTCCGTGCACCCACAAAGTTAGTAGCGTTGTCAGACCAAATGCATCTTGGAATGCCGCGCGTACTGATGAAACGCTTGAGGGCGCCCAAGAAAGCTGCGGTCGACAGATCCTTTGCGAACTCCAACCATACAGCCTTAGTTGCGAAGCAAATGAATACGCAGATGTAGCATTTTATTGATGTTCTGTTTCGACTCCAGTGACGGTAAATGCCAGTGAGATCTGTATACGATCCTTAGGCAAGTCCGCAATTATATGCGCCACTAGACGAGGTCGGGATCTACAGCATATGACACATTTTCCCCCCCCGGGGGGGTTCCTCCCCCCCCCCCCCCCCACCGGCCATCCCCCCCCCCCGCCCGGCCGCCCGGCCGGGGGGGCGCCCGGGGGGATTATAAAGGACGGGGGGGGGGTTTTTTGGGGGGGATTGGGGGGGGGGGCGGCGCGCCGCGGGGGGGGGGCGCCACGCGCCCCCCCCCCCCGAGGAGCCCCAAGGCCCCCCAAAACCGGGGGGGGCGAAAGAAGGGGGCTTGGGGAAAAACAATTTTTCCCTTTTCGTGGGGCGGAGTATTTCCGGGGCGCCGGGGTTTTTTGACCAGGCCACCCCATATGTGCGGGTCCTTGCCGAGAGTCGTCCGCTGCCAACCCAGGCGTTTTTGTTCCCCTAATGATTTTGTTGATGTACCCAAAAATGCGCTTCATTGTTCCGAATGAATGTATGTGTTTGAATGACAACCAGATATCCACATGCTCTGCCGAGAACAGAACTCTTTGACGCATTTCAGGAAGGCATGCTTCAGACAAGCAGTGCCTAGGCCAACAATGTCTTTCCATATGCAAAAACGAAGTCCGTGCATCCTTAATCTGGAATGCAAAGGCTCCAACGGTGCTGCTCCTTTTGATAATATATCCTCTCGAATCATCCCAGTTGGCACGTAATGCCACTTCATGCCGTATGGCGGAAATCTTATTGGCGACAAATACATTGAATTTGGATGGCTCTTCTTTTAACCAAGACAAGACTACGGATGAATCTGACCAACAATGCATTTCACATTCAAACAAGTTCATATTGTTTATTTCGCTTGCGAAGTTCGCAAGCAGAAATGCCGTGCATGACTCAAACTTAGGCACCGTGAGGGTCTTTAATGGGGCGACTCTCAGCATTATTCTTCGCTGAGCGAACATAGACACAAGAACCGTAGGCCTCAAGACTGGCATCGCAGAAGGCATGTAGCTCGATTCTTGCCTTGAGTTGGAGTACATAACGAGGAAATGTTGCATTGCGCACTTGATGAAAGTCCTTACAAAACTCACTCCAAGCTGATTCTAAGGGTTGTGGCAGGCTTTCATCCCATTGCAGCTTGTCTCTTCACATGCGTTGCAAGGTGATTTTTGCTCTAGTTAAAGTTGGTCCAATCAAACCTAGCGGATCGTAGCATCGCGCGATGTTTGACAGAACCGAACGTTTTGTGTGATTAACTACACTACCCTTGGGCTCGAAAGTGAACACGAAGCTGTCCTTTCGAGGTTACCAGATGAGTCCAAGTGCCTTGGTTACGTCGCTGCCGTCATCGAGTTTGAGAAAACTTTCCTGTTCAGTTTCTGGAACTCCGCGAAGTGCGTCTTTTGAATTGGAGCACCATTTTCTCAACTTAAAGTTTCCTCGAGCAAGAAGACCTGTGGTTTGTTGCATTATGTCGCGAACTTCTTCAGCTGAATTGCCTCCTGAGATCAGATCATCAACGTAGAAATCTCGCAAAACCGTTTTAGATCCTAATGAGTTTGCCGACGACTCATCCATTGCTAGCTGATGCATTGCACGAATAGACAAAAATGAAGCGGGTTTGGTCCCATAAGTGACGGTATTCAATTTGAAAACTTCGATAGCATCGTCTGATGAGTTTCGCCATAAAATACACTGGACCATAAAATCAGGCTCCGCGCCCTTCACTTACCTATACATTTTACCAATATCACCAGTAAGTGCAATCGAAAATGTACGAAAACGAACGAGTGTGTGAAATGTAGCTTGAATAGTCGGCCCTGACAGAAGCAAATCGTTTAATGAGAAACCAGATGTGGTAACGGCCGAGCCATCGAAGACAACTCTCAGCTTTGTTGTCGAACTCTCTTCTTTGTATACGCAATGATGAGGTGTGAAATATTTGCATTCATTGATCTCTTCGCTGGGAACCAAAGACATATGATTGAGATCAATATATTCCTTTATAAATGGTGAGTATTTCTCCTTTAAAGTTTGATTTCGAGCAAACTTACGCTCTAAATTCAACAATCGACGCTTGGCCTGCAAATAGGAATCGCCCAAAGATTCAACGCCTTGCTTTTTTGGCAAACAGACTGAATATTCTCCGGAAGGTAATCGACGATAGTTTGTAATGAAATGCTGCTCGCAATTTCGTTCTTCTGTGGTTACCTTGGTAATAGGCTCGAAAACGTGTTCCACTTCCCAAAACTGACGCACCAACTCATCAAGCCGAGTGCTGTGATTGGCGTGATCCGAATTTCTTTGGGTTGCGATAAACGAACAGAGTTTGGGGGCATGTTACCCGCCACCTGAAATGATCCAGCCGAGCTACGTTTTCTGCACAACTGGTAATCCAGGTGCCAACTGAATTTGCCCAACACACTTCAGCTCGAAGAAGAGACCAGCTCCGATGAGAAGATCAATCTGTTGTGACTTATTGAACAAAGGATCAGCTAGGCAGGTTTGAGGGTATATTCCAAGAATTAGTAGAAATTCAGATGCCAGGCTGGTTGTCAGTAATAGTCTGGGCGACGATGGCAGTGATGGAGGCAGAATAATCAGACACCCGCGATTTCAGAACTAGATTGACTGAGTATCTTTCAGTTGAGAAGCTGGCGTCTCCAATGCCAGAAACTGCAGTGAATGATTTACATTTTCGAAGCTGAAGCTGATTGGCAAACCGACTGGTGACGAAGTGAAGTTGAGATCCTGAGTTAGGAGATATGTGGACTTGAAGCAGAGAAGGTGACATTGCAACCATGGCAGTGGGATGTATTGCATTTGCTTGTTGTTTAAGTTGCGGGACTACTACGTTCGATGTAACTGTTGAAGACTGATTGTAATGCAATAAAGTATGATGCTTCAATTGGCAGGTACGGCAGGAACCAGATTTGCAATCCTTCATCTGATGTTCTTTTCTTAGGCAATCGAGGCAAAGGGCAAGCCTCTTGGCCTCCTTATGCCTTGCAATTGGGGACAATTTCTCAAAACGCTTACATTGGAATAGCGCGTGACTTGGATCGTGACAAAAAACACAACGAATGGGAGTCTTCGAAGCAACAAATGTTTTTCTTAAAGGAGTACTCACGATCTTTCCTGACTTGCCAACCTGACCATCCTGCAAGACTTGATGCACATTTTCAAGGACTCGACACCGTCCTTGCAAGAATGCTGACAATCTCGACCAAGATGGCAACTCATTAGTAGATGAGCCTTCCTCCCATTTAGCCTAAGTAGCCTTGTCCAGTTTTTGCAACACTGTTTGCACGATGACACAGTCAGCAACTTCTTCCCTCGATGTTAAAGAATCCATAGCACGAATGTGAGACGTAACTTTATCCACAAACTGCCTCAACCTGCCCACAGATGCACCAACTTACTCAAGCCGGAATACCGCTCTGATGTGTGCCTGTACAATAAAACGTTTATTATCAAATCGACGTTGAAGAATATCCAGACCGACGAGATAGTTGGCTTTGTTGATTTCCAATGAGCTGATGGTATCCAACGCAGAACTACTTAAGCAGGATCGAAGATGCTGGAACTTCTCAATAGGACTGAGATCCAGATCAGCATCTATTATCGTCTTGAACATAGAGTAGAAGTTTTCCCACTCAGTGTAGACTCCATTAAATTTTGGCAGCTCCAGCTGCGGCAAACGCAATCGATTAGCCATAACGAGTGTTGGATGAGCATTTGAACCACTTGTATTAAGCGTCGACGAAAGTTGTTGATCCGACCGATTTCCTAGTTCACGTTGAAGCAAGGCTTTAAACTTTAACTAGCTTGATTCAAACCGCGCAGGTAAATCACTAGATATGGACTCAAAGTTAGATTCTTCTAGGCTAGTATGGACTGAATCAAAGTTTGACTCTAACTTGGTTAGCCAATCAAAAAGCACACGTAAATCACACGAATCCATATGGCTTCCTTTGTCAATGTCCATATCGGAATATAACCTTCCAAATCTATCGAAGAGCGCGTTTGTTTTGAGTTTTAAGAAAGTAACCTGAGATGCAGGAACTTGATCAACATTCGACTCTGAGTTATTCATTAGAGTTTGTTTACTCGCTAAAAAACACTTTGAGTTTAGATGGTCTAATATGCAGGCTCACTGCTTCACTGTGAGTGCGTGTGTTTGTATGTGTGTGATCGACACAGCTATTTTCGGATTAGCGGGCCTTCTATGCAAACGCTGCACAAAAAGCGCAAAAACGTGACGAGCAACCGACGAACAAGAAGATGATAAAGATAAGCACAACGCAAGCGCGACCGCAAGCTTATCTGAGCTTTTATATATGTCTGTATGTGTGTCTTCTATGATTGACACAGCTTTTTCGGCTTAGCGGGCCCTATATGCAGACGATGCACAACAGGCGCCAAACGCGACGAACGAATCATACGATTAAAGAGGAATAACGAAACTCAAGATAATGCACGCACAATTCCATACACTATTTTATGCACAATGAAATAACTAACTTGAGCGTAAATGTTAATGTTTTACATTCTTGTGTACGACGAGATTTGTTATTAATTTGAATGCACTATTTTGCACAAATTTTAATGTTTTACACTGTTTCGTCGTACAACGCGATGTGTTATTAATTTGAATGCATTATTTTGTACAAATGTTTATGATTCACACCGTTGTACTTTGACGAAGTTGAGTACTAACTTGATACACTAAACGAAACACCACGGAGTGTATAGATCACGTCGGGGCACCAAAATGTTGGAAGCTGCCCAGCTTTTTCGGCAACTCTGGCTCCAATCATTTACGAAGCAAATAATAAAACAAGTAAGAACGTTGCATGAGGGCGAACCTAATGCGTGATACTAGTTTCCCATAGGAGCATCTGGTATATTCAATTTAATAATATATCTTAAATTTTGCATTTATGTAGATTCATGTGAATTTTATGCAATTTAAATTTTTGTTACATTTTGGATACCGGCTTTTTTAACTAATTACCAACCTCTCATATATTGCCAATTGAAGGTCTGTTGAATATAATATGTGATAGCATTTTTATAAAATGTAAAAAATTCAATAGAATCATATGCTAAAAGTTTCATCAAGTTCCGTTAAGTCAGTCGCAATCTATTAAACAAAACGTTTGGCCAATTATGACACGCACGTGTTAAGCAGCGACAGCAAAATATAATTACATTTACACATATGTACATACATTGAAACGTGCCAGCGCGTTTGCTTATGCATGGTCACAAATAAATTCAGCGCCATTCATTCTAGCGTATTCTTCAACCAAAATTGTTAATGATAAGCAAGATACCGCAGCAGAAATGTACATATGTATATGTGTTACAGTTTCTTTTTGTGCCTAACTGGACTATGAGCGAATGAGAATGCGATATAGAGCAAATGGCTTAAGGAAGCTTATTTAAGAGAAATTATTAGCTGCTTCGCCAAACAGTGTGTTTTCCCACGAGAAGTGTGTTTTTGTTTATCGGACTTCAAGTGTGGAAGCGAGTGCGATTTGCTTACAGTATGATTTGTTTATAGTGGATGATGGGAAGCAATCGTGGAAAACAACATAACAAACCTACGCTATGCGGAAAATGATAATTTTAGCAGCTAAATTACAATACCTAATTGGAGCGGCGATTTAAGACAAATTAGTCAATTTCATAAACGAGATGCTTTAAAGGAATACATCTTCCGCAAGAGGTTGCGTCCAAACACAACGGTTTTTTATTTATTATATATAACGATAAGTAGTATGTAGATGTAGATTCATTTAAAATAGTAAGTCTTTACGTTGCGTAGTGTAAAATATCTCAGCGTTCACACGGACGTACGGACGGTCGGACGGACAGACGTTAAAAAGAGAAGAAAATTCTAATAAATTAGTTGAAGTTGATGGATTCTGGAAAAAACCATGTTGAGATGGCGAAATAATCGGTAATTAGTAAAAAGAGCCGGTATCCAAAAAATAAAAAAAAAATTAAAATTGCATAAAATTTAAATGTCTGGCTCTAAAGGTTTGGGAGATATAGTTTTATAACCTTTTTTCGATACGGTATAAAAGCGATAACAATACAACAATAATAGTTATCGTTTTTTGGTAACAAACTTGACCTTCACGTGCTATTCACGGACCCAACAAAAATAAGTAAGAACTTTGCATGAGGGCGAACCTAATGCGTGATACTAGTTTCCCATAGGAACATCTGGTATATTTAATTTAAAATATATCTCAAATTTTGTATTTATGTAGATTCATGTGAATTTTATGCAATTTAAATTTTTGTTACATTTTGGATACCGGCTTTTTTAACTAATTACCTACCCCTCAACTGCCAATTGAAGGTCTGTTGAATATAATATGTGAATGAGTTAGTATTTTTATAAAATGTAAAAAATTCAATAGAATCATATGCTAAAAGTTTCATCAAGTTCCGTTAAGTCTGTCGCAATCTATTAAACAAAACGTTTGGCCAATTATGACACGCACGTGTTAAGCAGCGACAGAAAAATATATTTACATTAACACATATGTACATACATTGAAACGTGCAAGCGCGTTTGCTTATGCACGGTCACAAATAAATTCAGCGCCATTCACTCTAGCATATTCTTCAACCAAAATTGTTATTGAGTTGTGTTTGCATTTTCAGCCGCTTCTTTAGTTTTGTATTTGTCAAATATCGCCCTTTATACGCATACATTCAACCGACCACCGTTTTTTTATGTACACATATAAATACATACGCTCATATGCGCGCATTTCGGAATTTATAAGAATCACAATTGCGATTGATTTATGTTTATATTGTGTTTGCAGAAGCTTCTATAGTTTTGTATTTGTAAAAAATCCCCCTTGTAGTGAAGTAGTTTCGGATTTGCCAACAGGCAATGCAAAACTTATGTGGCGCAGCAGGTAGATGAAAAGCAAAAGAGTTAGCGTTCGAGAGCATGAAAATAGTTGCGCAGTTGTTCGTGCCTACATACATACATACATGATGCGTCCTATCGTAAATTTTTTTTTGTGGAATAATTTTTTTCGGACTAAGTCGATTACACAAATATCGGTATTTGATATTTACATTTTTTGATGGTCACACACACAAAAAGAAAATAACATAACTGACCTAGGCTATACGAAAAATGATAATTTTATCAGATAAATTATTTGCAGAACTTCGACATTAAATCAAATTACATATATTTCTTAGAAATGCCACTTGTCGTCTTAGCAATTCTTATTAAGCTTATTTATATAGGTGGCACAGGCATATGAATTTTGCAGCTGGGCGTTACAAATTTTGTTGCCAATTTGCCACGCCCCCAGTAGGCGTAGACATATCATATTTGGCAAGTTCTTAGAAGGAGTCGAGGGTAACGTAACTGTAAAGTTTGGATGCTTACACTCCAAAAATGTGAAAGTTACAGGGTATTTTTTCGATATACCATGCCCTAAAGGGGTGTAAGATTTATTTTTAGGGAATCAATAGACGAGGCCCCCAGTAACACAAACATCCAATTTTGAAGCTTCTAGCTCTAAAACTGTAGGAGCTACAAGCTTTTTGCGATTTGCCACACCCCCTGAAGGCGTAGGTATGTCCGCCATATCTTTTTGATCTTGGGTTGCTTATCCGAGTATATATATCAAATTTCAAGTCTCTAGCATCAATAGTGCTCAAAATATAGCTGAATTTGTAAAATCACTATATTCAGATCCGATTTGCCACGCCCCCAGTGGGCGTGGACATAAAATCTTTTTATCAATCTTTATAGAATCGCAGCGTTAAGATACGTGCCAAATTTCAGCATTCTAGCTTTAAAACTGTAGAAGTTACAGTTTTCCCGATTTGCCACGCCCCCAATGAGCGTAGATATATCCGCCATATCTTTTTGAACTTGGGTGGTCACCGCAAGTATACATTCCAAATTTCAACTCTCTAGCTCTTCGACTAATATGATTTCTTAGCTATGGGCGCAAAAATTTTCTTATTTGCCACGCCCCTAGTGGGCGTATCCGGAAAATCTTGAAACTTTATAATTCGAGGGTATACACGAGTATATGTTCCAAATTTCACGTCTCTAGCTTCAATAGCGTAGAAAAATATTGCATTCATACGGACAGACGGACTGACAGCAAGACGGACATTGCACAAAACCAATATACTATTTTCCTTTTGGGAAACTAGTATAAAAATTCAAGTCTCTAGCTTGTCTAGATGCTTCAATAGATGCGTTCAAACATACGGACAGACGGACAGATGGACTGACAGACGGACAGTCGTCGCCCTGATCAAGAATATATATATTTTGTGGGGTCTGACACGCCTCTTTCTGCTGTTACATACATTTAACAAAACCATTATACCCTGATTTCCCATTTTCAATCAGGTTTTAAAAAACAAAAGTCGCTGCCGATGGATTTTAACCTACATCTACTACATATGTATCGTTAAAGCATACCATCTCAACTAGGAAAGCCACTTCCTATTTATTAAGGGGAAAAAAAACTATTTTCATGCCGTCGCCGACGCGTCTCTAACTCGAACCCTTTTGCTTACGCGCTTTGCATCTACCTGCTGCGCCACATCAGCTTTTCATTACCTGTTGGCAAATTCGACTCTAGTTCACTACAAGGTCGACTTTTAACAAATACAAAACTATAGAAGCTGCTGTTAATGCAAACACAATATAAACATAAATCAATCGCAATTGTGATTCTTAGAAAATTCTGAAATGCGCGCATATGAACGTATGTGTATGTGTATGTCGGAGTGTACTGCGGTATGCGCGCGTTGCTATTTACTGTATGTGTAAGTGTATGAGTATTCAGTATTGGGTAATTCACCACAAGTACAATTACAACACATCAGTAATATTGCATCAGCTTCTAATTGTGTTGTGATTGGTCGTTTAGCGGGGCGACAGCGTCGTGTCGCTGTCGCCCAGCGTGGTTCGGTGGTGGGCACAAACAGTAAGTGTGCCACGCAAGTCAGTTCTATTCTGGACTTCGGCCACCGAAACTCGCTGCGCGGATATTAAAATGGAAGAGTTAAGTGACGCGTTGATATCAGAAGTGGGATCGGGCTCGGCACCTAACAACGAAGCTGACTCGTTGAAAGTACTAATCGAGTGCAAAATAGAAACTTAACAGAATTCAAGCAACTATTCATTCAACAATTCACTAATGTTGAAACACCAGCGGCAATGTTTCTGACAATGCTAACTAACAGTCCGAGCGACGGTGAATGCCTTTCGAATTATGCTGGTCGCATGATGACGTCACTTATTGCGAAATGGCGTGGAATGGATGTAGAGCAGATTGCAGCTTCCGTAATGCTTGCTAGATTGGCTCAAGTTGATAGCAGATTGCAGCGCATGACCTTCATCTCAAATGTGCGCACCAGATGTGATTTGCAAACCGAGTTAAAAGCATTCACATTTAACAAAAGGAAGATGACGTCGCGGGAAGAAATATCTTTGCTTGACATCAAGAGGCAAAAACTTTCAACAATCAAGTGTCACTTCTGTGGAAAGTTAGGCCACAAGATCAACGAATGCAGAGCTAGACAGCAGCAAAATCTTTCGTCTCGTGCTATGGACCGTAATGGGAGCAGCACGTTTGGTCACCGTCAAAAATCTGATGTAACCTGCTTCAAGTGTGGAGAGCGTGGCCATATTTCTACACATTGCAGTAAACCCAAAATGGACAACAGCAAGGACACGCATTTTGTAAAGAGAGTGCAACTGTGCGGAGTCGTTAAGCCTAGAGGAGAGATGATTCACCAAGGAATGAGATTTGTTACAACGTTTGACTCTGGCGCGGAGTGTTCATTAATCAAACAACAGATAAGTGCTAAGCTAGCTGGTAAAAGATTAAATAATGTTGTGAGGTTGGAGGGCATTGGCAATGGCAGCGTTTGCAGCACATTGCAAATAATTACCAACGTAAATATTAATAATTACCAAATTGAGATCTTGTTTCATGTTTTAGACAATAATTATATGAAAAATGACATAATTATTGGTCGAGAAATATTGTCGAATGGATTTAATGTCATAATTTCACCAGGGAAATTTGAAATTGTTAAAACAAAAACTGTTAATAATTGTGTTAACGAAGATAAATTTTATGACTTAGACACAGGTCTTGTTGGTGAAGACTGTGATGAATTAAAACGTCTATTGGAAAATTATTCAAAATATTTTATAAATGGAATTCCTTTGTCTAGAGTTAGTTCGGGTAAAATGAAAATTAAACTAAATGACCCAAGAAAAATTGTCCAAAGGAGGCCATACAGGCTTAGTCCAAGTGAAAGGGAATTGGTTCGAAATAAAATTAGGGAACTGTTGGAATGTAAAGTAATAAAGCCGAGTTGCTCACCCTTCGCAAGCCCCATAATGCTGGTAAACAAAAAAGACGGCTCTCATCGCCTGTGTGTAGATTATCGAGAGTTAAATGGTAATACCGTTGCAGATAAATACCCTTTGCCCCTTATATCGGACCAGATAGCCAGGCTTCATGGAGCAAAGTATTTCACATGCATAGATATGGCAAGTGGATATTATCAAATCCCCATGCATGAAGACTCAGTAGAATGTACAGCGTTCGTCACTCCAGACGGACAATATGAATTCTTAGCAATGCCGTTTGGGCTTAAAAATGCGCCTTCAGTTTTTCAGCGTACCGTGATGCAAGCCCTTGGAGATCTTGCACATACATTTGTGGTCGTTTTTATGGACGACGTAATGGTTACCGCTTCAACGAAAACTGAGGCTCTAGAAAGGTTACAGATTACTCTTGACTGTCTTACGTGTGCAGGATTTTCCTTTAATATAAAAAAATGTTCTTTTCTTAAGTCAACAGTACAATATTTGGGATACGAAGTGAGTGCAGGTGAAATTCGTCCAAATCCGCTTAAAATTGCTGCGTTAACTGCATTACCACCTCCTCAATCAGTCCCAGCTTTAAGACAATTTATAGGGCTGGCGTCTTATTTTCGTCAATTTATGCAGGAATTTTCTTGTTTTATGAAGCCTTTATATCTTTATATTTCGACCCGCAGTATCCAATCGAATTACATACTGATGCAAGTTCTCGCGGATACGGTGCCATCTTGTTACATAAAATCAACAACAAGTCGCATGTCATTGAATATTTCAGTAAAGCAGCTTCACCTGCAGAGTCTCGGTACTATTCTTACGAATTGGAGACTCTTGCTGTTGTTTTGTCCATAAAACATTTTCGCCATTATTTACTGGGTAGAAATTTTGTTGTTTTTACTGACTGTAATTCCCTTAAGGCGTCAAGGACTAAACATGATCTATCTCCCAGGGCGCAAAGATGGTGGGCTTACTTACAGTCGTTTACTTTTGAATTACAGTATAGAGAAGGTAAACGAATGGCTCACGCTGATTTCTTTTCAAGAAATTTACCTTCAACTAAATTGCTGGCCACAAATTGTAAAGCTTCTGAGAAACGAGTTTGCTTGGCAGAAATCTCCAGCAATTGGCTTTTGGCTGAACAACGTCAAGATTCCGAAATAGTTAGCATCGTAAAGAAATTAAAAGACAATTCTCTTTCCATAGACGTTGCAAAAACTTATGAGTTGAGAGCAGGAATACTATATCGAAAAATTGGTAGAACTCGATCCTTATCAATTGTTCCTCGAGTTTTTAGATGGTCCGTGATAAACCAAATTCATGAATCAATCATGCATTTAGGATGGGAAAAGACACTAGACAAGGCCTATGATTATTACTGGTTTGATAATATGGCCAAATACATTCGAAAATTTGTTGAAAATTGTATCACTTGCAAAATGTCAAAGTCCTCTTCTGGTAAAATTCAAGCTAGTCTTCATCCAATACCAAAAGTAAGCACACCTTGGCATACCATTCACATAGACATTACTGGGAAGTTGAGTGGAAAGTCGGATCAAAAAGAGTATATCATCGTTCAAGTAGATGCCTTTACTAAATTCGTTTTGTTAACTCACACCCTGAAAATAGATGCTGAAAATTGCATAAATGCTGTGACGGCGGCAATATCTTTATTTGGAGTACCAAATCGCATAATAGCAGATCAGGGTAGGTGTTTTGCCAGCGCTAGATTCAGTGAGTTTTGTGCACAACAAAAAATAAATTTGCATTTGATTGCAACCGGTGCAAGCAGAGCAAATGGGCAGGTTGAACGCACTATGGGTACTTTGAAAAATTTATTAACCGCAGTCGAAACTAGCAGCCGGTCTTGGCAGGATGCATTGGGAGAAATCCAGTTGGCCTTAAACTGTACGGTGAGTCGAGTGACAAAGGCAAGCCCCTTAGAATTATTTATTGGTAAAGTTGCTCGACCATTGGGGTTACTTCCACTCTGCGACATGGTTGATGAGATTGATTTGCCAGCAGTACGAGCTCAAGCAATTCAAAATATTTCGGCTTCAGCAACATATAACAAGATGCAATTTGATAAAAACAAAGCTAGAGTTGTGGAATGCAAAGTTGGCGATTTCGTGTTATTAAAAAATGAGGAGAGGCATCAAACAAAGCTCGACCCAAAGAGGCCCTTTTGAAATAACCGAATTATTAGAAGGGAATAGATATGTGCTGAGGTCATTGACAAACAATAGGAAATATAAATATGCTCATGACGATGTGCGGAAAATGCCAGATGGTTATGTACCAGTTGAATATGAAATGGTTGACAATGAAACTGTTGAAACAGACAGTAGTATAAATGTGGAGAATGAAACTGTTGAAAGAGACAGTATAAGAAATGTTGAGAACGAAACTGTTGAAACAGACAGTAGTAGGAATATTGAAAGTGAAACTGTTGAAACAGACAGTATAAGATATGTTGAGAATGAAACTGTTGAAACAGACAGTAGGCAAAATGTAAAAAAGTTAAACTGTTGAAATAGGCAGTACAGATGCCTGAAGGGCTGGAAATGAAATACAAGCACAAGTGCAAAACAGTTGTTTTGATCACGGCGTGTAGAGCATAAGATATAACGTTTAAGATTTGTTAAGTTAATGATAATGAAAATATATCAATTATATTAAAAGAAAATGTTTGTTTAAGAATGAAAAAAAAAAAAATAAATAAAAATAAAAACAATAATGAATGAATTTGAAGATTACGTTTGTCAATGTTTAGTAGTGGTTTTGTAAGAAAACTTATCTTTGTTAAACTAAAATTTATATAATTTGTCAATAAAATGTTTTATGTATATCGCAAAGTACATTTTGGAAGTATTTCACGAGGTCGTGTCGTGTCAGGATGGCCGTGTCGGCGCATACTGAGTATGTATGTGTGTGGTTGTAGTTTTCGGCTATTTCACAAGAATGGTAATTTCATCATATTGCTTCAACTTCTAATTGTGACATTATGTTAACATTTAGAATAAATGTTAAAAGTTTTTATGATAGACATGTTGTAGTTAATCAAATGTTGAGTACACAAGGACGTGTAAATGTCAGAATGGCCGTGTCGGAGTGTACTGCGGTATGCGCGCGTTCCAATTTACTGTATGTGTAAGTGTATGAGTATTTAGTATTGGGTAATTCACCACAAGTACAATTACAACACATCAGTAATATTGCATCAGCTTCTAATTGTGTTGTGATTGGTCGTTTAGCGGGGCGACAGCGTCGTGTCGCTGTCGCCGAGCGTGGTTCGGTGGTGGGCACAAACAGTAAGTGTGCCACGCAAGTCAGTTCTATTCTGGACTTCGGCCACCGAAACTCGCTGCGCGGATATTAAAATGGAAGAGTTAAGTGACGCGTTGATATGTACATACAAAATCGGTGGTCTGTTTGAATGTAAAGGGCGATATTTGACAATTGGTTGTGTATGAGGTGTAGATAAAAAGAGCCGGTATCCAAAATGTAACAAAAATTAAAAATGCATAAATTTCACATGAATTCTGGAATTGTCGGAGGTCGTTCGATGATGACACCAAGCAATTAAGCAAATCCATCAAGCGCATCGACTACAACTGCGTACAACTGTACCCGACGAGACACGGGCGTAATGTAATGGGAGAAGCACAGAGGGTGTCCCAACTCTCACAACGCGCAGCAAAAAACAGTTACATTTACACATACATTGTAACGTGCAAGCGCGTTTGCTATGCATGCGCACAAATAAATTCTTCAACCAAAATTGTTATTGAGTTGTGTTTGCATTTTCAGCCTCTTCTTTATTTTATGTTTGTCAATTATCGCCCTTGTAGTGAACTAGAGTCGGATTTTCCAACAGGCAATGAAAAGCTGATGTGGCGCAGCAGGTAGATGCAAAGCGCGTAATTATTTTATTTTGTTTTTTATTTAATTATTTATTTATTTTTTATTGACATATATTCTAGTTGAATAAAAGCTCAAAAATATAATTTAATTCTGAAAATTTTAGGTTATACGCAAGCTATGAAGTGTATTAAAAATTATAATCGAATGGGGTTCAGGTTATCTCATAGTCGGACACCTCCGATTAGAGCTTTCTTACTTAAGGATGACTCCACGAACCGTTGGGCAGCCGGTGGCGATATTTGTAATATTTTGTGATCGCCAAGGTTTTCCAACGAAACTTAGTGCCCAGCCACATATCTCGCTGTACACATACCACACTTGCATTCACTTTTATTCACGATCTTTTGGGGTTTTTATACCCTGAGCCCATTGAAAATGGGAAATCAGGGTATAATGGTTTTGTTAAATGTATGTAACAGGCAGAAGGAGGCGTGTCAGACCCCACAAAGTATATATATTCTTGATCAGGGCGACGAGCTAAGTCGATTTAGCCCTGTCCTTCTGTCTGTCTGTCCGTCCGTCCGTCCGTCCGTCTGTCCGTCCGTCCGTCTGTCCGTATGTTTGAACGCGTCGATTGAAGCATCTAGACAAACTAGAGACTTTAATTTTTTTTGTTGGGTCCGTGGATAGCACGCGCAGGTCAAGTTTACTTCGTATGAACGATAACTATTTTTGTTGTAATGTTATCGATTTTAATGCTTATCGAAAATACGTTTTTAAGGCGTAGTTTGTGTATCGTTTGAGCTAGAGACTTCAAATTTGCTGTGTAATTGCGTTGAATGAATACGGAGATTACGTAGTCATTAGATTTTTTATGCCACGCTCCATTCATCCCCAATAGCCCCCTATTTGTAAAAAACGCAAATTAAATACTAGACACTTGTGCTTTGGCAAATACATACATATGAATGCCATTAATAAGTTGTGAAAGTTTGATGAAGTTAGTCAATCGCTAAAAAAAAGTTATTAAACAATTAAGTTCCCATAGTAATGCCCACATTGCAGCTCAAGCGCAATCGCTGCGTCAACTGCGCAGATGGCAAAGCGCGCACTTATGCGTGCGTGCATTTGTATGTGTGTATGTGTTGTTTGTATGTATGCATAAAAGATGCGTAGAATGATTTGATATTTGGCTCTTCACAGGGCTCAGGGTATCCCCTAGTCGAGCAGTCTCGACTAGAGCCCTCTTACTTGTTTATTTTATTATTTTATAAAAAATTCCTCTATACAAAGCTGGCCAGTGGTTATCTCTTAAAAATATACCGAAACCACTTTCGATTACGAAATGCACTCGAGTTATCAGCTTAAAGTCGGGCGGCGGGAAGTCGAACCCCTGACGTGTATAATATTTTTTAGCCACAAATGCACTGCCTACTAAAAATTTACCGTCGACTTTTCAAATTTTGTTTTCTGGACTGTGATGGGCAGTCGAACCCCCGCATATATATTTTCACAAAACCTTTTTATTTTTTTATGTTGTTCCCTTAATTCTTTAACACAAAATTTCTTGCATTATTGCATGAACAATTATTGTTTCATTGTGCATTATGCAATCATATTTAATTAATAATTGTTATTCTTTTTTTTTTTTTTTAATTTTTTATCACTTATATTTTTATCGATTAGCGCGCAACACTGACGAAAATAAATTTGTACTTATTGTTTCATTTTTAATTTTTTTTATTTGGGGAATATTAGTGGCACTATATTTCTATTTTTTTATCAACGCAATTTCGTAAACAAAGTGGTCCCTGCTCGGACGCCAATTAAGGACTTCGGTGCCACGGTGGCGAAAGTGTAGGAGTGACATACGATTGTAAGCGACGACTGGCGAAAGTGTTGGAAACATATTACAGCTGTGTCGCCTGCACATGTAGCTTTTATATTATTGATTGATGGTGATGTTGGCATATAGCTATATATATATTGAAAAGAGTTGGGCTTAGATCATTGCCGTGGGAAACACCTGCTCTGATAAGTCTTACTGTGAAAAAGTTTTCGTTAATGTGAATAGAAAAGTGCCTATTTGTGAGCCAAGAAGAGAGGAAGAGAGATGGTGAGAATATATGTTTTAATTTAAGAAGAAGCACATATGGGTACCTGGTTGGTGATCCAGTAACAACGATCCTAGATCCAGTAACTGAGATGGGTTCTGCTAGTTCGCGTCCCCTAGGTGAGTTGTAGGTGTCTCCCCACAACCAATGACAGGCATTCCAATCGCCACCAACTAAGTACCTTTCGCCGTAAGCACGAAGTGTGTTGAAGAAATGCATTTCCTCAATCCTGGGGTAGCTACTTTTACTGATGACATTTGTTTGTTACGGGTTTCAATGACTCTTTAAGAGAAGTGGCGAAGAGTGTTCCTCACCAATAGCGCCGCTCCGCCAACATTGTTATTATTTCGTGATGGTCTGAAAGTTGGATAGCAGACATATCCATATATTTTTATAGTGCCCCCACGCTTAATCCTGACCTCCGTCAAAAGAAGAATGTCGACGCTGGTATTGTGTGCGAAGAGCTGAACTTATTTTGCTTTTGATAAAATGCCGTTAGCATTTCAAAAAGAACATTTAGTGGATTCATTGTGAAACTGCAACGTTGTTTTGAGACTGAAGATTAGGTCTTTACCCAGTACAATCCTTAACCCTCTAAGCTGTAAGAGTGCCTCTAGGCATTTATTATATTTCTAATTTTAAAAAAATATCGAAGGGCTTTTATTATCATTTCAAATTTTTTGATTTGAAGAATAATCGATTAAACGATTGTAAAAAATTTTCCAGCCCTCTGAAGCTTTTAACGGTACATTTCATTAACATATGTTTGACACATGTGTTACTTCGCGCGTAAAATTTCATCTGCCGCACATTGTCTTTTGCTGTGCTTATAAAAGTAAATATATAAAACCAATTGAACGCATAATTTTTTTCTTGAAAGATTAGTTAACTTACTATTAAAATAATGTCTTATAAAAGAAAATATGTTAAAGTTGTGTGTTATAGCAGAAAAATAGTGATAAGTGCCTTGAGGCACTTTTGGGGCTCAATGGAAGCATTTGTTGCCAGAAGCTATTTCAAAACTGCTTGCACTTTCTAAGGAGATTTTTATTTATTGCTTGATTTTTTTAAATAGAGATTAAAAAATGGCTTTGAGAGTTAGCTATAAATGGTCTGATTTAACGGATGAACAACTCCTGGAGTTGTTTGAGTTAGTCCCATCGGATGAGGACATGATAGAAGCACTTAATACTGCTGTAGAGGGAGATGATACCGTATCCTTTATGAGCAGTAATCCAGAAAATATTGAAAATAGTGTGCAGAGTTATGACCCTACCCATAAAACTCTAAAAAGGCCTCGATCGCCGTTGCCAGTTTTCGAAGATGCAACATGCGTATCTTTACCAACTTTTGGTGGCTTTAATGGGCTCGGTAAGCAAATAATAACTTTGATTTATTGTAGAAGTCATTATCCTTTATTTCAAATTAGGTATCGAATCAATCAGAAAGGAACCCACTAAAGTAATGTGGCGACAGCAATCCATGCAACTACACATAAATGATATAGTTTTTCAGGGCAACTCTTCGTTGCCATCTCAAATAACTGAGCTTAAAACTCCATTACAACTATTTTGTTATTTTTTTAACTCGAAAATTATGAGTATGATCAACGAGGAAACAATGCGGGCAGCCTTGAGGGAAAATATTGCCAATAAGTTTAAAATCACAATGGACGATATTCATCATTATATTGGTATTTTGATTTGCATGTCAATATATTGGTACCCCAATTTGAAAAGCTACTGGGGAAAAAATGCGTTTGCACCCATTCAAATCTGTATGAGCCGAAGCAAATTTGAAGCAATTAAGAAATTCTTCTCACTGTGCGATGAGAACAAGCGGATCAAAAATGGTGGTACGATCCTCTATTTCGCGCGCGAAAATTAATTGATATCTTAAATGAAAGATTTGACTCAGTGCCTAAGCAAGCTCGACTTTGTGTTGACGAACAAATGTGCAACACAAAAATAAAACACCATTTGCGTCAATATATGCCCAATAAACCACTCAAATGGGGTATAAAGTTATTCGTCTTGTGTGATTCTTTTGGATATGCCTACCGATTTGAGATATACAGCGGAGCAGGTGATAATGTGATATTACCTGGTTACCCTGATCTCGGTGCATCAGCCAACATAGTTTTGCGTTTCATATATTTCGATAACTTTTATGCATCGCTACCTTTATTGGTATATCTACGTGCAAAAGGAATTTACAGTCTTGGTACACACCGGATAAATCGCATACCAAACTGCAAGCTCCCAAACGATAGTGCCATCAACAAAAAGTCAAGAGGTTATTCAGTTGAGTACGTCGGCTGCTCGAATGGAGTAGAAATAAGTAATCTACTGTGGAAAGACAAGGCGGTCCGTTGATTGTCAACCTATGTGGGTGTCAAACCGTTTAAAACATCAAACACCAGTGAAGGAACACCAAAGGCTGCTCGTTACGACAGAAAGTCGAAGCGACACGTACAAGTTGATTGCCCACAAATTATTCGGGAATACAATGCTCATATAGGAGGCGTGGATCTAATGGATGGGCTAATGGGCCGCTACCATATAAGAGGTAAAACTCGGGATGCTGCAACCCGAATTTTTTACCATTTAGTAGATATGGCAGCGACAAATGCATATATTTTATATAGGCGTTTGCAGAAGGAGAACTTTCGCGAGTCTATTGCTGCGGGACTTTCGCGAGTCTATTGCTGTGGGTCTAGTGGCGTTTCAGTCTACAAACTTGCCAGGTCGCCCACTCAAAAGTTTCAATTTATCTTCACCATCTTCATCTTTGATGAGGTTTGACCTATTAAATCATTTTCCTGAATGGTTGGATCGCGACTGAGGAAAAATATGGTGCAAGCATTGCAAGACTTCGCAAACACAGTGCATTTGCACAAAATGCAAACTCAATTTATACTGTTCAGCCAACAAAAACTGTTTTGCTGAGTACCATAACAAAATTAAAATTATTTAATTGAATAAAATGGCTTTGAGAGTTAGCTATAAATGGTCTGATTTAACGGATGAACAACTCCTGGAGTTGTTTGAGTTAGTCCCATCGGATGAGGACATGCCAATTATGTCGAGTGACGACGAGGACGACGACATGATAGAAGCACTTAATACTGCTTTAATAATCCAGAAAATATTGAAAATAGTGTGCAGAACGCTAAAACGGCTTCGATCGCCGTTGCCAGTTTTCGAAGATGCAACATGCGTATCTTTACCATCTTCTGGTGGCTTTAATGGGCTCGGTAAGCAAATAATAACTTTGATTTATTATAGAAGTCATTATCCTTTATTTCAAATTTGGTATCGAATCAATCAGAAAGGAATCCACTAAAGTAATGTAGCGACAGCAATCCATGCAAGTACACATAATTGATATAGTTTTTCAGGGCAACTCTTCGTTGCCATTTCAAATAACTGAGTTTAAAACTGCATTACAACTATTTTGTTATTTTTTTAACTCGAAAATTATGAGTATGATCAACGAGGAAACAATGCGGGCAGCCTTGAGGGAAAATATTGCCAATAAGTTTAAAATCACAATGGACGATATTCATCATTATATTGGTATTTTGATTTGCATGTCAATATATTGGTACCCCAATTTGAAAAGCTACTGGGGAAAAAATGCGTTTGCACCCATTCAAATCTGTATGAGCCGAAGCAAATTTGAAGCAATTAAGAAATTCTTCTCACTGTGCAATGAGAACAAGCGGATCAAAAATGGTGGTACGATCCTCTATTTCGCGCGAGAAAATTAATTGATATCTTAAATGAAAGATTTGACTCAGTGCCTAAGCAAGCTCGACTTTGTGTTGACGAACAAATGTGCAGCACAAAAATAAAACACCATTTGCGTCAATATATGCCCAATAAACCACTCAAATGGGGTATAAAGTTATTCGTCTTGTGTGATTCTTTTGGATATGCCTACCGATTTGAGATATACAGCGGAGCAGGTGATAATGTGATATTACCTGGTTACCCTGATCTCGGTGCATCAGCCAACATAGTTGTGCGTTTGATGAAAACTGTTGAAAGTTTCAATCACTATGTCATATATTTCGATAACTTTCATACATCGCTGCCTTAATTGGTATATTTACGTGCAAAAGGAATTTACAGTCTTGGTACACACCGGATAAATCGCATACCAAACTGCAAGCTCCCAAACTATAGTGCCATCAACAAAAAGTCAAGAGGTTATTCAGTTGAGTACGTCGGCTGCTCGAATGGAGTAGAAATAAGTAATCTACTGTGGAAAGACAAGGCGGTCCGTTGATTGTCAACCTATGTGGGTGTCAAACCGTTTAAAACATCAAACACCAGTGAAGGAACACCAAAGGCTGCTCGTTACGACAGAAAGTCGAAGCGACACGTATTATTCCCACAAATTATTAGGGAATACAATGCTCATATAGGAGGCGTGGATCTAATGGCTAATGGGCCGCTACCGAATTTTTTTACCATTTAGTAGATATGACAGCGATAAATGCATGTATTTTATATAGGCGTTTGCAGAAGGAGAACGTAAACAGCGAGAAATTGATTAAGCTTCCGGACTTTCACGAGTCTATTGCTACGGGTCTAGTGGCGTTTCAATCTACAAACTTGCCAGGACGTCCACTCAAAAGTTGCAATTTATCGTTACCATCTTCATCTTTGTTTGGGCGAATAACGCGATCGCCATCATCATCCATGCAGTCGCCAATTTCTAAGCGACTTTTGCCAACACTGCTCAAGTTAGGCTAAAAATCGAGCCATCCAATAACTGACTTGAGGTTTGACCTATTAAATCATTTTCCTGAATGATTGGGGCGCTACAGAGGAAAAAGATGGTGCAAGCATTGCAAGACTTCACAAACACAGTGTATTTGCACAAAATGCAAACTTAATTTATGCTGTTCAGCCAACAAAAACTGTTTTGCTGAGTACCATAACAAAAATTAAAGTTATTTAAAGGAATGAAATGAAGCAAAAATAAAAAAAAAATCAATTTATTTGAAAACTACTTTTTTATACTCAGGGCCCCAAAAGTGCCTCAAGGCACTTATTCACATTTTCTCGCCTTATAGGTAAACGAATGCTCTTACAATTTTTTGAGCACATATTTGAATTTAGAAGCCTCATTTTATTTAAGAAAAAATTATTCCAATAAATTGTTACTTTGGAATTAATTGGGTTAATCATATTAGTCAGCTCAAGTAATATTATCTCAAGCTTTCTAATACGTTGGGTTACTTTCCTGTTATGTTGCTGTTGTTCTTGTTGCTGCTGCTGCAACCACCCTAGATACTGATGTTGTTGTTGTTGATGGATCTGCTGTTGCCACTGCTGATACTGTTCCTCATGCTGTTGCAGCACTGCCTGGAATTCAAAACGGCTCTGTTCCGGGAGAGTAAACAGAATCCTGTGCATTTAAGGGAACCTGTCTTAGCCTATTTGGATAATTTTCCATCGTTGCAAGCCCCATAGATCGACGAAGATATTCTTGATACCATCACATCCATGTGGCTGCCAGAGCAGTGTATGCATTTGGGCTGTGCATTTGGGGGACATGTACATTGTATTGTTTGGTGGTTTTCACCACATCGGGCACAATTGTGCTGTCGTCGGCCGTAATCCTGGCATCTACGAGATTGTGTAATTTTACTAGTTTTTCGCATTCTTTCGATTCTAATTTTTTGGCGGTAAAGGTCTTAATTTGATAAATATCATTAATTTTTGTACATGGCCAAATATTAATGAAAAAATATTAAGTTTTTCATCAATATTTATCCTTGATCTTGGGTTATGGATATGGAGAACCTGAAAAAGCAGTCTTTTAAAATCGGCAGTGAAATCTTTATTTAAAGTGCTGATGTGTAGATCTCTTACAATTATTCTGTGTGGCTTCTCTGACTGCATTTAATATGTTTGGAATTCTATTCCAGTTTCTTCCAGTCGATTTACAATGGCTCTGTAGGTGTCACTGTCATTAGGAAACCCTTGATTAGTTTTGACAATAATGTTATTCAAACTTGCCACTTCGCTTATAAGCTCGAAAAGGTCATATAAGTTGCTTATATTGAGAACAATTTGAGGTGGTTTTGAGGGTCCCTTAATTTATTTATCACTGGTAGGCTTTTCTGCCTGAGTGTTAAGTGTTTGATGATGTTCATTCTACATGCAGCGTATCTACCTCTTCCTCTTCATCGCTTCCGATGTTCATGTCTATTTTTGGACTTTGCTTGTCGGTTTGTAGTTGGGAGAAAGTCCCGAATTCAAGCAGAACTCACTCGCTAGGAGTTTGAAATAGGTGACAACTTGGGTATTTATCGCTAAGGAATATAATTTGTCGTCAGACTATTAATTATCAGATTAATACATATAAACAATTAAGAACGTTGCATTCCGGCGAAACCTAATACGTGATACTCGTTTCCCATAGGGGCATCTGGTATATCTCAAATTTTGAATTTATGTAGATTCATGTGAATTTTATGCAATTTATGTAGATTCATGTGAATTTTATGCAATTTCAATTTAACAAATATAACAATGTGAATGAGTTAGCATTTTTATACACTGTAAAAAATTCAACAGAATCATATGCCGAAAGTTTCATCAAGTTCCGTTAAGTTAGTCCCAATCTATTAAACAAAACGTTTGGCCAATTATCACACGCACGTATGAAGCAGCGACAGAAAAATAAACACATACATTGAAACCTGCAAGCGCGTTTGCTATGCTTGGGCACAAATAAATTCAAATTCATTCATTCTGGCATATTCTTCAACCAAAATTGTTATTGAGTTGTGTTTGCATTTTCAGCCGCTTCTTTAGTTTTGTATTTTTGAAATATCGCCCTTTCCACGCATACAGTCAAAGAGACCAATGTTTTTGTATGTACCACACACATACATTCATTTTCTAAGAATCACAATTGCGATTCATTTGTGTTTAAATTGTGTTTAACAGCAGCTTTTATAGTTTTGTATTGCCAATAGGCAATGCAAAATGCAAAACTGATTTGGCGCAGTTGGTAGTAAGCAAAAGGGTCCGAGTTCGACGGCATGAACATAGTTTTTTATTTTCTTTTAACGATACATATGTAGTAAATGTAGGTTCAAATCCACCTGCAGTGATGTTTGTTTTTGTTCTCTTTATTTTGTTTATATAATTATTTATTTAATTAAATAATTAATTTTGAATGACTTACATCACCTCCGACTAGAGATTTCTAACTTATAAATTAAACTCATACATTAAGTATAAGTAACGTGTACATCATCACAACAAATTCAAATTCAATGATTGTGCGCTGCTGTTCGTGCCTACATAGATACATACATACGTGATGGGCCCTATCGTCAATTTTTTTGTGTGGAATAATTTTGTTCGGACTAAATCGATTACACAAATATCGGTATTTGATATTTACATTTTTTGATGGTCACACACACAAAAAGAAAATAAAATAACTGACCTAGGCTATACGAAACATGATAATTTTAGCAGATAAATTATTTGCAGAACTTCAACATTAAATCGTATTACATATATTTCTCAGAAGTGCCGTTTATCGTCTTAGCAATTAGGCATATGAATTTTGCAGCTGGGCGTTACAAATTTTGTTGCCAATTTGCCACGCCCCCAGTAGGCGTAGACATATCATATTTGGCAAGTTCTTAGAAGGAGTCGAGGGTAACGTAACTGTAAAGTTTGGATGCTTACACTCCAAAAATGTGAAAGTTACAGGGTATTTTTTCGATATACCATGCCCTAAAGGGGTGTAAGATTTATTTTTAGGGAATCAATAGAGGAGGCCCCCAGTAACACAATCATCCAATTTTGAAGCGTCTAGCTCTAAAACTGTAGGAGCTACAAATTTTTTGCGATTTGCCACGCTCCCAATGGGCGTAGATATATCCGACATATCTTTTTGAAATTGAAGACCAAGTTTTGTTAAAAAACGAAACTGGTCACAAATTAGAACCTTCATATATAGGATCATTTGAGGTCATTAGTGTAGAAAACAATAATAATATAATTTTTACAATAAATAATCCAAAGTAATAATTAATCAAAAATATAGAAATAAAAAGAATATATATATATATATATATATATACATATATCAGTAAACAATATTTAAAAACGTAAGAGCACAACAACAAAAAAGTATAGAAGTATATATTACATTACAAAAATCAAATATAATTTTTAATAATTACACAATATAATATTAAATAACTACATAATAATATTACGTTATTTCTCTAAAAAAGGGAGGTGTAGCATTTTACATGTAAATAAGCATATGCCCATTGTAGTGTGTACAATATGTAAAGTGGTCATACGCTCGATCTCAAAGTATCAAGCGCATTGACCGCCAATGTATATGCCGTAATATGATCAGCCACTTATATGTGGACTGGCCTGCAGCGTGAGATCTGCAGCATAAGCACTACGACGTTCATTGACCGTTCGGTCCTAAGTGCTTTTCAATTTATATGCCTTCTGCATATATATACATTAACAAATATACAGATACATATGGCATATGCTATGTACTCCCGTTCTGCCGCTGCTTCGAGCGACACAACTCCAAATTTCATTATATACTTTAGGCTGAGTACATTCTCAAATAAAGAAGACCAATTCACTATGAATTTGGCAATGAACCTTAAAAGACGTATTCTTTCGTTACAGTAGGTTTAAATCTAGCTTCAGTGATGTTTGTTTTTCTTCTCTTTATTTTGTTTATTTAATTATATAATAATTTTTGGTTGACATACATATCCCCTAGTCGGTTCAACTGTCTATGTGCACAATAAAATTAAACAAAATTTGATGAATGATCATACAAAACTACTCTTGTGGGTTATGAACCGAATGACTTTAAATTGTGGGAGACAATTAAAGAAAAATTTATTGTAGCAAGGGATGTTGTTGTTGACGAGACTAACATGGTTTATTCAAGCGTACAAAAATCTAGAAATAGCCTGAATGATAATGAATGACATTAAGGAAGATTATTTCCCGAAAGAGAGTAGAAAATGTGACCAAATGCAATTTGGTAGTAAAGAAGATTATTTCCCAAATAAGAGTAAGGAATGTGATTAAATGCAATTTCCGAATGATAGTAAGAAAAGAAAGCAAATTGATTTCCTGAATGAAAATAAGGATTTTTGTATTCATATTGAGAATATAAATTGTAATAAAGCTGATCAATCAAATAATGCCACTGAAAATAATGAAGATATAAAATCTAGAAAAAATTAAAGATTTGTTTATGTCAGATCCCATTAAACAGAACTGCTTCTCCCTCCACATACCCATACTATGTTATTAACAACGCTGTTAATAACATAAGTCCCAACTCAAGCTCTCCTGGTTCTCTGCCGCCTTCTTTGAACTTTCCTTCTATCTTTTTTTTCTATTTATACTCTACTTCTATATTCCTTCTTGTATGCACGTTGACTGCGCAATTCTCAATTTGAATAAAAGTAAATTATTTCAACCAACCCACAAGAAAAGTGTTTGTGCTTATTTTCGACGCCCCCTACAAACATTGGTACTTCGAGCCGGAGCATCCAACGGATATCGTCCAACGGATCTTCAACATCTTCAACCCCAGCGATTCACAGGCAACGAGATAAGTAGCACTTTTCTTTTTCCTCCATTTCCGTGCACAGAGCGAACATATATAGTGGCACCAAATCCGCCATACTCTAACTCTATATATGCTCATAGTGCAAACGTTTCTATATCTATATATTCTTATAGATGTAGATGCGTATTCAGCTATGTTAAATTCCTATTTGCAACAGCAGTCACTTCTTCATGTGTGTATGTATAGGTCACTAACCTCGCGTCCGTCAAAACGCTATACATATATATTTCTCATATTCATATATATGTAACCATTCCGTGCGTATGCCAACTTGCTCTCAGCTGCTCACGCAATTGATGAGCCACAGCTGTTACGGTTGCGCACTTGTCACTTGCACGAACATACATATGTGCTAGTTGAGATGACGCGCTTTAACATTACATATGTAGTAAATAGATACAGGTTCGAGTCCAGGTGCGGTCATGTTTGTTTTTCTCCATTTTTATACTAGTTTCCCAAAGGGAAAATAGTATATTGGTTTTGTGCAATGTCCGTGTTGCTGTCCGTCCGTCTGTCCGTCTGGCCGTCTGTCCGTCTGTCCGTATGAATGCAATATTTTTCTACGCTATTGAAGCTAGAGACTTGAAATTTGGAACATATACTCGTGTATACCCTCGAATTATAAAGTGTCAAGATTATCCGGATACGCCCACTAGGGGCGTGGCAAATCGGAAATGGTTGCGCCCATAGTTAAGAAATCATAGAAATCATATTAGTTGAAGAGCTAGAGAGTTGAAATTTGGAATGTATACTTGCGTTGACCACCCAAGCTCAAAAAGATATGGCGGGTATATCTACGCCCATTGGGGGCGTGGCAAATCGGGAAAACTGTAACTACTACAGTTTTAAAGCTAGAATGCTGAAATTTGGCACGTAACTTAACGCTACGATTCTATGAAGATTCATAAAAAGATTTTTTGTGTCTACGCCCACTGGGGAGTGGCAAATCGGATCTGAAAATATAGTGATTTTACAAGATCAGCTATATTTTGAGCACTATTGAAATTTGATATATATACTCGGATAAGCAACCCAAGATCAAAAAGATATGGCGGACATACCTACGCCTTCAGGGGGCGTGGCAAATCGCAAAAAGCTTATAGCTTCTACAGTTTTAGAGCTAGACGATTCCAAATTGGATGTTTGTGTTACTGGGGGCCTCCTCTATTGATTCCCCAAAAATAAATCTTACGCGCCTTCGGGGGCGTGGTATATCGAAAAAATACCCTGTAACTTTCACATTTTTGGAGTGTAAGCATCCAAACTTTGCAGTTACGTTACCCTAGACTCCTAGGAACTTGCCAAATATGATATGTCAACGCCTACTGGGGGCGTGGCAAATTGGCAACAAAATTTATAACGCCCAGCTGCAAAATTCATATGCCTGTGCCACCTATATAAATAAGCTTAATAAGAATTGCTAAGACGACAAATGGCATTTCTGAGAAATATATGTAATTTGATTTAATGTTGAAGTTCTGCAATTAATTTATCTGCTAAAATTATCATTTTTCGTATAGCCTAGGTCAGTAATGTTATTTTCTTTTTGTGTGTGACCCTAACAAAAAATGTAAATATCAAATACCGATATTTGTGTAATCGACTTAGTCCGAACAAAATTATTCACGCACAAAAAAATTGACGATAGGTCCCATCAGGTATGCACGAACAGCTGCGCAACTATTTTCATGCCGTCGCCGCCGCGTCTCGAACGCGGACCCTTTTGCTTACACGCTTTTCATCTACCTGCTGCGCCACATCAGTTTTGCATTGCCTGTTGGCAAATCCGAAACTACTTCATTACAAGGGCGACTTTTGACAAATACAAAACTATAGAAGCTGCTGTTAATGCAAACACAATATAAACATAAATCAATCGCAATTGTGATTCTTAGAAAATGCTGAAATGCGCGCATATGAACGTATGTATTTATATGTGTACATACAAAAACGGTGGTCGGTTGAATGTATGCGTATAAAGGGCGATATTTGACAAATACAAAACTAAAGAAGCGGCTGAAAATGCAAATACAACTCAATAACAATTTTGGTTGAAGAATATGCTAGAATGAATGGCGCTGAATTTATTTGTGACCGTGCATAAGCAAACGCGCTTGCACGTTTCAATGTATGTACATATGTGTAAATGTATATATATTTTGCTGTCGCTGCTTAACGCGTGCGTGTCATAATTGGCCAAACGTTTTGTTTAATAGATTGCGACTGACTTAACGGAACTTGAAACTTTCAGCATATGATTCTATTGAATTTTTTACATTTTATAAAAATGCTAATTCATTCACATAGTTATATTTGCAAAAATTGAAATTGCATAAAATTCACATGAATCTACATAAATGCAAAATTTGAGATAAATTATTAAATTTAAAATACCAGACACCCCTCTGGGAAACGAGTTTCACGCTTTAGGTTTCGTCCTAAGGCAACGTTCTTACTTGTTTTAAGTATACTGGCTTGCATTTCAAGCCTTTGGAAAAACTGACCTAAGTCGAGAATTCCATTGGTGTACAAATCGCTAACTTCAATTCTTGCTATAACTTTTTTGCCATTTTTCAAAAAACATAATTGATTTGTTATATACAAGGTCACTACTTCATCATTGCAAATGACTTCATGTACGTTGGGCTTAGAAGCTTTCTCAAAATGTGCCTGGTTGTGACTTCCAGGACTTTTCTATTTATGTCAATTAAGTCGGATATTATTATCCTTGACAAGACGTCTGATACAAAATTATCTTTTCGTCTCAGATACTCTATCGTAAAATCATACTCTTCTAACTCGAGTCGCATGCGTGTTAATTTTGAACTTGGGTTTACCATAGAAAATAAATATGTTGAAGGTCTGTGATCAGTTCTTACTGTAAAATGTTTGCCATATATATATGGTCGAAAATGTGTTATTGCCCAGAGTATAGCTGCTCCACATGCTTGCTTGCCTTCATCTGTGATTATGCAAAATTCTTTGCTGAAATCTGGGTACTGCAATAAATTTGGTTGAACAAGTTGATTTTATAGGTACTGGAATGCCTTTTCACATTCTGTTGTCCATTTAAATGGGATATTCTTTTTACATAATCTTGTTATGTGCCGTGAATATTCGGCGAATATCCTGTCCGTAGGGACAGGATAGTTATTTATAACATCAAAATTTTTATCATCTGGTAAGATTCCTTTATCTATGACCTAAAAACGTCCATTATAGTTTTGAGTTAAAACTGCTCCACATGCTTGCTTGCTTGCATCTGTGATTATGCAAAATTCTTTGCTGAAATCTGGGTACTGCAATAAATTTGGTTGAACAAGTTGATTTTTTAGGTACTGGAATGCCTTTTCACATTCTGTTGTCCATTTAAATGGGATATTCTTTTTACATAATCTTGTTATGTGCCGTGAATATTCGGCGAATATCCTGTCCGTAGGGACAGGATATTTATTTATAACATCAAATTTTTTATCATCTGGTAAGATTCCTTTATCTATGACCTAAAAACGTCACCTCGTGCATGAAAAATGAACATTTTTCTGGATGTAATTTCAGATTGTGTTTTCTACAAAGTTTGAAAACATCTGTAAAATTTTTATTCAAATTTTGTTCAGAACAACCAATAACGATTAAATCATCCATATAAAGGAAAGCTTGTGAAGGCTCTAGGCCTGAGAATGCTATTGTAATCATTCTCTGAAATGAATTAGGCGCTATTTTTAAACCAAATGGTAATCGCGTGAAGCGATATGAGCCATTGCTCGTTGAAAAAGACGTTATATTTCTTGAGCTTTCCTCAAGCTCAATTTGGTGGAAACCTGACATTAAGTCAAGGCATGAAAAATATTTTGCTCTACCCAATTGATCAAGAATATCATCAATTCTGGGGAGTGGAAATTTATCTGACAGCAATTTTTTATTTATTTGGCGATAGTCAATTACTAATCGCCATTTTTCTCTGTAGAGCCCGGAAGAGATTTCTTGGGGACTAATAAAAGTGGGTGAAACAGACGGTTCAACAATATTTTGTTCAATTAACTTTCCAACTTGATGCTGGATTTCTTCCATTTGGCTATGCGGACATTGATAATTTTTTACATATACTGGTTCATCATTCTTAAGTCTCACTTTTTGTTTATAGGAGTTGTTTGTTGTGATTGGTTCGGTTTAAAGTCCGAACACATCACTATCCTCGGTGCATATTTCTTCAAATTGTTTTTTAAACAAAATTGGAAAATTTTTCTTTAATTTATTAATTACAGACTCTTTTCTATTGTATTTTAATTGTTGAACTACATTGTAGCTCGAAAGTGATTCAAATAGAAATAGAAATTGTTAAGATTAAGGTTATTTTGTGAATTAATTTAAAGTATCTGGAGGTGTCTGCGAGTTTCCCAAAGTATCTTGGGTTACTCTTATATTATTGAAATTTCCCCTGTTGGAATTTCCATGGCCTCTAGAGCTTCCTCTATTTTTCGGCCTCTATAATTACCTCTGTAATTATTGTTATTTTGGTAAGCAGTGTTTTGGTAATTATCTCTTCCTCGGTATTTATCTCGGTTACCTCTATTATTGCCATATTTATGCTGCTGGTAGAACAATACAGTATTTGTTTGACCTGTTGCTTCAGTACAGCTGTTTACAAATTTAGAAATTGCATCATTCATATTATTGAACGTGCCTGCCTGCATAATAAGTTTTACCTTATCTATTGAGCAGTTTTGGGTCATAGCCTTGACAGCAAGTGTTGTGCTGTACTTATTAGCTAAATCAGGTGTCAAACCATCATTGATATAAGCTCCTTCTAGAGACTTAGTCAATTTCTCTACCTCTTGGGTATATTGGTTTGCGGTTTTGCTCTTTTGTTGCAAGTTTAGGAGCTTAGCAGAAATATCTTCTACTGACTCTCCTTTTACAGACTTTTCCAATTGCGAGATAATATCAACAATTGTCTGCTCATTGCTAATTAGGTTTCGAGCATGACCTTTTAATTTTGTCTTTATTAGGTTTATACCGATATTTTCATAAGTTCCCTTTAGTGAATCAACAAAACTTTGCAAGTTTTCAGCCATCAAAATTTGTCATCAATGATGAGGCTAGTTTAAGAAAACTTTCTATCGATTGAGCCATGTTTAGACTTGGTTCGATAGACTCTTTATCATTAATATCTGAATCGCTTGGGCAGTTTTCTTTAAAACTGACTCATTAAAACTGGCTGGTGTGTTAAGTACATTCGGGAGGAATATTTGTAAATTGTGCCTCTCCGAAATATATTTAAGGTTTTCCCTTAGCCTGATTGCCTGAGTTAAATGTAACGATTGCAATCTTGTTGCATTGTCGTTTACAATCTCTCGAACTGAATTGTAGTAATATATTAACGTATTATTAAATATATTAACGTGCTTTGTCTTTGTTTCGTTCGATATTTGTGCACTTTTATTAAGGCACTTAAATGATTTATCGAATTCAGCACGGTGTTTCTTAAGGTTTTCTACTATTTCTGCCCATTCCATTTATGAATTAATTAATACTGTTTACATTGTTAATTATGATTGTTGTTTCTGCCTTTATATTTATAAAAAAAAATTGTAGTATATGATTTTAGATTTTATCTAAATCAGTAGCCTTGCTCATATATTTTTTTTCGTTAACATTTATTATGTAATTTGTACAATTTAAAAATTACATTTGCGCTGAGAATAACAACGATAATAATTAACAGGGTTTTTGTCAGACCTAAATCAACGTTACTGGATCCCACTTTATTAATAACATTAGCAGTGGAATCCTCTGTTTTAGATTCTATTAAATGCATTTTGTAATTTGTAACAATTTGTAACAATTTTTCATAAGAAATTATATAATTTATCTCGGTCTTTTTACTAATAGAAGTGTTCATTCGTTATATTAAAAATTTTATATATATATATATATATATATATATATATATATATATCAATAATTTTTTGTGTATTAAGTTGATAGTATTAATTTTATTCAGCTTAATTTAGTGTATATGGTTATTCTTAAATAATAATTTTTCCCTTTTTTTTTTTTATTCACTCGCAGGTGAATTTACAATTTTCCTGCCTATGTTGTTCGTATAGCTTTACGGGCTATACTGCTATCGGGCAGAAATGGTTCCGCTCGATTTTTACAAATTCTTATATATGTATACTATTTTAAGATATAAACTAATTCATCGATGCATGTATCATCCTTCACTGCATCAGCTGGTCGTCGCCAGTTGGCTCGCTGATGCTCCTTCGTAGGCGTAAAATGCGGTCTGCCTTTCACGCTTGTTGATTCTTCTATCGCTTCCTGGTACATGCAGAACGGGCTGTACAACGGTCAAGGGCAGTCTGTGGGACACTCGGCCAGTTTCTTCGGTATCTCTTTAACTGTCGGAGGTATTGTTGTAGTATTTATTATTTTTATTGCTGAGTGAGCGGGAGTTTTGGCTTTTCGTGCTTAGGAATTGACTTAAGAAAGTCAAGTTCTTCTTGCAGCTTTTGGGCGGTTGCCCAGGGGGGTGGAGTTGGATTTGAATACAACAGCCACTTTACGTGTGCTATCCGTTTTTTAATTTTCTTTTGCACTCCCCCTCAGTTCGCCATAACTCTCCGTCTACTCACTCAGACTTTTCATTGTGCTTTTTTTGTATCTCTTTCTTCTTCGCTGCTGTTGATGTTGACGGTGTGGTTATTGTTGTACTGTTTATCTATAGCTCTATATATATAGATGTGTTTATATATATATAGCTGTCACGGTCGCCATGTAACGAAAGAATACGTATTTTAAGGTTCATTGCCAAATTCATAGTGAATTGGTCTTCTTTATTTGAGAATGAACTTAGCCTAAAGTATATAATGAAATTTGGAGTTCTGTCGCTCAAAGCAGCGGCAGAACGGGAGTACATAGCATATGCCATATGTATCTGTATATTTGTTAATGTATATATATATATATGCAGAAGGCATATACATTGAAATGTACTTGGGACCGAACGGTATTGACCGTTCATTGGAACGTCGTAGTGCTTATGCTGCAGATCTCACGCTGCAGGCCAGTCCACATATAAGTAGCTGATCATATTACGGCATATACATTGGCGGTCAATGCGCTTGATACTCTAACTTTGAGATCGAGCGTATGACCAATTTACATATTGTATACACTACAATGGGCATATGCTTATTTACATGTAACATGCTACACTACATCTACTACATATGTATCGCTAAAGCACACTTTTTCAACTAGCAAAGCCGCTTTCTATATATTAAGGGGAAAAAAGAAACCTATTTTCATGCCGTCGCGCATTGCATATACCGGCTGTGCCATATTAGTTTCGCATTAATATTCTTGTTTTCTGGGTTTTACACAATTGTCCATGTATTAGGTCTGTTTATCATTTCTGTCTGTTTTATCATTCCTATGCTTTATTTCATCAAAAGAATTTGGAACATCATTAAATAGCGTATGAGCATTTAATATATATTAATCCAAGCTGTCGTTATCTTCAATATAAAATTTTTCACTTTTTCTACTTTTTGTTTAGCTATGTTCATTATTCTCAGTGACATTATTTGATTGATTAGCGTTATAACAATTCATATTCTCATTAAGAATACATAAATTCCTATTTTTATTGGGGAAATAATTGTGCTTAATATCACTCAGGAAGTCAATATGATCTCTTTTCCTATTATTATTCGCAAATTGCATTTGATCACATACCTTACTCTCATTCAGGAAATCATCTTCATTAATATCATTCAGGAAGTTTGACTGATCACTTGCCCTATTATCATTCAGGCAAAATTATTCCACACGAAAAAATTGACGACGCTCGACATGTACGTATGTATGTATGTTGGCCTGAACTGCAGTGTACAATATATGAATTTGAATTCGTTGTGATGATGTACACCCACTTACAGTCCCTTGCTTTCATGTACATATGTATGTGCATTTACATGCAAATGTGCGAAACCATTGGGAAACTCTTGTATTATTTTATACATTAACAGGTAAGAAAGCTCTAGTCCGGGGTGCCCGACTAGGAGATATGTATGTCAACCAAAAATTATTATATATTTAAATACACAAAATAAAGAGAAGAAAAACAAACATCACTGAAGCATCTTAACTAACAAAGCCGCTTCCTATATATTAAAGGGAAAAAAGAAACCTATTTTCATGCCGTCGCGTATTGCATATACCGGCTGTGCCATATTAGTTTCGCATTATCTGTTATCGATTTGAAATCTTATCGAAAACAGATTATATAATTAAAGCACTAACCATACAACACATAGACTGGACATCAGTACAAAATTGCGCAGAGCTCGGAATTTGTACCGTGGGTCCCAGACAACTTCGTATTTGCTCGGCTCGGTTACTGTAGGTCCCAAAAAAAAAATAGCGCGCAGCAGAATCATTCTGCTTCAACACATCGGCCGAGCAACAGCGGACGAAAATTGAAATTTGCTGTCATGCGATTTCATTTCTTTGCTGCTGAGTGAAGAGTATGCCGAATTCTTGAAAGCGTTTGCCATACTCATGCAAAATGTTCGCTTTTTCATGCTTTTTTGTTACGCAGGGTATGAAAGCGTTGGTGCGCTTAACAATATGATTTCACGACAAGCATGCACACATTCATACAGTCCCTTACTACATATGTGTGTATTCATGTGCCTATATGTGAAACTTGCTGCCTGTAGAATTTACAGTTGCTAGATCTTGTGGCCTGAGTATGGGATGGGATGGCTGAGGAAGTTTTGTATGTGTGCATGTGTGTGCATAGCACAAGCAGCAGCACCCGAAAATTGTAAAATTTGTTCTTCACATTTCTTCCCTACTGAGCAGGTATACCACATTGATGAATGGGTCGACCGTGGCTCATGCAAAATGTTGAGACTTATTGAGACTTATTTGTATGTAGGGTATGAAAACGTTGGTGCACTTACCGAATGTGTTCTGTAACGGCTACTGAATGGGATCTTCTTGGTCGCTCTTGCTGCCTGTAGAATAATTGTATGTACGTATGTGCGTATGTGTGAATATGTGTATGTGTGTGCATAATACATACGTGAATGTTGGCGTGTGCCTGCCACGGGCTTTTAGTTGGTGAACGATTTAAATTCGAACTGCAGCGGGAGTGTTAAATGACCTTTTATTAGCATTTCTGAATTTTTTCTATTGTTAATGATCATCAGGTCAAACTACCTACTCATGAATAATTTTTAATTTATTTTTGTTGAAAGTATTTGTTTTACCAACTATTTTTCAGTTAGCCATTTACAATTCTTTCTTATTAAAATTAAAACAAACTGATTCAGAATATATTTTCTATGCTCAAAGCAAGGGTGGCTGGGGGAAAACCATTCATTGTCTAAAGATGAATTTGCTGTAGCGTGCATGCAGTACAGAACAATTTTTTCTTTAAGTCGTGCAATAAATGGTTTCTTGTCGAAAATTTTCTTAAATGTTTCGAAATGCAGTTTTATTAAGTAATAAAAGTGGTCAGAAGGAGCTTTTAATTTTAAATAATGGTTTATATAATGAAAGTTTTTATTGAGTATCAAATACTCAGAAGAACACTGCATTTCATCCGATGATTTTAGCAGGCTGGTACAAATTTCACAATCAGTTTTTTGCAACAGCTTGTGAAGAAGATAACCAGCAAAATATCGCAATGCATTTTCATTAAAAGCATTTTGCATATTTATTAAAGTTGCATCTAAAGACAATTCAACTTCTAAATTATCATCTAAAGTTTCAATATCTGTATTCACGTCACATTGGTCATGAAATACAGATGGTTGAGACCCGCTATCTTTAATGATATGGCCCAACATCAGATCTTCATCTGGAATACAATTTCCAGATACAGAAGCTGATGTCAACATTTTCATTGATAGCATTTTTGATAAAATTGTATTAAATTCAAAAACAGTCGGGTTAGTGTTTGTTACACCCCGACATCTAATCAAATAAAATAAATTTTCTAAGGGGTCTTGATTTAATTTGGATGTGGCAACAAAGAAAACATCTGTGTTGTCATTCCAAATATTTTCCGCCAAAGCAATTACCGATGAGATTGTAAGAATCATCCCATCAATGCAATATACTTTGTGTGGATAATGCAGTCCTTGGAAATAATCACGCATTTCCTGAAGGTATTCATGCACATTATTATTTTTTCTAAGGGCACATCTATATGGATTGCTATCAAATAGTACATGACTATTTAAACAATCAAAAAGTTTATTGATTTTATCTATAAAGTTTGCCGTTGCGATTGCGCTGTCTTTGCAATCAGCAAACCCCCCAGAATCGACAACTGTGCGTATCGCAGCAGCTACACTGTGGCTAAAGACTTGTGTGGCAAATTTTACTTTCATTTTTTCAAAGCAATTCGGACTGACATGTTTTGGAGTTAATTTCGGACACAGACGCGTTAGATTTTTAACCTCAACTTCATACAATTTCCTTACTATTCCCCATGAAACTATGCCATCCGGTGATGAAATATTATGTTTTAAAAGAATATTTCTAAGAGATTTAATGAGATGCGGTGCATCGAAAATAGCAAATATTTCTTGACCATTAACGTGAAAGCTAGAATTGTTAAAGTCAATACCCCATCTATTAAAAACTGCTCTATTATTAGAACCCTGATCGCAAACAACGGCTTTGACATTAAGCCCCAATGTTTGCGATAGTCCAATATTTGCTTCAACTTTATGTTTAAGATCAGTATGTTTAATGCCATTGGCTGAAACCGTATAGCTTAAAACATACTTCCAATTTTCGAAAAGACCCCTAATAAGGAAAACACAGACTTGCTGCCCTAAAAACCTACTTCTTTTTTCACCATCATTTTCAAATCCCTGAATCTCGTCAAGAGATGAATTGTATTGCAGACCCCTTTTTATTTTGACCTCATCGCAGACTAAAACTGCATATTTTGCCTTATCACTCATTTTTTCCACAATGCCCTGCAGATTTTCTAGCAAATCTGTATTAAAACCAGGAACTAAATTTTTAAAAATAGCCCATCGATTTAATGATTTTTTGCATGGCAGTCTTAAATTAAGAATATCCCTAAGATAATCATATGCTCTAGCTGAATAAAAGTTAATATTTTGTGAAATAACTCTTTCAGCGCTATTATAAAGGCGATTATTTTTCAAAAGCATTTTACATAACACTTTTGATTGTTCAGAGACATGTGGTAATTTGTTAATTGCCGTAAAGATATTGACATGCTTTTTCACTTTTCTATTTCTACAATGAATGTTTCTGGATCTAGAAGCATTTTTTAAAGTTAAATATTTTTTCTTTAAATTAATAAGCTTATTCCGAACTTTTTCAAGATCTACTCCCATATCATAATATTTTTGCCTATAATATACCTCATTTTGCTCTCTCTTTAAACAATTTGAACAAAAGGATGATTTACCATCACTTAATTCTTGCCACAATTCATTTTTTAAATTGCTGTCAAAGCTTATTAAATTATCCAAATTTTCTTCCTCGCTACTTTCAGTCTGAACGCTTTCTTTCTGCTGTTCTGTGGCAGATGACGTACAAAAATCATCGAAAACTTCTTCTAAATTTTGTTTTTTTGTAGCTATAAGGGATAATATCTTCTTCCTGGCAGTCTATTGAATAAATCTGATCATTGAAATCAGTATTTTTATTAGAAAGAAAATTCGGGCTGCACAATTGTAAAGTTGGGACTGCGTTGACTTTTAAATAACGTTTACCAATATATTTCCGTTCGAAGTGCCTGTTACATATCTTAGCCGTTTTCCAGTCGAAATTATTGGGTAAATTGCATGCTTTAATCCACTTGTTTAAATAAAATTTTTTTGATGGAAATGCAAATAAGCTAACCGGAAAATGAATGGAACTATTTCTATAAGACGCACCACACGTTTCAATTATACATTTCCCGCTATTTTTTCGTGAATCTTTTTTGCTTACATTTTTTACACCAACGGTTGATTTCTTTATTACACTTCTTTCAGCCATAGTTTTGAAAAAAACTTATATGAATTTTGACACGATAGTTAACAATAGAAAAAATTCAGAAGTGCTAATAAAAGGTCATTTAACACTCCCGCTGCAGATCGAATTCAAAATCGTTCACACAATTAAAAGCCCGTGGCAGGCAGACACCAATGTTCTCGGGCTATGCACACACATACACACACATACATATATTTCACAGCAGCAAATGCTCATACTGTAAATTCTGTAACGGACAATCGTCCGAAATCATATTCGTTAAGCGCACCAACGCTTTCATACCCTGCATACAAATAATCATGAAAACGCAAACATTTTGCATGAGCTTGACAAACCCTTTCAAGAGCTCGGTATACTTTTCGCTCAGAAGAGATACGACAGAAATCGTTCACACAACTAAAAGCCCGTGGCAGGCACACGCCAACATTCAGTAGCCGTTACAAAACACATTCGGTAAGTGTACCAAAGTTTTCATACCCTACATACAAATAAGTCTCAATAAGTCTCAACATTTTGCATGAGCTTGACAAACCCTTTCAAGAGCTCGGTATACTTTTCGCTCAGAAGAGATACGACAGAAATAGTTCACACAACTAAAAGCCCGTGGCAGGCACACGCCAACATTCAGTAGCCGTTACAAAACACATTCGGTAAGTGTACCAACGTTTCATACCCTACATACAAATAAGTCTCAATAAGTCTCAACATTTTGCATGAGCCACGGTCGACCCATTCATCAATGTGGTATACCTGCTCAGTAGGGAAGAAATGCGAAGAACAAATTTTACAATTTTCGGGTGCTGCTGCTTGTGCTATGCACACACATGCACACATACAAAACTTCCTCAGCCATCCCATCCCATACTCAGGCCACAAGATCTAGCAACTGTAAATTCTACAGGCAGCAAGTTTCACATATAGGCACATGAATACACACATATGTAGTAAGGGACTGTATGAATGTGTGCATGCTTGTCGTGAAATCATATTGTTAAGCGCACCAACGCTTTCATACCCTGCGTAACAAAAAAGCATGAAAAAGCGAACATTTTGCATGAGTATGGCAAACGCTTTCAAGAATCGGCATACTCTTCACTCAGCAGCAAAGAAATGAAATCGCATGACAGCAAATTTCAATTTTCGTCCGCTGTTGCTCGGCCGATGTGTTGAAGCAGAATGATTCTGCTGCGCGCTATTTTTTTTTTGGGACCTACAGTAACCGAGCCGAGCAAATACGAAGTTGTCTGGGACCCACGGTACAAATTCCGAGCTCTGCGCAATTTTGTACTGATGTCCAGTCTATGTGTTGTATGGTTAGTGGTACAGATTATTTCGAGCTTTCGATTTTCTCCGTTCGATATCCGATTTTACATAAATTAATAATTATTTAAAGATTTTTATATTAATTAACTTTAGTTTAGAGTATTTTTACATATATATACATATATTAATAATACATATATTTATACATATATTAATATAATAAATTTCACGCGTGCAAGTGAATGCACTATTTACCGATAAATCGTCGTCTCAAATTGTAGATTACTTTGATTAGCTTGGTTTCATTCGCGCCGATCAACGAAAAATTTGTCGGCAATCGAAGGTATGTCTGTGCGAATTCTATGTGCTTGGCGCGTCGCGAAACAGCCGAAACTTTCGTGTGTTGCTAGTGCGTATGTATGTATATAGTGACATAATCATAGTGATTACGTTCAAAATATCCAAACGCTGTTCCCATAGCCGAATAATTAATGTAAATATTCCCAAACTTGGCAATTATAAACAAAGAGCAGCCAAGCCGACGCTTCTCCCCCATCGATCGGCATCGATGGAAATATACTAATGTAAACATTCCCAAGCTTGGTAATTGTAAACAGAGAGCGGCCAAACCGGCACTTCTTCCCACGATCGGCAGGGATCGAAATAAAAGCACAATCAGAATAAATTCGCTCTCAGCAACATGCATCACCCACATATAAACATTTGTTTCCAGCAACATTCATCACCAAAAAAGTTTCAAACATTCTGTTAGAGTTCACTTTCTTATTCAATTCAATTCACTTTCAATTCAATTCAGTCAATTGTTAGTCTTAAGCTATTGTTCAATAATGCAAGTTGTCATAATCTAACTTTGATTTCGTCTTTTAATTTACATTAGCGTTGCTGTTAGCATATGTCGCAGCATTTATTCGACTTATAACATATATCTAATTGGCGCAGCCGGTAGGATGACAATAAATTGGACAATAAATTGTGCAAGTGAATGCACTATTTACCGATAAATCGTCGTCTCAAATTGTAGATTACTTTGATTAGCTTGGTTTCATTCGCGCCGATCAACGAAAAATTTGTCGGCAATCGAAGGTATGTCTGTGCGAATTCTATGTGCTTGGCGCGTCGCGAAACAGCCGAAACTTTCATGTGTTGCTAGTGCGTATGTATGTATATAGTGACATAATCATAGTGAATTAGTTTGGAATTTGCCAATAGATAATGCGAAACTAATATGGCACAGCCGGTATATGCAATGCGCGACGGCATGAAAATAGGTTTCTTTTTTCCCCTTAATATATAGGAAGCGGCTTTGCTAGTTAAGATCTTTCAGTGATGTTTGTTTTTCTTCTCTTTATTTTGTGTATTTAATTATATAATAATTTTTGGTTGACATACATATCTCCTAGTCGGGCACCCCGGACTAGAGCTTTCTTACCTGTTAATGTATAAAATAATACAAGAGTTTCCCAATGGTTTCGCACATTTGCATGTAAATGTACATGAAAGCAAGGGACTGTAAGTGGGTGTACATCATCACAACGAATTCAAATTCATATATTGTACACTGCAGTTCAGGCCAACATACATACGCCCAATCAATATGCGATTCACTATTGGTTGTAGGCGATTTCAAATCCAATAAGCTTCTAAAGTTTCTGCTAACTAACTGTTCTTATAATGATCTAGCTTATTTAAACTTTCTCAAACACAAATTAAAATCTCCTAAAATAACACAATTTTCTCTTAAAAAATGAAATTGCAGAAATAAATCCTGAAATTCTGTCTGGAAATATACTAATGTAAACATTCCCAAGCTTGGTAATTGTAAACAGAGAGCAGCCAAACCGGCACTTCTTCCCACGATTGGCAGCGATCGAAATAAAAGCACAATCAGAATAAATTTGCTCTCAGCAACATGCATCACCCACATATAAACATTTGTTTCCAGCAACATTCACCAAAAAAGTTTCAAACATTCTGTTAGAGTTCACTTTCTTATTCAATAGACAGTCAATTGTTAGTCTTAAGCTATTGTTCAATAATGAAAGTTGTCATAATCTAACTTTGATTTCGTCTTTTAATTTACATTAGCGTTGCTGTTAGCATATGTCGCAGCATTTATTCGACTTATAACATATATCTAATTGGCGCAGCCGGTAGGATGACAATAAATTGGACAATAAATTGTGGACCATCTGATGCAATAATTAAGTTATTAATTCTTTTTGTCCTGTTTACTGTCATCCGATAAACGACTAACGCAAAGGCGTCAAGTTTTTAAAAAATAAAACCTCGACAGTGACGTATAAACCGAAATTCGCAAATTGTCAAAGCCGCAGATTGTGATGGTGTGAAAAAAAAATTATAAAATAAAAACTTGAAAATAATTCAAGAAGACGCGATAGAATTCGAAGAGAACATAATTCTAGAAGAGTCTGGTTATCTCAAAAACATTCGAATGTGCTATCTGTGCAACAAACTCAACAATCAACAACAAAAATTAAGTGAATGCAAATTAAGTAAATATAATTAAACAAAAAATAATTTACAATAAAACGAAAACTGAAAAAAAATATAAAATAAAAATATATAAAAACAAATACTTTAAATTGTAACAAATTAAATAATCAAAATGGAAGGTGACGCAACAGCACCCCTTTCCGATGCCAACATGACGCAAGTGATCAACCATCTTAAAAATATTGAGAAGTTCACTGGAGATAAGAACAGTCTGTACACGTTCGTTAGCCGGATCGACTACATATTGGCACTTTACACCACCGATGATGCGAGGCAGAGGTCAATACTTTTTGGACTTGTTATGTTAAGTTATGCTATCTCTTGGCATAAACAATTTGACAACATGGACGGATCTTCGAAAACAACTAATTTTGAACTACAAGACGCAAACCGAGAACCATGTCTTATTGGAGGAATTCAGAAACACCCCATATATACATATATACTGTGTGTGAGAGTGTATGTCTGCATATGTACTTTGTATGAGTGGATTTCGTTTTAGAGAAGAGATTTTTTCGCGGCGATGGTTTCGAGTGTTTTTAATCTCTGAGCCCGGCAAGTTGTTAATTCAATTATTTCAGCGTTTTTAAAGACTTTAAAATATATTAAAAAATTTATTGTTAATTATAAAATATTGAAGTATTTATATATATATTTATATATATATATATATATATATATATATATATATATATATATATATATATATATATATATGTATAAATTAATATTCCATATTAACATATTAATTATTTACTTATATAGTTGAAATTAATAATAATTAATATTAACTATATATTAATAAAATTATTTTTAAGTAATATATTAAAATGCCGAGGACTAAGAGAATTTCAGTTTCTAAAAGGTCTCAGAGACAAAGAAATAGAAATTCATTAAATAGGTCAAATGCTGCATATTCTGAGCAGGAAAGAATTGATAATTTAGAATCTTTACGAGAGCGTAGAGAAAATGAAGAGTTTAATCAAAGTGAGAGAAGTAGAAATATACAGCGAAACCAAGTTCGTAGAAACAATTCCTTACATAGAATTTCTGATCAAAGCCAAAATACTCTTTTTCGAGCTACAATGCGCACAAGCTCTCAAAATAGACGATCGAGACGCAGACAGGACCCTGTTTATAGGGCAAACGAACACACACAGAACAGTGAGGATTGCGCAACTCGCCGAGCCGATTCATATGTGAGACAACAGGAGCAATTGCTCAACACTTCGCGTCGGTCAAGACGCAGACAATACCCAGTTTATAGGGCAGACGAACAAAGACGTGACACTGCACTTTCAGCGTAGGAATGACAATGGACAGCGACTTTTAGAAAGAGCAAGGGTTAGGTCGCATATTAGAGACGATCCAATTCGTAGGATTATTGAGCAGGCACGTAATACTAGTGCAAGGCGAAGTGCTCGCATACAAGTACGACAGGAAACTCTTGACGCCAATAGAAGCGTATCACAGCGAGTTAGCCAATATCACAATAATGCTGATAATAAAGTAGTTGTCACCAGTAGGCGATCGTTGGATTTTCGAATCCAACTCCCATGATCCCTACAGTGCAGCAATATACGCTTTTTCGCTATGGGACCTCTTTGAGGTCACAGAAATAATCGTACAGAATCTTCTTGGACTCCAATTCAGAAAATAGTTTGAAATTTTCAATATAGGAAAAAAAAGCAAGTTTCAATTGACCGTAGGCAGTTTCCGGTTGTACCGGAAGGTACAGGTATAACTATTCATAAAATCCAGGGTGCTACGTATAGCAAAGTGGTGGTCCACACTTGCTCTCGAATGCAGCGTGCTGCAATATACGTAGCTTGTAGTAGGGCAACAACTGCTTCGGGGTTGTTTATAGGAGATTTTGTTCTTCCTAAGCCTCCCAAAAATGATGATAAGGTCCAAACCCAAATAGTCCGATTGCGCACTTAAAAACTACTTCGAACACATTATGATCACTTAATTGAAAGTTCCGCCTTAGATATTTTTTTCCATAACACTCAGAGCATTAATTGTCATATTGAAGACATTCGATCTGACAGATTAATGCTCCAGTCGTCCGTTCTATGTTTCGTTGAAGCGTCTACGTATGCAAATGAAAATGTAAATATACCTGGTTTCAGTATTGTTGTCCGTCTTGATTGTGAGGTGATACCAAATGCAATCAGACCTAAGAAGAGGGAATCATCATTTATGTTAGGGACGAAATTTAAAATAACAAATGAAGCTATGGGAGCTGCAGGAAAATAAATGGATCATCTGCTTCAGAATATGCCGTTTTTAGGTATAAGTCGTTAAGCTTCGTAGTTGTATGTAAGTCCGTCTTACCCAGTCCAATTATTTAAGACAGAATTTCAGGATTTATTTCTGCAATTTCCATTTTTAAGAGAAAATTGTGTTATTTTAGGAGATTTTAATTTGTGTTTGAGAAAGTTTGAATAAGCTAGATCATTATAAGAAGAGTTAGTTAGCAGAAACTTTAGAAGCTTATTGGATTTGAAATCGCCTACAACCAATAGTGAATCGCATATTGATTGGTCGTTTTCAAATCTGTCTAATGAATATATTAGCGCTAGGGCCTTTGAAACAGTTTATAGTTACCATAGTGGCATTTCGTTAAGTATTCAGGATAGGGAGCTTTAGTATCATAGATTTAATGTAATATTTTAAATATAAATAGTTTTAAATATATGTACATTTTTTTGTAATACCTTAATAGTGTGAAAATAATTTTTTGTATTATTAAATTAACAATTTTAAAATATATAATTTTGCATTTCATTAAACTTCTAAATGTGCTTCTTTATTTTGGTTTGGTTCAGGGTATTTTCTAGTCAAGCACTCTCAACTAGAGTTTTCTTAGTTGTTATTTCTAATAATTTCCCATTACTGATATGACCTAACCTGTCATGCCATAAGCGATAACTGTTCTTATTTCTCGCATTCGCAGAGAATGCTTGAAATTTAACAATAGGTATATTTTTCGACGCACATGTATTTTTAGCCACTGTCACTCCATTCTTTAAAATAGAAACGCCATCAGAGTCAAATTTAATTAACATCCTGTCCTGTTGTAGCTTCTATACGGACATCAGATTTGCTGTCCCCTCCTTGCAGTAAAGCACATCCGCCAGTATGATTGCGTATTCATTTTCCAAACGCACGACGCTTCGCTTTGTAGCAAAGGTAAATTCGCCATCTTTTGCCACAGCCATTTTTATTGGGCACTCCATAATCAGCATACAACGAATCATCATTAATTAAATGATCAGTTGCTCCAGAATCGAGTATAAAACCGATTTCATTATTTACTGAGATACTTTGAATACTTCTGATCATGAACGCGAAACCGTGGTGTGATGTGGCCAGCTGAGCACTATTATTTTCTTTATTCTTTTCAGTTGTGATTCTTTTATAATAGTAACAGTCATTTTTGATATGACCCACTTTGCCACAGTAATGGCATTTAACATTAATTTTAGCTTTGTGCTTAACAAAATTTCTCGCCTTTGAATTTCTATTATTAAAGAAACTATTCTTACTAAAATTGTTGTTACGTCTTCATAACTTTCCGACTTGTGTCAACACTATCATTCCTTATTTTAATTTCATATTCCAGCAACATATACTTGACAAAAGCTAATGTTAGAGTTTCATCCGATAAGGTTTCAATGGCCGTGATGACACTTATATAAGAAGAAGGAAGAGTTTGGACCAATGTGCGACCTTGTCCATTTCATCAACCTTTGCGCCTGCTGCTAACAATTCACTCACAATTTCGTAAAAAACAATGAAATGACACAGCAGCGAAGTTTCACCAATAGCTTGAGAGAAATTAAACGTTTGCGCGCAGCTAACTACGCCGCAAGACTTCTACGCTCATATATGGTGTCAAGGTTCTTAATAATTTGACGCGCGGAGAAGTCGCTTGTAGCAAAGAAATAGAAATGAATCGCCTAAGTATGGAATTATTGTATTTTTCTCACATCGGTGTGCTTTTCTACAAACATCGTCTAGGCATCTCATTATCAATAACTTTTAGTATATCCATTTCGGCAAACAATGCCCTAATTCTAAATTTCATATGGAATAATTGTGACCATATATAAATACCTTCATAATGTCAAGTAAACAGTGTTGACTAATGGTATACTTTGATAGTTAAATGGAGTTTTCCAACAGCCTCTCATAGCATATAACTATCGATATTGCCATAATAGATTGTAGCTCTCAAAATTGTAAAGTTATTAACCAAATAAGACAGTTGAGATAATTTCATGTACTCAGTCCACTGTTCTGAAAACTGTACCCCCATTACATCACCTACAGTACAAATACCGCTGATTATTTTCTGTCTAACAATTACGGAATTAATACCAGGACTCAGAAATGCCAGCCATGTACATGGCTACAATAATTTTTTGTTCACGGTACTGCATATTTATCTTTAATACCGACTTTTCCGTTCCTTTATGGAGTTATGCTTTTTATACTAGTTTCCCAAAGGGAAAATAATATATTGGTTTTGTGCAATGTCCGTCTGGCCGTCTGTCCGTCTGTCCGTATGAATGCAATATTTTTCTACGCTATTGAAGCTAGAGACTTCAAATTTGGAACATATACTCGTGTATACCCCCGAATTATAAAGTGTCAAGAATTTCCGGATACGCCCACTAGGGGCGTGGCAAATCGGAAAATGGTTGCGCCCATAGTTAAGAAATCATATTAGTGGAAGAGCTAGAGAGTTGAAATTTTGAATGTATACTTGCGTTGACCACCCAAGTTCAAAAAGATATGGCGGATATATCTACGCCCATTGGGGGCGTGGCAAATCGGGAAAACTGTAACTTCTACAGTTTTAAAGCGAGAATGCTGAAATTTGGCACGTATCTTAACGCTTCGATTCTATAAAGATTGATAAAAAGATTTTATGTCCACGCCCAATGGGGGCGTGGCAATTCGGATCTGAATATAGAGTGATTTTACAAATTCAGCTATATTTTGAGCACTATTGATGCTAGAGACTTGAAATTTGATATATATACTCGGATAAGCAACCCAAGATCAAAAAGATATGGCGGACACACCTGCGCATTTAGGGGGCGTGGTGAATCGCAAAAAGCTTATAGCTGCTACAGTTTTAGAGCTAGACGATTCAAAACTGGATGTTTGTGTTACTGGGGGCCTCCTCTATTGATTCCCTACAAATAGGTCTTACGCCCCATTAGAGGCGTGGTATATCGAAAAAATACCCTGTAACTTTCACATTTTTTGAGTGTAAGCATCCAAACTTTACAGTTACATTACTCTCGACTCCTTGCCAAATATGATATGTCTACGGTTACTGGGGGCGTGACAAATTGGCAACAAAATTTGTAAAGCCCAGCTGCAAAATTCATATGCTTGTGCCACCTATATAAATAAGCTTAATAAGAATTGCTAAGACGACAAACGGCACTTCTGAGAAATATATGTAATTCGATTTAATGTTGAAGTTCTGCAAATAATTTATCTGCTAAAATTATCATTTTTCGTATAGCCTAGGTCAGTTATGTTATTTTCTTTTTGTGTGTGTGACCATCAAAAAATGTAAATATCAAATACCGATATTTGTGTAATCGACTTAGTCCGAACAAAATTATTCCGAGTTAAAAACAAAAATTAAAATATAAGATTGAAAATTGAATAAAAAAAGTGAATAAATTGAATTGAAACAATAGAAAATAAAGAATATCAAACATCAAGCAAACAGTAAAGATTGAGTTTGAAGATTGAAAATTGAATAATAAATATTGAAAGTTGTTGATTTAAAATGGCTGAAGAGTGAAGATTATGATATAAAAAAAATTATAGATTGCATAATAAAGTTTGAATATTACAATTTGAAAATTGAAGATTGAAAATAGAAAACTTAAAATTAAAGATTGAATGTTGACTACTTAATGTTGAAAATTAAAGATGATAAATTCATTCGGAAGATTGAAGATTGGAAATTGATTATTGATAAGTAATCCTTGCAGATTGCAGATTGAAGATCAAAGATTGAAGACTTCAATTGATAGATAAAATATTGTTACAGATTGAAGCATAAGTTTTCAAATTTGGGTTTGAAGATTGAAGATGAAAACTGAATATTGAGAATGAAGATTTCAAGTTAAGATTTCAGACTGAGTGCGAAGATTGAGGATTGAATATTGAAGATTGAGAGTAGAAGATTGAAAATAGGAATGTGTTGTTTGTATCTATGCATAAAAAAGCGTAGAGTGATTTGATATTTGGCTCTTCACAGTGCTCAGGCTCAGCACTCTTACTTGTTAAAAATGTATTCCTTATTAGGGCGGTTCTGGAGGAGGAGCAGTTCTGTTTAATGGAATCTGACATAAACATACTTCCCCTCCTTGGAAGGATTGCAAGACCTGGGCTGGTGTTTTGGGCCATTGGAAGGCAATCGGTGCTGGGAACGATCCCCGGAAGGATGACGTGAGGATACACGTCAGCCCCAGCACAATTGACACTGATCCGGGGCGTGACCAGGTGCTGTTGGCGAGCGTGATCCCTGGAGGCCCAGCTTCCCGCTCGATGGCCCGGATTGGCGTCCGAACGTTCAGCTGGGAGTCCAGTTGGAACAACTCGTCGAATTCGAAGCGCGAGGTCTTCGACCGAATGAGACTCGTGCAGACTTGCCCTGGACCAACACTTGTGACGGAAAGACCAAGGAAGCGTTGATCCGACTGGTGGGACTACACGGGTCAATCAGCGCCTTGACTTGGTCGTCGTTTGGAGCACGATGACCGCCGTAGGGAGAATGCTGACTATTTTGTGCTGCATCAGCGTCGTCAACGGAGGAGTCCTGTGTAGGATCTGGAGTGGGGAGACTCGAAGGGCCTCGTCGCTTCCGGCGCGATCCCTGGAGGTGCAGGAGCGTGTGGTGGTTATGGCCACACGTCTTGCAGCCTTCGTTGCTGCGGCAGGATTGCACACCAGCACGGTGTGCCAAACAGTTCGCTCAGTATCGGTTGGCTAGAAGCGCAACCGCTTTTCCGCGGGAAGCCCCAGAAAACGCCGGCATTTGCGCAGAGCGTGAATACCTTAACACACGCGGCACCGGAATGAACCAACGCCGGATGGCTAGCTGGCTTGAGGGGATGACATCATAACCTGGAGAGGAGAGACACGTGTGGGGCAATGAATGGCTGGCTTGTCGAACATGGAAGTTAGTTAAACATCGCAGGAAACACCGGGGTCGGTCATTCAATGCACTACTTTGGTAGTGATGCTGTCGGGATCTCGTACTGGAAGAGTTACGGCAGACGAGCCATGTAACCTGGACTGGAATTTTGGCTTTTTCGGAACAGAAATTTGAGCTGTGATGGACGAGACCATTTTCGGCGATGTTTGCGAAAGAGGGCCGGTGAGTACCCAACCGAAAAGAGTCTCTAAGCCTAGAATGGATGGAAACCTCCCTGAATAATAGGCGGAAGGATATCCGCGCCTATAAGAACATCAATTTTCGCACTCTTGTAGAACTCGGGGTCAGCTAGTTGAATATTAGGAAGTTTGTTCAACAAGTTGTGCGGAATTGGAGACGAAGGGAGGTTGCCAGCAAGACTCGGAAGGACGAGAGCAGATACTTCAATCCGTAGTCTTTGTTTCAGCGGAGTTCCAATATGGAGATCGCAAAGTTTTTGCGATTGGGCTGTTATATCTTGGCCTAAGCTTGACACTCGTGTCTGCACAGACCGGAAGGGCAATTTGATGAGACGGAACAGGCGCTTAGAAATGAAAGTCGCCTCAGATCCTGAATCGATCAGTGCCCGCACGGCATATGTAGCTCCTAGGTGGCATATATTGATTATTGCCGTACCAAGAAGGACATCTTGTGTGTTAGCAGAGAAATACGTCTGGACATGTGTGACGTCTCTGGGCGAATTAAGTGGTACGACAGCTGCGGATGCAGCGCCATCCTCGAATTCATGCTCTTTATGGAGCAGGGTGTTATGCCGACCGTTGCATTTCTGACAGCTGTGCGCACTGGTGCTTCCGTGCAGCATATGACCACGTGCGAAGCAGTTCAGACACAGCTTCTTCTGTTTATGTAGGCCTCTCGCTGTTGAATAGACATTTGGAGGAAGCCAGGGCAGAGTCGGACTGGGTGGTTCTCCTTTGAACACAAATCGCATTTCTTGCTCTCAGTGGAGACGTGGGCTTCAAAGGAGTTCAGCCGTTTGGAAGGGGCAGGGTTCGCGTACCTCGGGGCAGGTGTTGGCGCGGCAGAACTGGACCTGTCAGCTTCTATAGCTTCGAGTGCTCGCGCACGCTCGCTTAGGAAACGACTCACGTCCTGCCAAACTTGAATTTCGGACTTATTTGTCAGAGAATGCTCCCAGAGAGATCGAGTGTGTTCTGGCAATTTGGAAGTGCACAGGAACACAAGGATACAGTCCCAATTCTCCGTAGATATTTGAGCATGCTCGATCGCAGTGACACATCTTCTCATGGTGCCATGCAACTCTCTGAGAGCCGCGCCTGATTCCTTGGAGACCTTGCTTAGGCTGAGAAGGATTTTAAGCTGGCTGTTGACTAGCAGCCGCTTGTTCTCGAACCGGTCGCACAAGGCGCCCCAAGCCGATGCAAAGCCGTCGTTATTGAGAGGACACTCTGCGACTATAGCATTTTCATCGCCTGCAGTTTTGGAATTAAGGTGGAAGAGTTCTTCCACCGCAGTCAGCCGGGGATTGTTAATGTATATGGCTGTGAAGAGGTCGCGAAACGTTGGCCAGCGCAAGTAATCGCCGTGGAATACTTCTGTGTCGACGGGAGGAAGGCGACAGCCGCTCGAATAAACAATAGCGGACACAGGAGCGGGCGGTGCACTCGGTGCGGACACGGCGGCAATTTGCCTGCTCAATTAGGCGGCACTCCGCTCAAACGTAAAGCTTTGAGAAAGGCGCACGGAAACGAATTTAAACGACTGAAGTTAAAAATGTAAATAAAACAAAGAGTATACTGTCCTTGTTGGAAGCTGCCGAGCTTTTTCGGCAACTCTGGCTCCAATCATTTACAAAGGCAAATAATAAAACCACGATTTAATTTAGCTTATTATTTATTAGTTTAATGCCTAGTCCGCGATGATCGTGTAGGCAAAGTTAATACAGTTTACAAAAGAGATAGGTGTTGATCGCTTGAAGGTGATTTTTGAACTTAAAGAATAGAATACAAAATGATAAGCAAGTGACCAAGCAGCATAAATTTACATATGTATGTGTGTTACAGTTTCTTTTTGTGCCTAACTGCACTATGAGCGAATGAGAATATGATAAAGAGCAGATGGCTTAAGAGAAGCTTATTGAAGAGCAATTATTAGCTGCTGCGCCGAACATCCTCCCCCCCGTTGAAAGACCAAGTCTTTTAACAGGATCATCAACCGGAAGGACGCACAGCTTATTGACAGCTCGACGTGTAGTTCCAGTAGGTGTGCGCAGAACAGCGACTCTCACAGCACCATCAGCTCCAGCGATGGTTTCAGCGACTCGAGCTAATGGCCATTTCAAAGGCGGCAAGTTTTCGTCCTTCAGACATACGTCATCATTGATCTTGACCGGAGGCTGCGAGGTGACACATTTTCCACGCTGTTGAAGAATAGTAAGGTACTCCTCACTCCAGCGCTTCCAGAACAATTGCTGTATGTAAGCAATGCGTTGCCATTGACCGAGGCGATTGTGGTCGAGCCCAGTTACGTCTGGCTCGGGAAAATCGATGAGTGGTCGACCAATCAAAAAATGTCCTGGAGTGAGAACTCCAAGATCATCGGGATTTTCTGAAAGTGGAACAAAAGGACGAGAATTGATTATAGCCTGAATTTGGCATACCAAGGTGCGAAGTTCATCGAAGCCGAGAAGTGATGATCCCATAGCGCGGTATAGATGACTCTTTGCGGTCTTCACTGCTGCTTCCCATAGGCCACCGAAATGTGGCGAGCGAGGAGGTATGAACTTCCAATCAAAACTGTTGATGATGCAGTAATTCTGAACTTCAGTGCGATGTTCCTGGCTCAACAATGAACGTTTCAGATCCGCTAGCTCGTTCCGTGCACCCACAAAGTTAGTAGCGTTGTCAGACCAAATGCATCTTGGAATGCCGCGCGTACTGATGAAACGCTTGAGGGCGCCCAAGAAAGCTGCGGTCGACAGATCCTTTGCGGGCTCCAACCATACAGCCTTAGTTGCGAAGCAGACGAATACGCAGATGTAGCATTTTATTGAAGTTCGGTTTCGTCCATCGGGTTTGTAGTAAAATGGTCCACAGTAGTCGATTCCAGTGACAGTAAATGCCGGTGAAAACTGTATACGATCCTTAGGCAAGTCCGCCATTATATGCTCCACTAGACGAGGCCGGGATCTACAGCATATGACACATTTTCTCAATGCTCGGGAGACAGTTTTCATGCCGCCTATGGGCCAAAACTGGAGTCGAATTACTCCAAGCAAGGCCTGCGGTCCTGCATGATGATGCGCCAGATGAAGATGAAATACTATAGAGAAGGTCAAGGGATGTTCTTTGGGCAAGATAATTGGGTGGCGCGCATCGAAGCCGAGAGTAGAGTGCCGCAAGCGGCCACCAACTCGAAGTAGACCAAAGTCATCCATAAACGGAGAGAGCGAAAGAATAGCGCTTGACGAATGAACATTCTTTCCATTTCGTAGTGCAGAGTATTCTCGGTGCAGCTGAGTTCTTTGAACAAGACGACACAATATGTGCGATCCTTGACGAAGATCGTCCGCTGACAATCCAGGTGCCTTTGTTACGTCGCTGCCGTCATTGAGTTTGAGAAAACTTTCCTGTTCAGTTTCTGGAACTCCGCGAAGTGCGTCTCTTGAATTGGAGCACCATTTTCTCAACTTAAAGTTTCCTCGAGCAAGAAGACCTGTGGTTTGTTGCATTATGTCGCGAACTTCTTCAACTGAATTGCCTCCTGAGATCAGGTCATCAACGTAGAAATCTCGCAAGACCGTTCTAGATCCTAATGAGTATGCCGACGACTCATCCATTGCTAGTTGATGCATTGCACGAATAGCCAAAAATGAAGCGGGTTTGGTCCCATAAGTGACGGTATTCAATTTGAAAACTTCGATAGCATCGTCTGATGAGTTTCGCCATAAAATACACTGGAGCATAGAATCAGGCTCCGCGACCTTCACACACCTATACATTTTACCAATATCACCAGTAAGTGCAATCGAAAATGTACGAAAACGAACGATTGTGTGAAACAAGGTAGCTTGAATAGTCGGTCCTGTCATAAGCAAATCGTTTAATGAGAAACCAGATGTGGTTACTGCCGAGCCATCGAAGACAACTCTTAGCTTTGTTGTCGAACTCTCTTCTTTGTATACGCAATGATGAGGTAAGAAATATTTGCATTCATTGATCTCTTCGCTGGGAACCAAAGACATATGATTGAGATCAATATACTTCTTTATAAATGCTGAGTATTTCTCCTTTAAAGTTTGATTTAGAGCGTAAGCTAAATTCAAAAATCGACGCTTGGCCTGCAAATAGGAATCGCCCAAAGATTCAACGCCTTGCTTTTTTGGCAAGCAGACTGAATATTCCCCAGAAGGTAATCGACGATAGTTTGTAATGAAATGCTGCTCGCAATTAAGTTCTTCTGTGGTTACCTTGGCAATAGGCTCGAAAACGTGTTCCACTTCCCAAAACTGACGCACCAACTCATCAAGCCGAGTGCTGTGATTGGCGTGATCCGAATTTCTTTGGGTTGCGATAAACGAACAGAGTTTGGGGGCATGTTGCCCGCCACCTGAAATGATCCAGCCGAGCTGCGTTTTCTGCACAACTGGTAATCCAGGTGCCAACTGAATTTGCCCAACACACATCAGCTCGAAGAGGAGACCAGCTCCGATGAGAAGATCAATCCGTTGTGACTTATGGAACAAAGGATCAGCTAGCTGTAAGTTTGAGGGCTGGTTGTCAGTAATAGTCTGGGCGACGATGGCAGTGATGGAGGCAGAATAATCAGAAGTCCGCGATTTCAGAACGAGATTGACCGAATATCCTTCAGTTGAGAAGCTGGCATCTCCAATGCCAGACACTGCAGTCAGTGATTTACATTTTCGAAGCTGAAGCTGATCTGTAAACCGACTGGTGATGAAGTGAAGTTGAGATCCTGAGTCCAAGAGTGCACGACACGGAACGAATGTGCCAGCTCGGTTCTTGACAAGGATTATAGCAGTGGCTAGAAGCACAACATCAGACGAGTTAGGAGATATGTGGACTTGAGGCAGAGAAGGTGACATTGCAACCATGGCAGTGGGATGTATTGCATTTGCTTGTTGTTTAAGTTGAGGGACTACGTTCGATGTAACTGTTGAAGACTGATTGTAATGCAATAAAGTATGGTGCTTCAATTGGCAGGTACGGCAGGAACCAGATTTGAAATCCTTCAGCTGATGTCCTTTTCTTAGGCAATTGAGGCAAAGGGCGAGCCTCTTGGCCTCCTTATGCCTTGCCATTGGGGACAATTGCTCAAAACGCTTACATTGGAATAGCGCGTGACTTGGATCGTCACAAAAGACACAACGAATAGGAGTCTTCGAAGCAACAAATGCCTTTCTTAAAGGAGTACTCACGATCTTTCCTGACTTGCCAACCTGACCATCCTGCAAGACTTGATCCACATTTTCAAGGACTCGACACCGTCCTTGCAAGAATTCTGACAATCTCGACCAAGATGGCGACTCATTAGTAGATGAGCCTTCCTCCCATTTAGCCTGAGTAACCTTGTCCAGCTTTTGCAACACTGTTTGCACGATGACAGTCAGCAACTTCTTCCCTCGATGCTAAAGAATCCATAGCACGAATGTGAGACGTCACTTTATCCACCAACTGCCTCAGCCTGCCCACAGATGCATCAACTTTCTCAAACCGGAAGATTGCTCTGATGTGTGCCTGTACAATAAAACGCTTATTATCAAATCGACGTTGAAGAATATCCAGAGCGACGAGATAGTTGGCTTTGTTGATTTCCAATGAGCTGATGGTATCCAACGCAGAACCACTTCAGCAGGATCGAAGATGCTGGAACTTCTCAATAGGACTGAGATCCGGATCAGCATCTATTATCGTCTTGAACATAGAGTAGAAGTTTTCCCACTCAGTGTAGACTCCACTAAATTTTGGCAGCTCCAGCTGCGGCAAACGCGATCGATTAGCCATGACGAGTGTTGGATGAGCATTTGAACCACTTGTATTAAGCGTCGACGAAAGTTGTTGATCCGACCGATTTCCTAGTTCACGTTGAAGCAAGGCTTTAAACTTTAACAAGGTTGATTCAAACCGCGCAGGCAAATCACTAGATGCAGGCACTTGATCAACATTCGACTCTGAGTTATCCATTAGAGTTTGTTTACTCGCGAATAAACGTTTGGTTACTGTTCGGCGCAGCAGCTAATAATTGCTCTTAAATAAGCTTCTCTTAAGCCATCTGCTCTTTATCATATTCTCATTCGCTCATAGTGCAGTTAGGCACAAAAAGAAACTGTAACACACATACATATGTAAATTTATGCTGCTTGGTCACTTGCTTATCGTTTTGTATTCTATTCTTTAAGTTCGAAATTCACCTTCAAGCGAGCAACACCTACATCTCTCTATTGTAAACTGTATTAACTTTGCCTACACGATCATCGCGGACTAGGCATTAAACCAATAAATAATAAGCTAAATTAAATCGTGGTTTTATTATTTTGCCTTCGTAAATGATTGGAGCCAGAGTTGCCGAAAAAGCTCGGCAGCTTCCAACATTTTGGTGACCCCGACGTGATATACACTCCGTGGTGTTTCGTTTAGTGTATCAAGTTAGTACTCAACTTCGTCGAAGTACAACGGTGTGAATCATAAACATTTGTGCAAAATCGTGCATTCAAATTAATAACACATCGCGTTGTACGACGAAACAGTGTAAAACATTAACATTTGTGCAAAATAGTGCATTCAAATTAACAATAAACTTCGTCGTACACGACAGTGCAAAGCGTTATAATTTGTGCAAAATAGTGCATTCAAATTAATAACAAATCTCGTCGTGTAAAACATTAATATTTATGCTCAAGTTATATATTAATTTGTGTATATAATAGTGCATGGCATTGTGCGTACATTATCTCGAGTTTTTCTTATTCCTCTTTAATCGTCTGTTTCGTTCGTCGCGTTTGGCGCCTGCTGTGCATCGTCTGCATATAGGGCCCGCTAAGCCGAAAAAGCTGTGTCAATCATAGAAGACACACATACAGACATATATAAAAGCTCAGATAAGCTTGCGGTCGCGCTTGCGTTGTGCTTATCTTTATCATATTCTTGTTCGTCGGTTGTTCGTCGCGGTTTTTGGCGCTTCTTTGTGCAGCGTTTGCATAGAAGGCCCGCTAATCCGAAAATAGCTGTGTCGATCACACACATACAAACACACGCATTTACAGTGAAAGAGTGAACCTGCATATTAGATCAGCTAAACTCGAAGTGCATTAGAGAGTATATTAGCTTGTGCATTCATTTTGTAACCAAACGTTTTTTCGCGAGTAAACAAACTCTAATGAATAACTCAGAGTCGAATGTTGATCAAGTGCCTGCATCTCAGGTTACTTTCTTAAAACTCAAAACAAACGCGCTTTTCGATAGACTTGAAAGGTTATATGCCGATATGGACATTGACAAATTAAGTCACATGGACTCGTGTGATTTACGTGTGCTTTTGGATTCGCTAACCAAGTTAGAGTCAAACTTTGATTCAGTCCATACTAGCCTAGAAGAATCTAACTTTGAGTCCATATCTAGTGATTTGCCTGCGCGGTTTGAATCAACCTTGTTAAAGTTTAAAGCCTTGCTTCAACGTGAACTAGGAAATCGGTCGGATCAACAATTTTCGTCGACGCTTAATACAAGTGGTTCAAATGCTCATCCAACACTCGTCATGGCTAATCGATCGCGTTTGCCGCAGCTGGAGCTGCCAAAATTTAGTGGAGTCTACACTGAGTGGGAAAACTTCTACTCTATGTTTAAGACGATAATAGATGCTGATCCGGATCTCAGTCCTATTGAGAAGTTCCAGCATCTTCGATCCTGCTTAAGTGGTTCTGCGTTGGGTACCATCAGCTCATTGGAAATCAACAAAGCCAACTATTTCGTCGCTCTGGATATTCTTCAACGTCGATTTGATAATAAGCGTTTTATTGTACAGGCACACATCAGAGCAATCTTCCGGCTTGAGAAAGTTGATGCATCTGTGGGCAGGCTGAGGCAGTTGGTGGATAAAGTTACGTCTCACATTCGTGCTATGGATTCTTTAGCATCGAGGGAAGAAGTTGCTGACTGTGTCATCGTGCAAACAGTGTTGCAAAAACTGGACAAGGTTACTCAGGCTAAATGGGAGGAAGGCTCATCTACTAATGAGTTGCCATCTTGGTCTAGATTGTCAGAATTCTTGCAAGGACGGTGTCGAGTCCTTGAGAATGTGGATCAAGTCTTGCAGGATGGTCAGGTTGGCAAGTCAGGAAAGATCGTGAGTACTCCTTTAAGAAAAGCATTTGTGGCTTCGAAGACTCCTATTCGTTGTGTCTTTTGTGACGATCCAAGTCACGCGCTATTCCAATGTAAGCGTTTTGAGCAATTGTCCCCAATGGCAAGGCATAAGGAGGCCAAGAGGCTCGCCCTTTGCCTCAATTGCCTAAGAAAAGGACATCAGCTGAAGGATTGCAAATCTGGTTCCTGCCGTACCTGCCAATTGAAGCACCATACTTTATTGCATTACAATCAGTCTTCAACAGTTACATCGAACGTAGTCCCTCAACTTAAACAACAAGCAAATGCAATACATCCCACTGCCATGGTTGCAATGTCACCTTCTCTGCCTCAAGTCCACATATCTCCTAACTCGTCTGATGTGGTGCTTCTGTTCGTTTATTGCAACCCAAAGAAATTCGGATCACGCCAATCACAGCACTCGGCTTGATGAGTTGGTGCGTCAGTTTTGGGAAGTGGAACATGTTTTCGAGCCTATTGCCAAGGTAACCACAGAAGAACTTAATTGCGAGCAGCATTTCAACAAACTATCGTCGACTACCTTCTGGGGAATATTCAGTCTGTTTGCCAAAAAAGCAAGGCGTTGAATCTTTGGGCAATTCGTATTTGCAGGCCAAGCGTCGATTGTTGAATTTAGAGCGTAAGTTCGCTCGAAATCAAACTTTAAAGGAGAAATACTCAGCATTTATAAAGGAATATATTGATCTCAATCATATGTCTTCGGTTCCCAGCGAAGAGATCAATGAATGCAAATATTTCTTACCTCATCATTGCGTATACAAAGAAGAGAGTTCGACAATAAAGCTAAGAGTTGTCTTTGATGGCTCGGCCGCTACCACATCTGGTTTCTCATTAAACGATTTGCTTATGTCAGGACCGACTATTCAAGCTACCTTATTTCACACACTCGTTCGTTTTCGTACATTTTCGATTGCACTTACTGGTGATATTGGTAAAATGTATAGGTGTGTGAAGGTCGCGGAGCCTGATTCTATGCTCCAGTGCATTTTATGGCGAAACTCATCAGACGATGCTATCGAAGTCTTCAAATTGAATACTGTCACTTATGGGACCAAACCCGCTTCATTTTTGGCCATTCGTGCAATGCATCAACTAGCAATAGATGAGTCGTCGGCATACCCATTAGGATCCAAAACGGTTTTGCGAGATTTCTACGTTGATGACCTGATCTCAGGAGGCAATTCAGTTGAAGAAGTTCGCGACATAATGCAACAAACCACAGGTCTTCTTGCTCGAGGAAACTTTAAGTTGAGAAAATGGTGTTCCAATTCAAGAGACGCACTTCGCGGAGTTCCAGAAACTGAACAGGAAAGTTTTCTCAAACTCGATGACGGCAGCGACGTAACAAAGGCACCTGGATTGTCAGCGGACGATCTTCGTCAAGGATCACACATATTGTGTCGTCTTGTTCAAAGAACTCAGCTGCACCGAGAATTCTCTGCACTACGAAATGGAAAGAATGTTCATTCGTCAAGCGCCATTCTTTCGCTCTCTCCGTTTATGGATAACTTTGGTCTACTTCGAGTTGGTGGCCGCTTGCGGCACTCTACTCTCGGCTTCGATGCGCGCCACCCAATTATCTTGCCCAAAGAACATCCCTTGACCTTCTCTATAGTATCTCATCTTCATCTGGCGCATCATCATGCAGGACCGCAGGCCTTGCTTGGAGTAATTCGACTCCAGATTTGGCCCATAGGCGGCATGAAAACTGTCTGCCGAGCATTGCGAAAATGTGTCATATGCTGTAGATCCCGGCCTCGTCTAGTGGAGCATATAATGGCGGACTTGCCTAAGGATCGTATACAGTTTTCACCGGCATTTACTGTCACTGGAATCGACTACTGTGGACCATTTTACTACAAACCCGATGGACGAAACCGAACTTCAATAAAATGCTACATCTGCGTATTCGTTTGCTTCGCAACTAAGGCTGTATGGTTGGAGCTCGCAAAGGATCTGTCGACCGCAGCTTTCTTGGGCGCCCTCAAGCGTTTCATCAGTACGCGCGGCATTCCAAGATGCATTTGGTCTGACAACGCTACTAACTTTGTGGGTGCACGGAACGAGCTAGCGGATCTGAAACGTTTATTGTTGAGCCAGGAACATCGCACTGAAGTTCAGAACTACTGCATCAACAACAGTTTTGATTCCTCGCTCGCCACATTTCGGTGGCCTATGGGAAGCAGCAATGAAGACCGCAAAGAGTCATCTATACCGCGCTATGGGATCATCACTTCTCGGCTTCGATGAACTTCGCACCTTGGTATGCCAAATTCAGGCTATAATCAATTCTCGTCCTCTTGTTCCACTTTCAGAAAATCCCGATGATCTTGGAGTTCTCACTCCAGGACATTTTTTGATTGGTCGACCACTCATCGATTTTCCCGAGCCAGACGTAACTGGGCTCGACCACAATCGCCTCGGTCAATGGCAACGCATTGCTTACATACAGCAATTGTTCTGGAAGCGCTGGAGTGAGGAGTACCTTACTATTCTTCAACAGCGTGGAAAATGTGTCACCTCGCAGCCTCCGATCAAGATCAATGATGTCGTATGTGTGAAGGATGAAAAATTGCCGCCGTTGAAATGGCCATTAGCTCGAGTCGTTGAGACCATCGCTGGAGCTAATGGTGCTGTGAGAGTCGCTGTTCTGCGCACACCCACTGGAACTACACGTCGAGCTGTCAATAAGCTGTGCGTCCTTCCGGTTGATGATCCTGTTAAAAGACTTGGTCTTTCAACGGGGGGGAGGATGTTCGGCGCAGCAGCTAATAATTGCTCTTAAATAAGCTTCTCTTAAGCCATCTGTTCTTTATCATATTCTCATTCGCTCATAGTGCAGTTAGGCACAAAAAGAAACTGTAACACACATACATATGTAAATTTATGCTGCTTGGTCACTTGCTTATCGTTTTGTATTCTATTCTTTAAGTTCGAAATTCACCTTCAAGCGAGCAACACCTACATCTCTCTATTGTAAACTGTATTAACTTTGCCTACACGATCATCGCGGACTAGGCATTAAACCAATAAATAATAAGCTAAATTAAATCGTGGTTTTATTATTTTGCCTTCGTAAATGATTGGAGCCAGAGTTGCCGAAAAAGCTCGGCAGCTTCCAATAGTTACAAAATGAATGCACAAGCTAATATACTCTCTAATGCACTTCGAGTTTAGCTGATCTAATATGCAGGTTCACTCTTTCACTGTAAATGCGTGTGTTTGTATGTGTGTGATCGACACGGCTATTTTCGGATTAGCGGGCCTTCTATGCAAACGCTGCTTAAAGAAGCGCCAAAAACCGCGACGAACAACCGACGAACAAGAAGATGATAAAGATAAGCACAACGCAAGCGCGACCGCAAGATTATCTGAGCTTTTATATATGTCTGTATGTGTGTCTTCTATGATTGACACAGCTTTTTCGGCTTAGCGGGCCCTATATGCAGACGATGCACAGCAGGCGCCAAACGCGACGAACGAAACAGACGATTAAAGAGGAATATGAAAAACTCAAGATAATGTACGCACAATTCCATGCACTATTGTATGCACAAATTAATATCTAACTTGAGCATAAATGTTAATGTTTTACACGACGAGATTTGTTATTAATTTGAATGCACTATTTTGCACAAATTTTAACGCTTTGCACTGTTGTGTACGACGAAGTTTATTGTTAATTTGAATGCAATATTTTGCACAAATGTTAATGTTTTACACTGTTTCGTCGTACAACGCGATGTGTTATTAATTTGAATGCACTATTTTGCACAAATGTTAATGATTCACACCGTTGTACTTTGACGAAGTTGAGTACTAACTTGATACACTAAACGAAACACCACGGAGTGTATATCACGTCGGGGTCACCAAAATGTTGGAAGCTGCCGAGCTTTTTCGGCAACTCTGGCTCCAATCATTTACGAAGGCAAAATAATAAAACCACGATTTAATTTAGCTTATTATTTATTGGTTTAATGCCTAGTCCGCGATGATCGTGTAGGCAAAGTTAATACAGTTTACAATAGAGAGATGTAGGTGTTGCTCGCTTGAAGGTGATTTTTGAACTTAAAGAATAGAATACAAAATGATAAGCAAGTGACCGAGCTGCATAAATTTACATATGTATGTGTGTTACAGTTTCTTTTTGTGCCTAACTGCACTATGAGCGAATGAGAATGTGATAAAGAGCAGATGGCTTAAGAGAAGCTTATTGAAGAGCAATTATTAGCTGCTACTCCGAACAGTCCTTTTATTATTTATTAACTTTAGTCGTAGAATGGTATATGTAAATATGTATGGATATACGTCTGTGTGTGTTTGGGTATAATTCGCCCTGCGGTGTATATGGTCGTATCTGTAACGTCGGACCAGAAGTGGGAGTGATAATATAGGTGCTAAAAAACATGTACACACATATACACTTGTGGAGAAGGCTATCTGTATGTCGACATGGTCAGAGTTACAGAAAAACATGAAAGCATGAACATGCAAGTGCGCAACCGTAACAGCTGTGGCTCTGCAATAGCGTGAACAGCTGTGTTTGTAGGGGGGCGTCGCAGATAAATACCAAACACTTTTCTCTTTGGGGTTTTCTTGAAACAAGTCGCTTTTTATTTTAATATAAAATTGCACAGTCAGTGTGCGTACACGGTGAAAGGAAGATAATAATAGCAGTAAAGTAAAAAGATGGAAGAGAGGAGGAAAAGAACACAGAAAAACTCCATAGAACCAGCAGGAGAGCTGGAGTTGGAGCTTACGCTATTAACAGAGCTGTTAATAGCATAGCATGGGGATGTGGAGGGAGGAGCAGCTCTGTTTAATGGAATCTGACATAAACATACTCTCCCCCTTGCAAGGATTGCAAGACCTGGGCTGGATCTATGAGCAGGCGCCCGAGAGGACCCATCCAAACATGGAGTTTTGGGCCATTGGAAGGCCGTCTGTGCTGGGAACGATCCCCGGAAGGATAGCGTGAGGATACACGTCAGTCCCCAGCATAATTGACACCGATCCGGGACGTGACCAGGTCCTGTCGGCGAGCGTGATCCCTGGAGGCCCAGCTTCCCGCTCGATGGCCCGGGTTGGCGTCCGAACGTTCAGCTGGGGGTCCAGTTGGAACAACGCGTCGAACTCGAAGCGCGAGGTCTTCGACCGAATGAGACTCGTGCAGACTTGCCCTGGACCAACACTTGTGACGGAAAGACCAAGGAAGCGTTGATCCGACTGGTGGGACTGCACGGGTCAATCAGCGCCTTTACTTCGACATCCTTGGTCGCCGTTTGGACCACGATGACCGCCGTAGGAAGAATGCTGACCATCTTGTGCTGCATCAGCGTTGTCAGCGGAGGAGGGCCTCTTCGCTTCCGGCGCGATCCCGGGAGGTGCAGGAGCGTGTGGTGGTTATGGCCACACGTCTTGCAGCCTTTGTTGCTGCGGCAAGATTGCCCAGAATGCTGGTGTGCCAAGCAGTTCGCGCAGTAACGGTTGGCTAGAACCGCGCGCAACCGCTTTTCCGCGGGAAGCCCCAGAAAACGGCGGCATTTGCGCAGAGCGTGGATACCTCTGCACACGCGGCACCGGAATGAATCTTCGCCGGATGGCTGTCTGGCTTGAGGGGATGACGTGTGGGGCAATGAATGGTTGCTTGTCGAACATGGAAGTTAGTTGGAAATCACAGGGAACACCGGGGTCGGGTCCTGGATGAAGAATATCATCCAGCCCCTTATCATTCAATGCTGGACAGAGTACATTGCAGCCGAACTTCACTTTGGTAGTGATGCTATCGGGATCTCGTACTGGGAGAGTTACGATAGATGAGTTATGTAACCTAGACGAGATTGTCGGAAACTCAAATTTTGGCTTTTTCGGAACGGAAATTTGAGCTGTGAAGGACGAGACCATTTTCGGTGATGTTTGCGAAAGAGGGCCGGTGAGTACCCAACCGAAAACAGTCTCTAAGCCAAGAATAGATCCACAGATATTAGGGTGGAAACCTCCCTGAATAATAGACGGAAGGATATCCGCGCCTATAAGAACATCAATTTTCGCACTCTTGTAGAACTCGGGGTCAGCTAGTTGAATATTAGGAAGTTTGTTCAACAAGTTGTGCGGAATTGGAGACGAAGGGAGGTTGCCAGCAAGACTCGGAAGGACGAGAGCAGATGCTTCAATCCGTAGTCTTGGTTTCAGCGGAGTTCCAATATGGAGATCGCAAAGTTTTTGCGATTGGGCTGTTATAGCTTGGCCTAAGCTTGACACTCGCGTGTGCACAGACCGGAAGGGCAATTTGATGAGACGGAACAGGCGCTCAGAAATAAAAGTCGCCTCAGATCCCGAATCGATCAGTGCCCGCACGGGATATGTAGCTCCTAGATGGCATATATTGATTATTGCCGTACCAAGAAGGACATCTTGTGTGTTAGCAGAGAAATACGTCTGGACATGTGAAACATCTCTGGGCGAATGAAGGGGTACGGCAGCTGCGGATGCAGCGCCATTCTCGGATTCATGCTCTTTATGGAGCAGGGTGTTATGCCGACCGTTGCATTTCTGGCAGCTGTGCGCACTGGTGCATCCGTGCAGCAGATGACCGCGTGCGAAGCAGTTCAGACACAGCTTCTTCTGCTTTATGTATGCCTCTCGCTGTTGAATAGACATTTGGAGGAAGCCAGGGCAGAGTCGGACTGGGTGGTTCTCCTTTGAACACAGATCGCATTTCTTGCTCTCAGTGGAGACGTGGGCTTCAAAGGAGTTCACCCGTTTGGAAGGGGCAGGGTTCGCGTACCTCGGGGCAGGTGTTGGCGCGGCAGAACTGGACCTGTCAGCTTCTATAGCTTCGAGTGCTCGCGCACGCTCGCTTAGGAAACGACTCACGTCCTGCCAAACTTGAATTTCGGACTTATTTGTCAGAGAATGCTCCCAGAGAGATCGAGTGTGTTCTGGCAATTTGGAAGTGCACAGGAACACAAGGATACAGTCCCAATTCTCCGTAGATATTTGAGCATGCTCGATCGCAGTGACACATCTTCTCATGGTGCCATGCAACTCTCTGAGAGCCGCGCCTGATTCCTTGGAGACCTTGCTTAGGCTGAGAAGGATTTTAAGCTGGCTGTTGACTAGCAGCCGCTTGTTCTCGAACCGGTCGCACAAGGCGCCCCAAGCCGATGCAAAGCCGTCGTTATTGAGAGGACACTCTGCGACTATAGCATTTTCATCGCCTGCAGTTTTGGAATTAAGGTGGAAGAGTTCTTCCACCGCAGTCAGCCGGGGATTGTTAATGTATATGGCTGTGAAGAGGTCGCGAAACGTTGGCCAGCGCAAGTAATCGCCGTGGAACACTTCTGTGTCGATGGGAGGAAGGCGACAGCCGCTCGAATAAACAATAGCGGACACAGGAGCGGGCGATGCACTCGGTGCGGACACGGCGGCAATTTGCCTGCTCAATTGGCGGCACTCCGCTCGTAGACTGTATAGCAGTGGTCGAATTTGGCTTCCATGGCCTCAACTTCTCCACTGCTTGCCCCCTGACTAAGCGCTTTGGAACACGCTTCGTATTGCAGCTCGGCCTTCTCCCACAGGACCTTGACTCGATCCCGTCGGATCTCTAAGGCCTGGTGCTGATCTGCAGGGGTCGAACCAGTCTCTCCGGAATGGTCGATGCGGGCCTCAAATTTAATGAGCCTGTCCGCAGCAGAAATGAACTCGGACAGCGGCATTTTAGTCAACGGAATGATGGGCTTTGGAGCGGATCGAGTTACCACCGGACTACGCTTGAGTGTGCTGGAAGTCTGCTGTTTCCCGGACGGAATGGGAGACGCAGAGGAACTGCGCTTGATAAAACGCGAAGGAGGTGCACTCAGTTTCGATCGACTAGAACGATCCGACATGGAGACTAACTAGAAGTTAGCTGTCGGAAAGGTTTGCGTTAGGGACAGACAATTACTCGGAGAGTGAGTACGTACTCGGAGAGTGAGTAAAGAAGTTGACGAAATGGCAAGCTTTGTCACCGAACAGGGCACGAATACAGATAAACCGCGTTTCGGAAGCGAAGAGAAGCAATAAGATAAAATAAGTAAAAACAATAATACAGAATAAAAATAAATAAACTGAAAATGAAAATAACACAAATATATATGTATACAAGAATTTAAAACAAAAAAGAAAATGATAGACGAAAATATTGATGTATTATATATTTATATTTATTTATTTTTTTTTTTTATTTAAAAAGAAGTAAAAAAACTGTTTATTATTTTTTATTATTTTTTTTTTTTGTTCTCAAAGTGTACCTCCTGGAGCAATGACGTCACAAAAAAAACGTTCCACCCCTGAACTAAATATCGGATGGATTATCGATATTCGTGTGACGTGCAAGCACGATCGCTAACGCTTGGAACCAAAACAAACGAGCTTACTGAATTTTCTGTGCTTACTTGTGTTATTGTGTTCTTATATGTTCGCATAATATTTGTGGAAGTGTTGATATGTGCTGTGCACAAGCTTGACAACTGCTTTGTGTATTAATTGTGTTGTTGTTGGCTGCGTATGTGCATACGTACATACGGGCAGCCGATAGCACAAACAGCTGACACAATTAGCACATAAATCAACACAACGCTCAAACGAACTTAACGCTTTGAGGAAGCGAAGGAAGCTTGCTGAAAACGAATTTAAAAACTGAAGTTAAATATGTAAATAAAACACAGAGAATACTGTCGTTTTATTTATTAACTTTAGTTGTAGAATGGCATATGTACATATGTACATATGTATGGATATACGTGTGTGTGTTTGTGTATAGGTCGCCCTGCGGTGTATATGTACGTATAGAAACTGTAACGTCGGACCAGGAGTAGGAGTGATAATATAGGTGCTATAAATCACACACAAACATAAAGACTTATGGAGAAAGCAATATGTATGTCGATATGGTCAGAGTTACAGACAAACATAAAAACATAAACATATGTATGTTCGTGCAAGTGACAAGTGCGCAACCGTAACAGCTGTGGCTCTGCAATTACGTGAACAGCTGAGAGCAACTTTGCCTATGCACGGAATAGTTGAATATATATGTATATATATAAATATATATATATACCGCAGTCCGACAATAAAACGCAACTTGCCGACTGACCGGGAGTCGGTAAGTTGCGTTTTATTGTCGGACTGCGGTTCGGACTGATATATAGGAGTTATATACCAACAGAGCTGTTAATTTTTCCATTTGAATGGAAATTCAAAATGGGTTTTACCTTTTGAAAACCCATTTTGCATTTCCATTCAAATGGAAAAATTAACAGCTCTGGTATAATACCAAGTACATACATATATATTTGTGGAGAAATATATATGTATTTGACGGACGCGAGGTTAGTGACCTACATATACACACACACACACACACGAAGAAGTGACTGCTGGTGCAAATAGAAATTTAACACAGCTGAATACGCATCTATATCTATAAAAATATATAGATATAGAAAGGTTTGCACTATGAGCATATATAGAGTTAGAATATGGCGGATTTGGTGCCACTGTATATGTTTGCTCTGTGCACGGAAAAGGGGAAAAAGAAAAAAAATGCTACTTATCTCATTGCCTGTGAATCGCTGGGGTTGAAGATGTGGAAGATCCGGCTCGAAGTACCAATGTTTGTAGGGGGGCGTCTTGGATAAGTATGAACACTTTTCCATTTCGTTGTTTGAGAATTTTCCTTTATTTAAAATTGGAAAGTGCACAGTCAACGTGCATGTATATGACGAATAGAAGATAGAGAGTGTAGAAAATGAAGAGAGGAGGAAAGTACAAAAAAAGGCGCCCGAGAACCAGCAGAAGAGCTGGAGTTGGAGCTTATGCTATTAACAGCGCTGTTAATAACATAGCATGGGGATGTGGAGGGAGGAGCAGTTCTGTTTAATGGAATCTGACATAAACAAGTATAACAAGTAAGAAAATTCTAGTCGGAGGTGCCCGACTAGAAGATCCGCTGATCCCCGTCCGATTTGTATTGTTTAATATGCTATATAGCTTGCATATAACATTAAATTTTCCAAAATTAAATTATAATTTTGAAATTTTAATCAACTAGAATGTATGTAAATCAAAAATAAATAAATAATTTAATAAATAAACAAATCAACAAAAAAAAAGAAGAAAACAAACATCACCGCACCTGGACTCGAACCTATTTACTGTATATGTAACGTTAGAGCGCATCATCTCAACTAGCACAACCACCTCATGTTTATAAATTTAAAAAAAAATTTTAAAAGTTACGCTGTTGCCACTGAGTTTCGAACCCGGGACCTTTCGTTTATGCGCTTTGCGTCTACCCACTACGCCACACCAGTATTACGTTGCTTGTTGGCAAAATGCAATGTAGTACTACAAGGCGATATGTGACAAATACAAAACTAAAGAAGCTAAAGAAGCAGATCCAATCGCAATTGTAATTCTTAGGATATGCTGAAATCCGCGCATATGAACGCATGAGTATATGTACATACAAAAACGGTGGTCTGTTTCAATGTATGCGTGTGATGGGCGATGTATGACAAATACAAATACAATTCAAACACAGATTTGGTTGAAGAATATGCTAGAATTGAATTTATTTGTGGACATGCATAAGCAGACGCGCTTGCTCTTTCAATGTGTGTATGTGAGAATATATGTATGTAAATGTTTTTTGCTGCGCGTCGCTGCTTGCCACGTGCAGCTAAACGTTTTGTTTAATAAATCGGGACTGACTTAACGGAATTTGATGAAACTTTCGGCATATGATTTTATTGAATTTTTTACATTTTATAAAAATGCTAATTTATTCACATGGTTGTATTTACAACTGACTCTCCATAAGTGAAGAAGGGGGGGGGGGGGGGGGGGAGAGTTAATTAGTAAAAAGAGCCGTTATCCAAAAAATAAAAAAATAGAAATTGCATAAAATTCACATTAATATATATGCAAAATTTGAGGGGTCTAGCTCTAAAGGTGTGGGAGATAGAATTTTATAACCTGTTTTCGATAAGGTTTAAAATCGATAACAAAACAACAAAAATAGATATCGTTTTTTGGTAACAAACTTGACCTGCGCGTGCTATCCACGGACCCAACAAAAATCAAGTCTCTAGCTTGTCTAGATGCTTCAATCGACGCGTTCAAACATACGGACGGACGGACAGACGGACGGACGGACAGACAGACAGACGGACAGGGCTAAATCGACTCAGCTCGTCGCCCTGATCAAGAATATATATACTTTGTGGGGTCTGACACGCCTCCTTCTGCCTGTTACATACATTTAACAAAACCATTATACCCTGATTTCCCATTTTCAATGGGCTCAGGGTATAAAAACACGGATATTGTTCCTCAGATAAGCTTTTTTTAAGTAAAAAAGGATAAGTCAATAATGGAACGGAAAAGTCAGCAGTAAAGACAAATATGCAGTACCGTGAACAAAAAATTATTGTAGCCATATATTTAACTCAACTGTACTTAACCAATAAGGAGTCGAGGCAAACCATAAAATTTTGAGAGCTACAAACTTTTATGGTTTGCCTCGACTCCTATGGATCTTAGATTTACCATCGCGAGTATGCATTTATAATTGCAACTCTTTAGATTTGTAACTAATATAATTTCTAACATACAGGTACGTGTATTTTCAGATTTTCCACGTCAATAACCGTAGATTTATTTCTTAAAGTACTCTAGAATACAAATATAAGTGCGTAAAAAAGGATTGCATTTTTGAATGCATACAGATCATCGCTGCCTAAATGATAGATAAGCATTTTGAACAAATTAGGATTGATTTAACCCAATTTTATAGAAATAATAATGTAACATGAATATAGGCTTTCAAACAGGAGTGTAGTCAATTTTGGAACCGGTATCCTAAATATAACCAGAAATCAAAACTTTGGAATCGATAAGAAACCTAATTTTTTAACAACTGATAACGTGTATTAGCAAACAAAACAAAATTTATGTGTCTAGGTTTTAAGCAAATGCGACTAAAGGGCTAAGTCGACATAGCTCTTCGCCCTGATAAGGAATATATTTTTAACAAGTAAGAGTCCCCTAGTCGAGACTGCTCGCACAAGCAAGCAGCGACGTGCAGCAAAAAACATTTACACATACACATACATTGAAACGTGCAAGCGCGTCTGCCTATGCATGTGCACAGCCGCTTCTGTGCATTTTCAGCCGCTTCTGTAGTTTTGTATTTGTCATATATCGCCCTTTGCACGCATACATTCAAACAGACCACCGTTTTGTATGTACACATATTCATACGTTCATATGCGCGCATTTCAGCATATATTAAGAATCACAATTGCGATTGATCTGCTTATTTAGCTTCTTTAGTTTTATACTTGTCACATATCGCCTTGTAGTACTACTTTGCGTTTTGCCAACAAGTAACGCAATACTAGTGTGGCGTAGTGGGTAGACGCAAGGCGCGCAAACGAAAGGTCCCGAGTTCGAAACTCAGTGGCAACCGCGTAATTTTTCAATATTTTTTTTTTTTTAATTTATAAAGATGAGGTGGTTGTGCTAGTTGAGATGATGCGCTTTAACGTTACATATGTAGTAAATAGATGCAGGTTCGAGTCCAGGTTCGGTGATGTTTGTTTTTCTTCTTCTTTTTTGTTGATTTGTTTATTTATTTAATTATTTATTTATTTTTGATTTACATACATTCTAGGTGAATAAAATTTCAAAATTATAATTTAATTTTGGAAAATTTAATGTTATATGCAAGCTATATAGCCTATTAAACAATTCAAATCGGACGGGGCTCAGGGGATCTTCTAGTCGGCCACCTCCGACTAGAGTTTTCTTACTTGTTTTCAATTGTTTTACATTTATTAATACGATCAATAATATTTAATCAAAAGATGGTTTCTAAACAATTATTTTATTTTTTAATATTACCGTTTTTTAAGGACTAACTGGCGTACAAACCAAATGAAACCCATACTATATACCGAATTGGAAATGGATTTTAATACTGGTTGCTATATAAAGCCAAGTTTAGACATAATGCAAAATGATTTTAATAATGCTGTTTTATGTTGTACGGAAATTAACTATTTCGTGTCGACTTGGGGTAAACAAGCAAAAACACAGGAACGACGAGATAGACGAGTAACCGCAGGTAAGAATAACAATAATCATAATTATAAATATCGTATATATTGTACTAAAATATTCACTTTTACCAATTTATAATGCTCCGTTCAGAGACCGTGGAAAAATTGGAAGAAATATATTAAGAAATATTGAATATAATAATTATAACATTTAAATAAATCCGAAACTGTCTTAATAATTATCCGACTTTGAGATACCCTGTATCCTGTACCCAACGAAGAGTTTTATTGCAATCATTAAACACTTATTTTATTTATATATTACACAGGGATACATGCTTCAGCACATAACTCAGCGATTGCGGGTGCATTCCACTATTAGAAATTATAGTAAGAACGTTGTATTCGGACGTTCCCCGTTTATCTGTGTATTTATATATAAACACATTCTTTTGCCATGAAACTAATATTTATTTATTTATTTATTTATTTATTATTAAAAAGACATTGACAAAACTGCAGTCAACTTAAATGTAAACAATAAAAATATTTATATATATAATGCCTAAAATAGCATAAATTATCAATAATACCACCAACACAGTGGAGGTACTTTATTTGCCAGTTCGGCCAGCTATGCCCTAATTCACAGCCATTTTAGTCAGTGATTTTATTGAAGCTATACAATATAGAGAGTATTAGTGGGAAACTTACAAATTAAATTAATTATAGTCTTAGACATAAGTACAAATTTAAGATTACAGGCTACCACGAAGATGCGCTATGCAAAGAATAATCCGATGTACATAAAGGTAAATAAATAAATAAAAATAAAATAATAACAAGTAAGAAAACTCTAGTCGGAGGTGCCCGACTAGGAGATCCCCTGAGCCCCGTCCGATTTGCATTGTTTAATACGCTATATAGCTTGCATATAACATTAAATTTTGCAAAATTAAATTATAATTTTGAAATTTTATTCAACAAAAAAACAAAAAAAAATAGAAAGCAAACATCACCGCACCTGGGCTCGAACCTACATCTATTTACTACATGTGTAACGTTAAAGTGCGTCATCTCAACTAGCACGACCACCTCATGTTTATAGATTAAAAAAAAAAAATTAAAAAGTTATGCTGTGTTGTCACTGAGTTTCGAACCCGGGACCTTTCGTTTACGCGCTTTCTGTCTATCCACTACGCCACACCAGTATTGCGTTGCTTGTTGGCAAAACGCAAAGTAGTACTACTGCGATATGTTACAAATACAAAACTAAAGAAGCAGATCAATCGCAATTGTGATTCTTAGAATATGCTGAAATGCGTGCATGTGAACGTATGAGTATGTGTACATACAAAAACGGTGGTCTGTTTCAATGTATGCGTGTAAAGGGCGATATATGACAAATACAAAACTAAACAAGTAAGAGTGCTCTAGTCGAGACTGCTCGACTAGGGGCTACCCTGAGCCCTGTGAAGAGCCAAATACACACATACAAACAACACATACACCCATACATATGCACGCACGCATAAGCGCGCGCTCTGCCAACTGCGCAGTTGACGCAGCGACTGCGCTTGGGCTGCAATGTGGGCATTACTATGGAAACTTAATTGTTTAATAACTTTTCTTAGCGATGGACTAAGTGCATCAAACTTTCACAACTTATTTATGACATTCATATGTGTGTTTGTGCCAAAGCACAAGTCTCTAGTATTTGATTTGCGTATTTTACAAATAGAGGGCTATTGTGGGCGAATGGGGCGTGGCATCCAAAATCTAAAGATAACGTTATCTCCGTATTCATTACACGCAACTACACAGCAAATTTGAAGTCTCTAGCTCAAATGATGTACAAACCACGCCTTAAAAACACATTAAAATTATCGATAAATGCTCATAAAATCGAAATGGAATGAGTTATCGGAAAAATTTTATAAACTTGTGCAGCGTATGGTATTATCGAGTATTCATGTAAAATTTCAAGTCTCTACGTTGCGTACTTAAAAATATCTCAGCGTTCACACGGACGGACGGACGGACGGACGGACGGACGGACAGACGGACAGACGGACAGACGGACAGACGGACAGACGGACAGACGGACATGGCTATATCGACTCGTCTTGTCGCGCTGATCAAGAATATATATACTTTATGGGGTGTGGCACGCCTCCTTCTGCCTGTTACATACATTTTCACAAAACCATTATACCCTGATTTCCCATTTTCAATGGGCTCAGGGTATAAAAAGCGGCTGAAAATGCACAGAAGCGACTGTGCACATGCATAAGCAGACGCGCTTGCAGGTTTCAATGTATGTATATGTATAAATGTTTTTGCTGCGCGTCGCTGCTTGCCACGTGCGTGTGATAATTGGCTAAACGTTTTGTTTAATAAATCGGGACTGACTTAACGGAATTTGATGAATTTCGGCATATGATTCTATTGAATTTTTTACATTTTATAAAAATGCTAATTTATTCACATGGTTATATTTGCAACAGACTCTCAATGGGGGTTTGATGGCATGGTGGTAGGGCGGGTGGAGGGGGGGGGGGGTAATTAATAAAAAGAGCCGGTATCCAAAAAATAAAAAAATAGAAATTGCATAAAAATCACATTAATCTATATGCAAAATTTGAGGGGTCTAGCTCTAAAGGTGTGGGAGATAGAATTTTATAACCTGTTTTCGATAAGGTTTAAAATCGATAACAAAACAACCAAAATAGATATCGTTTTTTGGTAACAAACTTGACCTGCGCGTGCTATCCACGGACCCAACAAAAAAAAATTCAAGTCTCTAGGTCAACTACGTTCTGAGATCGACGCGTTCAAACATACGGACAGACGGACAGACGGACAGACGGACAGACGGACGGACGGACAGACAGACAGACGGACAGGGCTAAATCGACTCAGCTCGTCGCCCTGATCAAGAATATATATACTTTGTGGGGTCTGACACGCCTCCTTCTGCCTGTTACATACATTTAACAAAACCATTATACCCTGATTTCCCATTTTCAATGGGCTCAGGGTATAAAAAGGTAAATAAATGAATTAACAGACATGGCGAATCAATTTTACCAATAATCAAATTATGTTGGAAAACAATCCCCAGAATTGTTCTACGATTGATTAATGAAGGAAGATTAATAAGAAGAAGACTACTCTGCTCAGATGGTAAGCGAAGATTACGATCCCAGTTTAAATCACGCAACGCAAAAATAAGAAACTGTTTCTGGACCGATTCAATACAATATTCTAAAATAGGTCGAACAAGCGAAGTATATAATAGTTTTGTGATAAAGGGATCTTTAAACTCCTTTGACCAACGTTTAATAAAACCAAGAGTACCTTTAGCTTCATTTACGATAGTAGAGACATGAAGATTGAAAGAAAATTTTGTGTCAAAAATAACACCCAGATCTTTGACAGTCAAAATTCGTTGCAAGGAAATAATGTTAATAGTGTAATTAACAATATGTGGAATGGTACGACTGAAGGTCATACACTTAGAGCAATTTAAATGCAACTGATTAGTCACACACCATCGTTGAAATGAATTAAGATCATCTTGTAGGAGAAGATGGTCAAGTAAGTTGGAGTATGAAAGGCAGAGCTTTACATCATCTGCATACATAAAAATTTTGGAGTGAATAATACAGCTAGGAAGATCATTGATAAAGAGGGTAAAAAGCAGCGGTCCTAAATGACTGCCCTGAGGTACGCCCGATGAAACAGAGATAAGCTTCGAAATTGATGTCCGCAATAATACCCTTTGAGCCCTGCCTTTCAAATAGGATGAAATCCAAGACACAAGTTGAGGGTGAAATCCTAAATGATCAAGTTTGCAAATTAAGATATTATGATTAACTGAATCAAATGCTTTGCTGAAATCAGTATAAATAACATCAGTTTGCATTTTATTTAAAAAGCTATCGTTAATTAGAGAAGAAAATTCTAATAAATTAGTTCAAGTTGATCGATTCTGGAAAAAACCATGTTGAGATGGCGAAATAATCGATTTACAAAAGTGTTGTAAGTTTGATGTTAAAATTTTTTCAAATAATTTTGGTATAACAGACAGTTTAGCTCTGCCTCTATAATTTGAAATGTCAGACCTCCCACCTATTTTATGTAATGGAATAATAAATGATTCTTTCCAAATAGATGGAAAAACAGAAGTCTCCAGGGACAAATTGTATAGTTATAATAAAGGTAACTGTAACGAAGCACTGTATTCCTTTATAACACAACTTGGAATATTATCAGCACCAGGAGAAAAAGATAATTTCAATGTCCGAATGGCTGAAACCAGAGAAACAAGGGAAACACTAGGAACATTGATAATATTCGTTGCATGATTTCCAAATGTGTACGAAGGGGCATGGGAGTCATCGGAAGAATAAGTGGATTGAAAAATTTTTGCAAAAAGATCTGAGGAATCTTGATCGTTACAAGTTTTTTCCTCACCAAAGAAAAACATGGAAGGTAAATTGTATGATTTACGCTTCGAGTTTACAAATGAATAAAATTGCTTCGGATCACGAACGAATATTCTTTTGCAAAGTAAAAGGTATTTCTCATAATACCTAGCATTTAAAAGATTAAAATTTGACTTGGCTATTGACAGGACTTTTTAAAATTCTTAAAACATTTGGTTTTAATGTTTCTAAAATTAGAAAGAGTCTGAGTAAACCAGGGGGCTTATTAGAAGCAGGCCTAGAGTGGTACGAAGGGACACAGACAAGGATAGAGCTTAAAGTTTATAGAAAATGTTAGCTGCCAAATTAACATCAACTGAGGCGTATAAAAGCGTCGAGTCAGTTGCATTAATTAAATCATTAGGCAATACAAAATTGAATTTATAAAAACGGCGACGGTTTATTTGAGGAATCGGGGCGGAAATAGGTGACATCTTTATGGAAAACAAGACATCTAAGGTGAAATGATGCAAATCTTCTGGCATACAGATAGGGGTTGTTCTGGTAACATTAATGACAGAATCATCATTAATAAAAACCAGATCGAGTGAACGATTCAAATGACAGAATCATTATTAATAAAAACCAGATCGAGTGAACGATTCAAATGATTCAAAATAGAGTTCATTTGAAACATTGATGGACTGATCAGTTCATCAAAAAGATAATGATCTGTATACGGAATAGGGTAGTTAAAATTGGAAGCTGACGACCAAGTAGTATTAGGTATATTAAAGTCACCTAGCACTATAAATAAGTCATTATCATTTTCATGTTCAAAAATTTCTTTAATACAAGTTATATGTTGTGCATAGACTTGATATCGGCTTTAACAGCTATTAAGACACCTCCTCCTCTGCGAATCAATCGATCACATCTATAAATAGTGAAGTTATTAGAGAGAATCTCACTATTATAAAATTTAGGACTCAGCCACGTTTCAGTGAACACAATGACATCATATTGAAAACTGAAACTGCTCAAAAATAGACCATCAAGTTTGGAATTTAGGCCTCGAACGTTTTCATATCCCAACGATAGTTTTTTGATACAATATTAGTTGAAGATTGTACCGAAGTAGGGTTCAATTATACTGGACGTAATCGGTTTCGATTCTTAGGCTTGAATTCATGTACAACTATATGTGGTGGCCAAAACTTGGCATCACATATAGTTGTGAAGTGTTCAACCGGCACACTGATTTTAAACAAAGCAATTTCACGAGGTGTTGCGAAATTAAACTTCGAGATAAAAACTTTAACTGCAGACTTACTAGCAATAAACGCTGATATTGTTTCACACGTCGTATCAGATTAAAGCCTGGATAAGAAAACCTGCCTTCGAGGAGACACAACTGGTAAAGTGGGCACCATGAGTTCAGAGGTCGCAAACAGATTGTTATTCACTGTTTGAACAACAACCGGGGACGCTCTTACTTTTATAGTAGGACTTTAGTTAGGCTCGACAGTTTTATTACAAGTACCAGTAGCCCCAGGTGGTGTAGACAAGTCTACAGAAAGGAAATCCAGACACAAGTGAGAATGCAAGCAAAATGTAACATACAACAACAAGTGAGAGCAGATGAAACAGAAAGCCGGCAAACAGCGACACAAAACAAAAACGATAATAGAAATCAAAATCGCCGATGCACCAAAACCGAATATGAATATCGGTAATAACTGAAGCACAAAGCACAACGGATCAAACCTTGCACAGCAATGTAATGATAGTTATCCAAAGTTAACCGAACGCGATAGTGTGACAATTATAGTGAAATAATAAGTGATAATTTAATTAAAACTCAAGAGCAAAAAAAAGACGTGTTAACACTCTCAACTGAGAACTCTCTCGACTATAAACAATTTGTTTATGCAATGGTTACAGTAACTATTCTAACTTCGCTAGAACTTATATTTTGGTATGCAGAACCCATTGAAAATAGGAAATAATGGTTTAATAATTTTGTAAAAGTATATCTATTCATGATCAGTCCGTCTGTCTATCCGTATGTTTAAACACGTCGATACGAAATTCTAAAGGTGGAATTTTTTTTGTAGGCCCGTGTATACCATGCACAGATCAAGTTTGTTTATTAAATTAAATATCCTTATTTGTTGTAATGTTATAGATTTAAAACGTTATCAGAAATACGTTTCAATATTATATCTTCTACATTATCTCAAATAAATTTACATTTACACATACACACACATTGAAACGTGCAAGCGCGATTGCAGTGCATTTGCACACATAAATTCAAGGTCATTCATTCTACCATATTCTTCAACCAAAATTGTGTTTGAATTGTGTTATATTTTCAACCGCTTCTTGAGTTTTGTGTATGTCAAATATCGCATCAAACTGACCACCGTTTTAGTATGTAGACACACACATGCACAGAATATCCTAAGAATCACAATTATGACTGATTTGTGTTTATATTGGGTTTGCATTATCAGTAGCTTCTTGGTTTTCTTTTTATACCCTGAGCCCATTGAAAATGGGAAATCAGGGTAAATTGCTTTTGTTAAATGTATGTAACAGGCAGAAGGAGGCGTGTCAGACCCCACAAAGTATATATATTCTTGATCAGGGCGACGAGCTGAGTCGATTTAGCCCTGTCCGTCTGTCTGTCTGTCCGTCCGTCCGTCTGTCCGTCCGTCCGTCCGTATGTTTGAACGCGTCGATTGAAGCATCTAGACAAGCTAGAGACTTGATTTTTGTTGGGTCCGTGGATAGCACGCGAGTTATATATGCATTTAAGGTAATCGATATAAGCATATTTTTAAGCGACTTGTTATCACTAAAAGACAAAGTCCATACCTAAATGTTGCATGTCTTTACATTATTAATATCGTGGTGCTTCCGAGAAGCATCCTTGCGATCCTTGGTTCTGTATGCCGGCTGCGCCAATTACCAGTCCAGAGTTCGATGACATTGTTGGTCAGGTCAGAATAGTACGAGCGGGTTTCGGAGGGGGCGACGTAGAGCCGTTGGCGATAACTCGCGCGCTTATGCTTGTGTGCATAAGTGTCTGCGTGTGTATATGTTGTTTTTATGCTTGCTTAAAAAGAGCGTCGAATGATTTGATATTCTTCACAGGGCTCAGGTATCTCCTAGTCTTTATCGTTTTCTATTAGGGTCACCGGCTTGAGTAGCGCTACTCTTAATGACTTTAATATTTTATTGCCCATATTTATACCCTGAGCCCATTGAAAATGGAAAATCAGTGTATAACGGTTTTGTGAAAATGTATGTAACAGGCAGAAGGAGGCGTGCTACACCCCATGAAGTATATATATTCTTGATATTCGCGACAAGACGACTCGATATAGCCCTGTCCGTCTGTCCGTCCGTCCGTCCGTCCGTCCGTGTGAACGCTGAGATATTTTTAAGTACGCAACGTAGAGACTTGAAATTTTTCATGAATACGCGATAATAATATACGCTGCACAAGTTTATAAAGTTTTTCCGATAACTCATTCCATTTCGATTTTATGAGCATTTATCGATAATTTTAATGTGTTTTTAAGGCGTGGTTTGTACATCGTTTGAGTTAGAGACTTCAAATTTGCTGTGTAGTTATGTCTAATGAATACGGAGATTACGTAATCTATAGATTTTGGATGCCACGTCCCATTCGTCCCCAATAATAGCCCCCTATTTGGAAATCAGATACTAGAGACCTGTGCTTTGGCAAATATATACATATGAATGTCATTAATAAGTTGTGAAAGTTTGATGCACTTAGTCCATCGCTAAGAAAAGTTATTAAACAATTAAGTTGCCATAGCAATGCCCATAATAATGCCAATTGCGCAGTTGGCAGAGTGCGCGAGTTATATATGCATTTAAGGTAATCGATATAAGCATATTTTTAAGCGATTTGTCATCACTAAAAGATAAAGTCCATACCTAAATGTTGCATGTTTGGGATGATGAAAGAACCAGCAACATTATGAAATTAAAAATTACAAAGAAATATCTACTAAGCTGACGCCAGAATAGTCTAGCAACATGTTGAAACTAAAATTAAAAAAGAAACAGCTATGACGCCAGAATAAGCAGCAACATTGTAACTTTGACTTTGAAATGAATAGACAGTTCTAATCTAACACTTAACTGAAGAGGTTGAGCCATGTTATTTAATTTTAAAAACAAAGAACTCAAAACAAAATTGGCGCAGCCGGTAGGATCCTTTTTTTAAAAAGGATTCTGTGATAAATTCGAACTAAAAATAAGTCGACAAATTTATAAATCGATCATTATAAAATAAAAAGTCAAACTAAAAATAAGTTGACAAGTTTTATAAATCGAAAAAAAAAAGTCAAACTAAAAATAAGTTGACAAGTTTTATAAATCGAAAAAAGAGGTATAACTACAAATAAGTTGACAACTTTTAAAAAGTATATCTCAACGCTGGCAACCAGAAAACAAAAGAGAGCAGTATATTACGACAAAAGCAGGATGGCACAAGATAACCCACAAATGTCACCGCAGCAATTATATGACCAGTTGATCAACAAGGAGCGGCAACTAGAGGAGCTACATCAAGCTTACGTCACGCTCCAGGGAAATACCAATGCGGCTCAGAAGGAACGGTTGTTTCAAAACATCAATTATTTGGCAACGTTCACGGGAACAGGTGATATATCGATTAACTCGTTCTTCATCAGCGTGGAGTACCATCTCCAAGGAGTGGAGGACACTGAACTAAGACGAGAGGCCACTAGGACAATCTTCAACAAGACAATCCAAGGACAGGCGAAGGATGTAGTTATCAATAGACCGGCACCAGACAACTGGGAGCTAATCAAGTCAACCCTAAAACTGAGGTATCGACCGGACACCGAAACCCATCAAATTTACCGTAAAATTTATGAATTAAAAGTAGACACAGAAAGCGAACTTGTAGCAGAACTACAAAATATTAAGTATAAAACAGACGAATTAAAAGTTTACCATCAAAACGATCATTTTATAGATTTAAGTAACGTAGAAAGTTTTCTAGTAAATGCAGCTAAAGAAATGACTCAAGGCACTTTACTTGATAAAATATATGAAGAAAGAAATTTAAATGAGATTCTAAAAATAATGATGTTACGTAGATACGAAAATAGTTGTATTAGATTTCAATATAAGAAAAGTAAACCCAATAGGTATAACGCTGAGGCTGAGTCTAGCAAGATAAATCATAACTACAAAAACGAAAACACGGCTGAGTCTAGCAAGATAAATCATAACTACAAAAACGAAAATATCCAACAACAAAATTATAACAAGAAGCAACAATATTATCAACAAAATTATAACAATAACAAGCAATCTTATTATTAACCACAAAGTGGTCACAACAAAAATCAACAAAATTACCAACAAAACAATCAGCAACAATGGTACAGAAACAACTCAGGTCAGTACAGACAAGATTATACTCAACACAATTCAGGACAGAGTCACCCTAACCAAAATCATCAGCAAACAAATTCACAACAGTCAAAACAGTATAGGTCAAGGAATTCAGAACCCATGGAAATAGAAAACCTAGAAACAAAGCAAGATACAAACAGTTACCAAGAAACAAGAAATGACTACGACCAGGCAGAGGTTAATAATACAGTTTTTTTATGAAGCAGCCTCGGAATGCCTACCATTATTAGAACTAAACATCGATAAACATAGATATATAGCATTAATAGATACAGGAGCAAGTTTAAGTCTAGTTAACAACCAAATTAATGGGCACACAAAGATTAAGCTGAATAAACCCATATCATATAGCACAATTAATAGTAAGGACATAATAGAGTATGAAATTCATACAACAGCACCTAGAGAATTTAATTTACCAAACAACGCTAGAGTCCGCTGGAAGTTAGCCCCACTAAAGGGAAGAAAGTATAACTTTATTATAGGTATAGACCTTCTACAATTTTTAAGTGCAGTTATTAATATTGAAAGAAACAGTTTAACATTAAATCACAAAGAAACCCGTATAATAAATAAGTCATATCAATATGAAGAAATCTGTTCATTAGAGAGTACTATAGATAAATATGATAGCTTGGCATTAGATCATTTAAATACACAAGAAGTAATTGAAGTTAAGAAAATTATATAACGATATAGTAAACTTTTTTTTCAAAGAAGGAGATAAACTAACTAGTACAACCGAAATAGAACATGAAATACGGACTACAGATGAACAACTTAATTCAAAGCTATATAGATACCCACCACAGCATGAGGAAGAAGTCAGAAAACAGATAAAAGAAATGGAGAACAGGGAATTATTAGAAAAAGAAATTCAAGATATTCGAGCCCACTTTTAGTAATACCAAAAAAGTTAGACAATTCAAAACAACAAAAATTTCGCATTGTAATAGATTATAGAAAACTTAACGAAATAACCATCGACGACAAATTTCCGATTCCTAATATAAATTCAATTCTTGATAAACTCGGAAGAGCCCAGTACTTCACAACAATAGATCTAGCAAAAGGCTACCATCAAATTTTAGTAAAAGAGGAAGACAGAAAGAAAACCTTTGTTACGCCGCATGGCTTATATGAATTTGTTAGAATTTGGGTTGAAAAATGCCCTCGCCACTTTTCAAAGACTAATTTTTTTTTTATTTATTTATTTATTTGCTATCTGTTTTTATAACAATAAGCAAATTGTTTAAAATACTATACTAACTAACCGGATGGAATCTTTTTAGGCGTCGTGGACTGTCATTTGAGTTCTCTAGAAGTCCCAGTGCCTTAATAAATATGAAGTGGCTGTGCTAGTTAAGATGATGCTCTTTAATAATACATATGTAGTAGATCGAATCCAGCTACGGTGATGTTTGGCTTTCTTCTGTTTATTTTGTTTATTTATTTACTTAATTATATAACTATTTTTGATTGAAATGCATTCTAGTTATATAATATTTAATATTTTTTTTTTAATTTTTATATAATTTTGAAAAATTTTATATTATAAAAGATATGGAGTGTATTAAAAATGCAAATCGGTTGGGGTTCAGGGTATCTCGTAGCCGAGACCCTCCCACTAAAATATACATTTATATTCAGCATTTTCGAAGAATCCCAATTACGATTGATTTCTATTTATATTGTATTATCATCTTCTTCTTTAGTTATTATACCCTGAGCCCTGGTATAATGGTTTTGTTAAATGTATGTAACAAGCAGAGGGAGGCGTGTCAGAACCCACAAAGTATATATATTCTTGATCAGAGCGACGACATGAGTCGATTTAGCCCTGTCCGTCTGTCCGCCTCAAATTTAGTTTCATGTCAATTTTATGCAATTTCTATTTTTTATATTTTGGATACCGGCTCTTTTTACTAATTATCCCCACCAACCTTCTCCACCTATTGAGAGTATGTAGCAAATATAACCATCTGTATAAATTAGCATTTTTATAAAATGTAAAAAATTTAAAAGAATCATATGCTGAAAATTTCAAGTTCCGTTAAGTCAGTCCAAATTTATTAAGCAAAACGTTTGGCCAATTATCATAAGCACGTGGCAAGAAGCGACGCGCAGCAGAAATCATTTAAATATACACAAACATTGAAGCGTGCAAGTGCTTCTTCTTATGCGTGTGCAAATCTGTGTTTGAATTGGGTTTGCATTTTCAGCCGCTTATGTAGTTTTTTTATTTGTCATATATCGCTCTTTATTCATTCAAACAGACCACCGTTTTTATATGTACACATACAAATACGTTCATATGCACGCTTTTCAGCTTATTCTAAGAATCACAATTGCGATTGATCTGCTTCTTTAACTTCATTAGTTTTGTATTTCTCACATATCGCCATTCTAGTACTACTTTAGGATCTGCCAACAAGCAACATAATACTGGTGTGGCGTAGTGGATAAACGCATAGCGCGTAAACGATAGGTATCGAGTTCGAAACATAGTGGCGATGGCTTAACTTTTTACACTAGTTTCCCAAAGGGAAAATAGTATATTGGTTTTGTGCAATGTCCGTCTTGCTGTCCGTCCGTCTGTCCGTCTGGCCGTCTGTCCGTCTGTCCATATGAATGCAATATTTTTCTACGCTATTGAAGCTAGAGACTTGAAATTTGAAACATATACTCGTGTATACCCTCGAATTATAAGGTGTCAAGATTTTCCGGATACGCCCACTAGGGGCGTGGCAAATCAGCAAATGGTTGCGCCCATAGTTAAGAAATCATATTAGTGGAAGAGCTAGAGAGTTGAACTTTGGAATGTATACTTGCGTTGACCACCCAAGTTCAAAAAGATATGGCGGATATATCTACGCCCATTGGGGACGTGGCAAATCGGGAAAACTGTAACTTCTACAGTTTTAAAGCTAGAATGCTGAAATTTGGCACGTATCTTAACGCTTCGATTCTATAAAGATTGATAAAAAGATTTTATGTCCACGCCCACTGGGGGCGTGGCAAATCGGATCTGAATATAGAGTGATTTTACAAATTCAGCTATATTTTGAGCACTATTGATGCTAGAGACTTGAAATTTGATATATGTACTCTGATAAGCAACCCAAGATCATAAAGATATACATACCTACGCCTTCAGGGGGCGTGGCAAATCGCAAAAACATTATAGCTCCTACAGTTTTAGAGCTAGACGCTTCAAAATTGGATGTTTGTGTTACTGGGGGCCTCTTCTATTGATTCCCTAAAAATAAATCTTACACCCCATTGGGGGCGTCGTATATCGAAAAAATACCCTGCAACTTTCACATTTTTGGAGTGTAAGCATCCAAACTTTACAGTTATGTTACCCTCGACTCCTTCTAGGAAAATATGATATGTCTACGCCCACTGGGGGCGTGGCATATTGGCAGCAAAATTTGTAACGCCCAGCTGCAAAATTCATATGCCTGTGCCACCTATATAAATAACCTTAATAAGAATTGCTAAGACGACAAACGGCATTTCTGAGAAATATATGTAATTCGATTTATTGTTGAAGTTCTGCAAATAATTTATCTGCTAAAATTATCATTTTTCGTATAGCCTAGGTCAGTTATGTTATTTTCTTTTTGTGTGTCTGACCATGACAAAAAATGTTAATATCAAATATCGATTACACAAATATCGACTTAGTTCGAACAAAATTATTCCACGTAAAAAAATTGACGATAGGACCCATCATGTATGTATGTAGGCATATAAAGGGCGATATTTGACAAAGACAAAACTAAAGAAGCGGCTGAAAATGCAAACAATAACAATTTTGGAAGAATATGCTAGAATGAATGGCGACTGGCTTAACGGAACTTGATGAAACTTTCAGCATATGATTCTATTGAATTTTTTACATTTTATAAAAATGCTAACTCATTCACATAGTTATATTTGCAACAGACCTTCAATTGGCAGTATATGAGGGGGTAGGTAATTAATTAAAAAACCCGGTATCCAAAATGTAACAAAAATTTAAATTGCATAAAATTCACATGAATCTACATAAATGCAAAATTTGAGATATATTATTAAATTGAATATACCAGATGCTCCTATGGGAAACTAGTATCACGCATTAAGTTCGCCCTCATGCAACGTTCTTACCTGTTTTATTTTCGTTTCATACTAGTTTCCCAAAGGGAAAATAATATATTGGTTTTGTGCAACACTTTAATTTTGTACAGCAGTCCTGCATGTCACACTCTATCGAAGGCCTGTTTGACATCCAAAAATACTCCAGTGCAATATATTTTGCTTTCAAACGCATTTAGAATTTCCTGCGTAATGCGATGGCATTGTTCGATCGTACCATGTCCCCTTCTGAACCCAAACTGATGTTTGGTACAGGTAACATTCTACTCAAAAGTATACGTTCAAATACTTTAGAGAACGTCACCAGCAAACTAATGGGACGGTACGATGATGTGCAGCCTTCCTGTTTGTTAAGCTTTGGAATCATTATAACCTCCGCGCATTTCCACTGACTTGGAAAGTATTCGAGTCGAAGCATAGCATTATATATATATGTCAGTAGCCGGATGCATTTTTTTGGGAGAATTCTAATAGTGGTTGCACAAATTTTATCGTATCCAGGAGATTTTTTCTTATTTAGTTTTTTTATTTCCTCTTCTACCTATGAAACAGTCGTTTGGCTTATCGGCAGGCTCATTTGATATGCTGATTCCAGAAAATTATTTACCTCGTCTACTGTGTCAGTATCGGTTTCCGCATTAGGCTTAAAAACTGAGCTTAAATGTTCTGAAAATGCTTCAGCCTTCTCAAGATTGTTTCTGCAGCGTTGGCCGTTGCTGTCAGTAATTATGATTGCTCTTCTAGCAGGTCTCTTTAGATATTTTGTAGCTCTCCATAGGCTATAATCTAGATCACTAGTGTATGGGTCAAGATTTCTTAGATAATCTGCCGTAACTAGAACTTTTCGCTTCATTTTTAATTTCCCATAGTTTAATGTTTAATTCCTTTGCAGCCTTGTTGAAATTTTTTTCGTCTGTTGGGCTTCGAGTTGTTTGCCATATTTTGCGAAGCCTTCTCTTAGTAGCTATTTGAGGTCTTAGTTCTAGAGGTAGGAAAGTTTGGCTACAGAAATTTTCATCTGGTGGAGGTGTAAACATATGTCCAGCTACATGAATAGAGTAAGTCAATGCTTCAACTGCAGAGTCAATCTCTTCCCTTGTTCTTAGGGATATGTCTAGCCTCGTTTTCTGTTCAAGCCAATTTTTAAATGCGCTTATATTAGTGTTGTCATTAGTAATTCTATAAGGCTTTTGCTTGAAGCTAACTGTAGAACCTTATGTCAAAATAATGGGTGAGTGATCAGAGCTCAAGTCAAAACTCTCCTCTATTTTAAAATTGTTTTGCGGAAGTCCAGAGTATACAATAAAATCAAGTAAATCTGGGATTTTCCTCGAATCAGTTGGCCGATATGTTGGCTTACCTGTCGACAGGGTTGAGTATTTATTATGCGTTATGCATTTATACAGTTCAGCACCCTTTGGGTTTACTAGTCTCGATCCCCACCAGGGGTGTTTTGCGTTGTAGTCGCCTCCAGCAATAAACTGTCTACCCAGTCCTTGAAAAAGTGTGTTAAAATTATCTAATATCTTTATATATAGGTGGCACATACACTGCAGCAACAGCGATTTTTGAATGCATACATTTTATTTGAATTGTTGCAACTTGCATTAAATTTGTGCTGATGCTGTCCAGACTTTTATAAATAAGAGTATTTTTAACTATGGTCGGCCAGATGGGTGATACGCATTTATAATATCATACCCTTTAATAACTATGTAATTTTTCTTTGTAAAGTGAGTTTCTGATATTAATAATATATCAATGTTGTTGTTTTTAATGAATAAAGTTATTTCATTTCGATGATTGGAAAGCCCATTGACATTCCATATTGCTATACGAAGATCTACTTGCATAATTTGTTTACTAACAACATTATCATGTTGAGCAAGTTGGTTGTAAGTTCCGACTGTTTTATTAATAGCTGTTCAATTCTATCTAATGCTGATTTTTCTGGTAATTATAAATATCCCATTCCAGATATGAATGATATATTAGATAAACTAAACTAGGCGAATTTCAATATTTCACTACCATTGGCTTAGCAAAAGCAGCAGGTTCTTAAAATACCGACCAGATCAGATCACATTTATTCGGCCGAAAGTATGAGATCTTAAACCATCAACCCTTTTGATGATGATTTTTATAAGATAGAAAATCAAATTAAATGAATTTGATTACCATATACAGGTAAAAAAATTATGTTGCTGATGCTTTATCGAGAATTAAATTAGAAGAAATGTTATTAGTAGAAATACCACAGTAGCAACTATCCAAAGTGCTGAAGACAATGAAGAGAATCAATACTATATTTTGGTTAACGAAATTAATTGAATTTGAATCATTAACGAAGGTAAATAATAGCACCACGATTAAATTTAGCTTATTATTTATTGATTTAATGCCGAGTCCGTGGTGGTCGTGTAGGAAAAGTTAATATACATGAAGAGTTACAACGAATGTAGGTGTTGCTCGCTTGAAAGGGATTTTCGAACTTAAAGAATAGAATACAAAAGAAAAGCAAGCGACAGAGCAGCAGAAATTTACATATGTATGTGTGTTACAGTTTCTTTTTGTGCCTAACTGCACTATGAGCGAATGAGAATACGATAATTTAAGAGCAATTATAAGCTGCTGCGCCGAACTCCCCCCTCGTTGAAAGACCACAGCTTATTGACAGCTCGACGTGTAGTTCCAGTGGGTATACGCAGAGCAGCGACTCTCACAGCGCCATCAGCTCCAGCAATGGTCTCAACGACCCGATCTAATGGCCATTTCAACGGTTTTCGTCCTTGATAGGAGGCTGCGCTTCCAGAATAATTGCTGTATGTAAGCAATGCGTTGCCATCGACCGAGACGATTGTGGTCGAGCCCAGTTACGTCTGGCTCGGGAGAATCGATGAGTGGTCGGCCAATCAAAAAATGTCCTGGTGTGAGAACTCCAAGATCATCGGGATTTTCTGAAAGTGTAACAAGGGGACGAGAATTGATAGCCGGAATTTGGCATACGAAGGTGCGAGGTTCATCGAAGCCGAGAAGTGATGATCCCATAGCGAGATATAAATGATTTTTTGCCGTCTTCACTGCTGCTTCCCATAGGCCACCGAAATGTGGCGAGCGAGGAGGTATGAACTTCCAATCAAAACTGTTGTTGATGCAGTAGTTCTGAACTTCAGTGCGATGTTCCTGGCTCAACAATGAACGTTTCAGATCCACTAGCTCGTTCAGTGCACCTACAAAGTTAGTAGCGTTGTAAGACCAAATGCATCTTGGACTGCCGCGCGTACTAATGAAACGCTTTGGTCGACAGATCCTTTGCTCCAACCATACAGCCTTTGTAGTAAAATGGTCCACAGTAGTCGACTCCAGTGACGGTAAATTCCGGTGAGATACGTATACGTATACGATTCTTAAGCAAGTCCGCCATTATATGCTCCACTAGACTAGGCCGGGATCTAAAGCATATGACACATTTTCGCAATGCTCGGGAGACAGTTTTCATGCCGCCTATGGGCCAAACTGGAGTCGAATTACTCCAAGCAAGGCCTGCGGTCCTACATGGTGATGCGCCAGATGTAAACAAGTAAGAACGTTGCATGAGGTCGAAACCTAATGCGTTAATAATATATCTCAAATTTTGCTATTTTGTAGATTCATGTGAATTTTATGCAATTTAAATTTTTTTTACATTTTGGATACCGGCTTTTTTAACTAATTACATACCCCATCATATACTGCCAATTGAAGGTCTTTTGCAAATATAACTATGTGAGTGAGTTAGCATTTTTATAAAATATAAAAAAATTCAATTGAATCATATGCTGAAAGTTTTATCAAGTTCCGTTAAGTCGTAATCTATTAAACAAAACGTTTGGCCAATTATGACACGCACGCGTTAAGCAGCGACAGCAAAATATATTTACATTTACACATACATACATTGAAACGTGCAAGCGCGTTTGCTTATGCATGGCCATTCATTCCAGCATATTCTTCAACCAAAATTGTTATTGAGTTGTGTTTGCATTTTCAGCCGCTTCTTTAGTTTTGTCTTTGTCAAATATCGCCCTTTATACGCATACATTCAAACCGTCCACCGTTTTTGTGTGTACACATAAATACATACGTTCATATGCGCGCATTTCAGCATTTTCTAAGAATCACAATTGTGATTGCTTTAAGTTTATATTGTGTTTGCATTAACAGCAGCTTCTTTAGTTTTGTATTTGTCAAAAGTTGCCCTTGTAGTGAAGTAGTTTCGGATTTGCCAACAGACAATGCAAAACTGATGTGGCGCAGCAGGTAGATGAAAAGCGTGTAAGCAAAAGGGTCCGCGTTCGAGACGCGGCGGCGACGGCATGAAAATAGTTGCGCAGCTGTTCGTGCCTACATACATACATACATGATGGGTCCTATCGTCAATTTTTTTGTGTGGAATAATTTTGTTCGGACTAAGTAGATATTTGTGTAATCGGTATTTGATATTTACATTTTTTGATAGTCACACACACAAAAAAGAAAATAACATAACTGACCTAGGCTATACGAAAAATGATAATATTAGCAGATAAATTATTTGCAGTATTTCAACATTACATCGAATTACATATATTTCTTAATATTTCTTAGAAGTGCCGTTTGTCGTCTTAGCAATTCTTATTAAGCTTATTTATATAGGTGACACAGGCATATGAATTTTGCAGCTGGGCGTTACAAATTTTGTTGCCAATTTGCCACGCCCCCAGTGGGCGTGGACATAAAATCTTTTTATCAATCTTTATAGAATCGAAGCGTTAAGATACGTGCCAAATTTCAGCATTCTAGCTTTAAAACTGTAGAAGTTACAGTTTTCCCGATTTGCCACGCCCCCAATGGGCGTAGATATATCCGCCATATCTTTTTGAACTTGGGTGGTCAACGCAAGTATACATTCAAAATTTCAACTCTCTAGCTCTTCCACTAATATGATTTCTTAACTATGGGCGCAACCATTTTCCGATTTGCCACGCTCCTAGTGGGCGTATCCGGAAATTCTTGACACTTTATAATTCGGGGGTATACACGAGTATATGTTCCAAATTTTTAAGTCTCTAGCTTCAATAGCGTAGAAAAATATTGCATTCATACGGACAGACGGACAGACGGACTGACAGCAAGACGGACATTGCACAAAACCAATATACTATTTTCCATTTGGGAAACTAGTATAATGAGATACTATAGCGAAAGTCAAGGGATGTTGATTCGGCAAGATAATTGGGTGGCGCGCATCGAAGCCGAGAGTAGAGTGCCGCAAGCGGCCACCAACAACCATCCATTTCGTAGTGCAGAGTATTCTCGGTGAAGCTGAGTTCTTTGAACAAGACGACATCCTTGACGAATATCGTCCGCTGACAATCCAGGTATCTTTGTTCTCGTAATGAATTTGTTGATGTAACCAAAAAATGCGCTTCATTGTTCCGAATGAATATATGTGTTTGAATGACAACGAGATATCCACATGCTCTGCCGAGAACAGAACTCTTTGACACATTTCAGGAAGGCATGCTTCAGACAAGCAGTGCCTAGGCCAACAACGTCTTTCCATTTGCAAAAACGAAGGTCCGTGCATCCATAATCTCGAATGCAAAAGCTCCAACGGTGCTGCTCCTTTTGATAATATATCCGCTCGAATCATCCCAGTTGTCACGTAATGCCACCCCATGCCGGTCGTGAGCTGCTGTATGGCGCAAATCTTATTGGCGACAAATACATTGAATTTGGTTGTTTCTTTTTTTAACCAAGACAAGACTACGGATGAATCTGACCAACAGTGCATCTCACATTCAAACAAGTTCATATTGTTTATTTCGCTTGCAAAGTTCGCAAGCAGAAATGCCGTGCATGACTCAAACTTAGGCACCGTGAGGGTCTTTAATGGGGCGACTCTTGCCTTAGAACAGAGTAAATGAACCTTAACAGCATTATTCATCGCTGAGCGATCATAGACACAAGAACCGTAGGCCTCAAGACTGGCATCGCAAAAAGTATGAGCTCGATTCTTGCCTTGAGTTGGAGTACATACCGAGGAAATTTTGCATTGCGCACTTGATGAAAGTCCTTACAAAACTCACTCCAAGCTGATTCTAAGGGTTGTGGCAGGCTTTCATCCCATTGCAGCTTGTCTCTCCACATGCGTTGCAAGGTGATTTTTGCTCTAGTTAAAGTTAGTCCAATCAAACCTAGCGGATCGTAACATCGCGCAATGGTTGACAGAACCGAACGTTTTGTGTGATTGACTACACTACCTTTGGGCTCGAAAGTGAACACGAAGCTGTCCTTTCGAGGTTACCAGATGAGTCCAAGTGCCTTGGTTACGTCGCTGCCGTCATCGAGTTTGAGAAAACTTTCCTGTTCAGTTTCTGGAACTCCGCGAAGTGCGTCTTTTGAATTGGAGCACCATTTTCTCAACTGAAAGTTTCCTCGAGCAAGAAGACCTGTGGTTTGTTCCATTATGTCGAGAACTTCTTCAACTGAATTGCCTCCTGAGATCAGGTTATCAACGTAGAAATCTCGCAAAACCGTTTTAGATCCTAATGAGTTTGCCGACGACTCATCCATTGCTAGCTGATGCATTGCACGAATAGACAAAAATGAAGCGAGTTTGGTCCCATAAGTGACGGTATTCAATTTGAAAACTTCGATAGCATCGTCTGATGAGTTTCGTCATAAAATACACTGGACCATAAAATCAGGCTCCGCGACCTTCACATACCTATACATTTTGCCAATATCAGCAGTAAGTGCAATCGAAAATGTACGAAAACGAACGAGTGTGTGAAATGTAGCTTGAATAGTCGACCCTGACAGAAGCAAATCGTTTAATGAGAAACCAGATGTGGTAACGGCCGAGCCATCGAACACAACTCTCAGCTTTATTGTCGAACTCTCTTCTTTGTATAAGCAATGATGAGGTATGAAATATTTGCATTTATTTATCTCTGCGCGGTCACCAAAGACATATGATTGAGATCAATATGTTCCTTTATAAATGCTGAGTATTTTTCCCTTAAAGTCTGATTTCGAGCGAACTTACGCTTTAAATTCAACAATCGAGCTAGACCCCTCAAATTTCATGTGAATTTTATGCAATTACCCCCCCCCCCCCCCCACACACACACACACACAGACACACACACACACACACACACACCACTTATTCACCCATTGAGAGTCTGTTGCAAATATAACCATGTGAATAAATTAGCATTTTATTTTATTTTATAAAATGTAAAAAATTCAATAGAATCATATGCCGAAAGTTTCATCAAATTCCGTTAAGTCAGTCCCGATTTATTAAACAAAGCAAGCAGCGACGCGCAGCAAAAAACATTTACACATACACATACATTGAAACGTGCAAGCGCGTCTGCTTATGCATGTGCACAGCCGCTTCTGTGCATTTTCAGCCACTTCTGTAGTTTTGTATTTGTCATATATCGCCCTTTGCACGCATACATTCAAACAGACCACCGTTTTGTATGTACACATACTCATATTTTCATATGCGCGCATTTCAGCATTTTCTTAGAATCACAATTGCGATTGATCTGCTTCTTTAGTTTTGTATTTGTCACATATCGCGCTTGTAGTACTACTTTGCGTTTTGCCAACAAGCAATGCAATACTGGTCTGGCGTAGTGGGTAGACGCAAAGCGCGTAAACGAAAGGTCCTGAGTTCGAGGCTCAGTGACAACAGCGTAACTTTTTTAATTTTTTTTTTTAAATCTATAAACCTGAGGTGGTCGTGCTAGTTCAGATGACGCGCTTTAACGTTACATATGTAGTAAATAGATGCAGGTTCGAGTCCAGGTGCGGTGATGTTTGTTTTTCTTCTTTTTTTTTTTGATAATTTGTTTATCTATTTAATTATTTATTTAGTTTTGATTTACATACATTCTAGTTAAATAAAATTTCAAAAAATTAATTTAATTTTGGAAAATTTAATGTTATATGCAAGCTATATTTTATTCGACTCAGTTGATGTTAATTTGGCAGCTAACATTTTCTATGAAACTTTAAGCTCTATCCTTGATGTCTGTGTCCCTTCGTACCACTCTAGGCCTGCTTCTAATAAGCCCCCTGGTTTACTCAGACTCTTTCTAATTTTAGAAACATTAAAACCAAATGTTTTAAGAATTTTAAAAAGTCTGGTTCACTCGTTGACTGGTCTAAATACTCAATAGCCAAGTCAAATTTTAATCTTTTAAATGCTAGGTGTTATGAGAATTACCTTTTACTTTGCAAAAGAATATTCGTTCGTATTTCGAAGCAATTTTATTTCATTTGTAAACTCGAAGCGTAAATCATACAATTTAACTTCCATGTTTTTCTTTGGAGAAGAAAAAACTTGTAATGATCAAGATTCCTCAGATCTTTTTGCAAAATTTTTTCAATCCACTTATTCTTCCGATGACTCCCACGCCCCGTCGTACTCATTTGAAAGTCCTGCAACGAATATTATCAATGTTCCAAGTGTTTCCCTTGTTTCTCTAATTTCAGCCATTCGGACATTGAAATCATCTTTTTCTCTTGGTGCTGATAATATTCCAAGTTGTGTTATAAAGGAATACAGTGCTTCGTTACAGTTACCTTTATTAAAACTATACAATTTGTCCCTGGAGACTTCTGTTTTTCCATCTATTTGGAAAGAATCATTTATTATTCCATTACATAAAAAAGGTGGAAGATCTGACATTTCAAATTATAGAGGCATAGCTAAACTGTCTGTTATACCAAAATTATTTGAAAAAATTTTAACATCAAACTTACAACACTTTTGTAAATCGATTATTTCGCCATCTCAACATGGTGTTTTCCAGAATCGATCAACTTGAACTAATTTATTAGAATTTTCTTCTCTAATTAACGATAGCTTTTTAAATAAAATGCAAACTGATGTTATTTATACTGATTTCAGCAAAGCATTTGATTCAGTTAATCATAATATCTTAATTTGCAAACTTGATCATTTAGGATTTCACCCTAAACTTGTGTTTTGGATTTCATCCTATTTGAAAGGCAGGACTCAAAGGGTATTGTTGCGGACATCAATTTCGAAGCTTATCTCTGTTTCATCGGGCGTACCTCAGGGCAGTCAATTAGGACCGCTGCTTTTTATCCTCTTTATCAATGATCTTCCTAGCTGAATTGTTCACTCCAAAATTTTTATGTATGCAGACTCCAACGTACTTGACCATCTTCTCCTACAAGATGATCTTAATTCCTTTCAACGTTGGTGTGTGACTAATCAGTTGCATTTAAATTGCTCTAAGTGTATGACAACACATATTGTTAATTACACTATTAACATTATTTCCTTGCAACGAATTTTGACTGTCAAAGATCTGGGTGTTATTTTTGACACAAAATTTTCTTGTTTGGCTCTTGGTTTTATTAAACGCTGGTCAAAGGAGTTTAAAGATCCCTTTATCACAAAACCATTATATACTTCGCTGGTTCGACCTATTTTAGAATATTGTTCAATTATTTGGTTCATAAACTGTATCAGGATCGTATCGAATCGGTCCAGAAACAGTTTCTTATTTTTGCGTTGCGTGATTTAAACTGGAATCGTAATCTTCGTTTACCATCTTACCAGAGTAGGCTTCTTCTTATTAATCTTCCCTCATTAATCAATCGTAGAACAATTCTGGGGATTGTTTTCCTACATAATTTGATTATTGGTAAAATTGATTCGCCATGTCTGTTAGTTCAGCTTAATTTTTCTGTTCCCTCCAGAACAACCAGACACTTTCGTCCGTTGTATTTACCTTTAAGTACATCGGATTATTCTTTGCATAGCGCGTTTCACGTGTTATGTAGTAATTATAATAAATATTATCATGTGTTCTCCTCTGAACTCTCTCTTCCCTTAATAAAATCATTGCTTGCAGGTCATCTTCGTGGTAGCCTGTAATCTTAAATTTGTACTTATATCTAATCAAATCTGACGGGACTCAGGGTATCTCCTAGTCGGGCACCTCCGACTAGATTTTTCTTACTTGTTTTTTTTATTATTAAATGTCGCCGTTCTGTTGTAGTGAACTAATTTCGAATTTGACAACAAGCAATACAATACTGATGTGGCGGCGCAGTTAGACGAAAAGCGCGTAATAGAAAGGGTCCGCGTTAGGAACGTGGTGGCGACGGCGTAAAAATATTTTTTTATTATTGGTCGCCACCAAGTAGATAAAATTTCCAGTTATATCGTTAATTATATTAACAAGTTCCCCCGAACCACAAACCGAACCAAACAGACCTGATCATGTCCCTGCTTAACAGTATTATTAAAACTATTTATTGAATTATCAATACTGCTGTTATTTTGGGATCTATTTTCTAAAAAGGCACTAGAACGTTCTATACTATTCCTGTTTGCAATACGCCTTGCTGCAATATTGGCTAACTCGCTGTGTTACGCTTCTATTTGCGTCAAAAGTTTCCTGTCGTGCTTGAATGCGAGCACATCGCCTTGCACTAGTATTACGTGCCTGCTCAATAATCCTACGAATTGGTTCGTCTCTAATCTGCGACCTTTGGGTCCTAACCCTTGCTCTTTCTAAAAGTCGCTGTCCAATGTCATTCCTACGCTGAGACCGGCGTACAGTGTCACGTCTTTGTTCTTCTGCCCTATAAACTGGGTCTTGTCTGCTTCTGCGTCACGCGAAGTGTTGAGTAATTGCTCCTGTTGTCTCACATGAGAATCGGCTCGGCGAGTTGCGCGATCCTCACTGTTCTGTGTCTGTTCGTCTGCCCTATAAACAGGGTCTTGTCTACGTCTCGATCGGCGCGAAGTGTCAGCCAATTGCTCCTGTTGTCTAATAGAAGAATTGGCTCGTCGAGTCGCGTGATCCTCAGTGTTTTGTCTCTGTTCGTTCGCCCTATAAACAGGGTCTTGTCTGCGTCTCGATCGGCGCGAAGTGTCAGCCAATTGCTCCTGTTGTCTAATAGAAGAATTGGCTCGTCGAGTCGCATGATCCTCAGTGTTCTGTCTCTGTTCGTCTGCCCTATAAACAGGGTCTTGTCTGCGTCTCGATCGGCGCGAAGTGTCAGCCAATTGCTCCTGTTGTCTAATAGGAGAATTGGCTCGTGGAGTCGCGTGGTCCTCGTTGTTCTGTCTCTGTTCGTTTGCCCTATAAACAGAGTCCTGTCTGCGTCTTAATCGGCGCGACGTGTCTTGCTCTTGCTCTATCTGCCTATTTTGAGAGCATGTGCGTAGTGTAGCTCAAAAAAGGGTATTTTGGCTTTGATCAGAAAGTCTATGTAAGGAATTGTTTCTACGGACTTGGTTTCGCTGTCTATTTCTACTTCTCTCACTTTGACTAAACTCTTCATTTTCTCTACGCTCTCGTAAAGACTCTAAATTATCAATTCTTTCCTGCTCAGAATATTCAGCATTTGACCTATTTAATAAATTTCTATTTCTTTGTCTCTGAGACCTATTAGAAGCTGAAATTCTCTTAGTGCTCGGCATTTTAATATATTACTTAAAAATATATATTATTAATATTTAGTTAATATTAATTATTAATAATTTCAACTATATAAGTAAATAATTAATATGTTGTTATATATTACATATTTTATTTTATATATATAAAAAAAATACTTAAATATTTTATAATTAACAATAATTTTTTTAATATAATTTAAAGTCTTTAAAAAGACTGAAATAATTAAATTAACAACTTGCCGGGCTCAGAGATGAAAAACACTCGAAACTATCGCCGCGCAAAAGTCTCTTCTCTAAAATGAAATTCACTTACACAAATTACATATGCGTACATACACAAGCGAATATGTAAATATGTATGTATATGTGCAAGCACACTCAGCGTTCTAACGTAACACTTCAGCCGTTACACTCTCACACACAGTCCATATATATATACTTACATACGCACTAGCAACACACGAAGGTTTCGGCCGTTACGCGATGCGCCAAGCACATATAATTCGCACAGACACGTCTTCGATTGACGACAAATTTTTCGCTTGCCGTGAAATCGGTAAACTTTTTCGTTGATCGGCGTGAACGAAACCAAAGAAATCTTCAATTTGAGTTCACTATTTCTCGGTATATTCACTTGCACGCATAAAATGTATTACATAAAATGTATATGGATTATTATTATATATATTATGTATAATATTATTATCACTCGCACATAGACGCAACACTTTACGAGCGATTATTTATAAAAACACAATTTTTATAAAGTAAAAATACTCTAAACTAAAGTTAATTAATATAAAAAGCTTTAAATACTTATATTTTACCAAAACAAAAATAAATGATAGCGCTAAGCGATTTTATTAGTTTTTATTATTAGTAGTTTCTGGGACTTTTATACCATAATCATTATGTCATATCATTATACATAGCTAAGCTGATAAAAAATGTGGAAATAGAAAACATACCAAAAATGCGTAAATCACTTTTTTCCCTCGTGTAATTATTTAATTGTCTTTAAATTTGTTTTAAAAGCCCACCACGGCTGCGACTTGAACCCGGGACCCTACGTACATATGTCCTCCTTTTCGCCATCGTCTCATTCCTCACGGCCACTGAGAAACATAACTCGTGGGTTACCAATGCAATACTAATTCAACTAAAACACAATTGAATGTGTTCGCTGAGTTCAGAACGAAGCGTTCTTTTTTGAAAATAAACCAAACATTTGATTTGATCGATTATTTCAGACCGTATCTCTATAATTAAATAGCAATAAATAAATAAATAAATAAATAAACAAAATAAAGAGAAGAAAAACAAACATCACCGCACCTTGACCTGAATTTGCATCTATGTACTACATATGTAACGTTAAAGCGCATCATCTTAACTAGAACAACCACTTCATATTTATAAATTAAAAAAAAAAATAAAACAAGTAAGAAAACTCTAGTCGGAGGTGCCCGACTAGGAGATCCCCTGAGCCCCGTCCGATTTGCATTGTTTAATACGCTATATAGCTTGCATATAACATTAAATTTTGCAAAATTAAATTATAATTTAGAAATTTTATTCAACTAGAATGTATGTAAATCAAAAATAATAATAATATATAAATATAATAAAAGGGCGATATATGATAAATACAAAACTACGGAAGCGGCCGAAAATGCAAACACAATTCAAACACAGATTTGGTTGAAGGATATGCTAGAACGAATGACCTTGAATGTATTTTTGCACATGCATAGTAGACGCGCTTGCACGTTTCAATGTATGTGTATGTGTAAATGTTTTTTGCTGCGTGTCGCTGCTTGCCACGTGCGTGTTATTATTGGCCAAACGTGTTGTTTAATAAATCGGGACTTACTTAACGGAATTTGATGAAACTTTCAGCATATGATTCTATTGAATTTTTTACATTTTTTAAAAATGCTAATTTATTCACATGGTTATATTTGCAACAGACTCTCAATGGGTCGAGTAGGAGAGAGGGGGGGGGGGGGGGGTTAATTAGTAAAAAGAGCCGGTATCCAAAAAATAAAAAAATATAAATTGCATAAAATTCACGTGAATCTATATGCAAAATTTGAGGAGTCTAGCTCTAAAGGTGTGGGAGATATAATTTTATAACCTGTTTTCGATAAGGCTTAAAATCGATAACAAAACAACAAAAATAGATATCGTTTTTTGGTAACAAACTTGACCTGCGCGTGCTATCCGCGGACCCAACAAAAAAAAATTCAAGTCTCTAGCTTGTCTAGATGCTTCAATCGACGCGTTCAAACATACGGACGGACGGACAGACGGACAGACGGACAGACGGACGGACGGACGGACGGACAGACAGACAGACGGACAGGGCTAAATCGACTCAGCTCGCCGCCCTGATCAAGAATATATATACTTTGTGGGGTCTGACACGCCTCCTTCTGCCTGTTACATACATTTAACAAAACCATTATACCCTGATTTCCCATTTTCAATGGGCTCAGGGTATAAAAAAGTCATGCCGTCGTAACTGAGTTTCGAACTCGGGACCTTCCGTATTTACGCACATAGCATCTATCCACTACGCCACATCAGTATTGCATTGCTTGTTGGCAAAACGCAAAGTAGGAGTGACAAATACAAAACTAAAGAAGCAGATCAATCGCAATTGTGATTCTTAGAATATGCTGAAATGCGCGCATATGAGCGTATGAGTATGTGTACATGCAAAAACAGTCGTCTGTTTGAATGTATGCGTATAAACGGCGATATTTGACAAATACAAAACTACAGCTGAAAATGCAAACACAATTCAAACACAGATTTGGTTGAAGAATATGCTGGAATGAATGGCCTTGAATTTATTTGTGCACATGCATAGTAGACGCGCTTGCACATTTCAATGTATGTGTATTTGTAAATGTTTTTTACTGCGCGTCGCCACTTGCCACGTGCGTGTGATTATTGGCCAAACGTTTTGTTTAATAAAAATTTGATGAAACTTTCAGCATATGATTCTATTGAAATTTTTACATTTTATAAAATAAAATAAAATGCTAATTTATTCACATGGTTATATGTGCAACAGACTCTCAATGGGTGTTGAAGGCAGGGGGAATTAGTAAAAAGAGCCGGTATCCAAAAAATAAAAAAATAGAAATTGCATAAAATATATATGCAAAATTTGAGGGATCTAGGTTTAGAGGTGTGGGAGATAATTTTATAACCTGTTTTCGATAAGGTTTAAAATCGATAACAAAACAAAAAAATAGATATCGTTTTTTGTTAACCAACTTGACCTGCGCGTGCTATACACGGACTCAACAAAAAAAATTCAAGTCTCTAGCTTGTCTAGATGCTTCAATTGACACGTTCAAACATACGGACAGACGGACGGACAGACAGACGGACAGGGCTAAATCGACTGAGATCGTCGCCCTAATCAAGAATATATATACTTTGTGGGGTCTGACACATCTCCTTCTGCCTGTTACATACATTTAACAAAACCATTATACCCTGATTATACCCTAAAAATAAAAAAAACACGAGTAAACGAATAAATAAATAAACTAATTGAAAAAAAAACAAGTAAGAAGGTTGCCTTAGGACGAAACCTAAAGCGTGAAACTCGTTTCCCAGAGGGGTGTCTGGTATTTTAAATTTAATAATTTATCTCAAATTTTGCATTTATGTAGATTCATGTGAATTTTCTGCAATTTCAATTTTTGCAAATATAACTATGTGAATGAATTAGCATTTTTATAAAATGTAAAAAATTCAATAGAATCATATGCTGAAAGTTTCACCAAGTTCCGTTAAGTCAGTCGCAATCTATTAAACAAAACGTTTGGACAATTATGACACGCACGCGTTAAGCAGCGACAGCAAAATATATTTACATTTACACATATGTACATACATTGAAACGTGCAAGCGCGTTTGCTTATGCACGGTCACAAATAAATTCAGCGCCATTCATTCTAGCATATTCTTCAACCAAAATTGTTATTGAGTTGTGTTTGCATTTTCAGCCGCTTCTTTAGTTTTGTATTTGTCAAATATCGCCCTTTATACGCATACATTCAACCGACCACCGTTTTTGTATGTACACATATAAATACATACCTTCATATGCGCGCATTTCAGCATTTTCTAAGAATCACAATTGCGATTGATTTATGTTTATATTGTGTTTGCATTAACAGCAGCTTCTATAGTTTTGTATTTGTCAAAAGTCGCCCTTGTAGTGAAGTAGTTTCGGATTTGCCAACAGGTAATGCAAAACTGATGTGGCGCAGCAGGTAGATGAAAAGCGTGTAAGCAAAAGGGTCCGCGTTCGAGACGCGGCGGCGACGGCATGAAAATAGTTGCGCAGCTGTTCGTGCCTACATACATGCATACCTGATGGGACCTATCGTCAATTTTTTTGTGCGTGAATAATTTTGTTCGGACTAAGTCGATTACACAAATATCGGTATTTGATATTTACATTTTTTGTCAGGGTCACACACAAAAAAGAAAATAACATAACTGACATAGGCTATACGAAAAATGATAATTTTAGCAGATAAATTATTTGCAGAACTTCAACATTAAATCAAATTACATATATTTCTCAGAAATGCCGTTTGTCGTCTTAGCAATTCTTATTAAGCTTATTTATATAGGTGGCACAGGCATATGAATTTTGCAGCTGGGCGTTACAAATTTTGTTGCCAATTTGCCACGCCCCCAGTAGGCGTAGACATATCATATTTGGCAAGTTCCTAGAAGGAGTCTAGGGTAACGTAACTACAAAGTTTGGATGCTTACACTCCAAAAATGTAAAAGTTACAGGGTATTTTTTCGATATACCACGCCCCCGAAGGCGCGTAAGATTTATTTTTAGGGAATTAATAGAGGAGGCCCCCAGTAACACAAACATCCAATTTGGAATCGTCTAGCTCTAAAACTGTAGGAGCTATAAGCTTTTTGCGATTTGCCACGCCCCCTGAAGGCGTAGGTATGTCCGCCATATCTTTTTTATCTTGGGTTGCTTATCCGAGTATATATATCAAATTTCAAGTCTCTAGCATCAGTAGTGCTCAAAATATTGCTGATCTTGTAAAATCACTGTATTTTCAGATCCGATTTGCCACGCCCCAGTGGGCGTAGACATCAAATCTTTTTATGAATCTTTATAGAATCGTAGCGTTAAGTTACGTACCAAATTTCAGCATTCTAGCTTTAAAACTGTAGAAGTTACAGTTTTCCCGATTTGCCACGCCCCCAATGGGCGTAGATATATCCGCCATATCTTTTTGAGCTTGGGTGGTCAACGCAAGTATACATTCCAAATTTCAACTCTCTAGCTCTTCAACTAATATGATTTCTATGATTTCTATTAACTATGGGCGCAACCATTTTCCGATTTGCCACGCCCCTAGTGGGCGTATCCGGAAAATCTTGACACTATATAATTCGAAGGTATACACGAGTATATGTTCCAAATTTCAAGTCTTTAGCTTCAATAGCGTAGAATAATATTGCATTCATACGGACAGACGGACAGACGGACAGACGGCCAGACGGACAGACGGACATTTCACAAAACCAATATACTCTTTTTCCCTTTGGGAAACGTGTATAAAAACAAGAACTATTTTTTTTTTCTAATTGTAACATTTATTTTATTTTTTACTAATTCAAGTTTGTATCTCCAACAGCTAAAGAAGTCAACATATACGCACAATAACTCACACTCACATTGAGATCACCATCTAACATTTATTCAAAGTAAGTGAGACGTTGCCCTCCGTACTTGGCTATTTGAGTAAAAATAAAAAAAAAAAATAATAAAAAAAAAGAATTAAGTAAAATGAACATATGTGGAGGACTGTTTGTTTGCAGATTGCATTGTTGTGTTATAACCATTGTTCTTTCCTTTTTATTGTCTTTATTGTCACCTTTTCATAAACAAAAACTCAGAGAAATAATCGTGTCCGAACAAGATTTGTCCGTGATGAAAGAATCCATGAATAGGTTCGAAGCAACTTTGTCGTTGCTAACGAACCAAAATACCGTTCAGAAGGAAGAATTGAAAGAGGCAGTTGCCAAAATCAACTCTCTGGAGAACGAGCTCGCTGCGGAGCGGGAGGCTCGCAATCCAATGGTAGCAGAACCGAGACTTTTAGCTCGTCCCCGCAACATATTCGATTTAGCAGAATGCAATAAAATACCCGAATGTGTGAAAGAATTGCAGGTTTTTTAAGGAAACGTCTCCGAGTTTGAGTCTTGGGCTAACAGGGTTGATAGCATCTTGACCGATTACGAGTTAATTAGAGACAAACCTCAGTATAGGGCGATAATAACGTACATCAGACAGAAAGTAAGGGGCTCTGCAGACATAGCCCTAACTTTTAATAGTGTACAGGACGACGACTGGTCAGAAATAAAATGCGTCTTGGCCCTGCATTATGCAGACAAACGTGATTTAAGTACGTTAGAATTGCAGTTGGGAAAGATGTTTCAAGGCACGACAAGTGTCGAGGTTTTTTTAATATAAGTCAATAGCCTTCTCCTTGATAATGGGAAAGCTGAAGAATGGCTCGTACTCAGAGGTGTCATCTGGTTTAATTGATATTTACAAGAAGAAAGCGCTAGATGTCTTTGTAGGTGGCGACTTACCTAGATTTCTTATGGTACATGGCCCAAAAGACCTACCCGAAGCATACTCGTGTAATGGGTTGCAAAATGTCTGCATTAGGGCTGGCCCCACATTTGCATCTAGGAACGTTTTCCCTGGAAATCATTCGGCATTCCGCCCTCCGCGACCTTACTTTAATTCTAACAATGGCAACTATGCGGTGCTCCAACAAGCATACACAAATAGTAATGTCTCTCCTCGACCGCACTGAAAATGGAATCTAACCAGTCTAGACTCTCTCAGAGGTCGAATATGTCCACATCAGACAATTTCAAGAGAGCTCATAGTGGTAACACTAATCCGTTCAGGAAATCGCAGAGACTTTACCATCTGGAGGGCCCTAGCGATGCACCAAGCTCGCCCAGTAATGAGATAATTTTAGAAGAGGGAAGTCATGCAGCCTTATAAAAAAAACATCTAACAGGCTCTTTCTTTGAATCAGTTGGCAATAGTACGCCACTCACCTTTTACGTGCTTCCTGGTTTAGAATCATTTGACGGTATTATTGGAGACGATAGTCTGAAGAATGAAGCTAAAGGTGCTCTTGGTTTTATTAAACGCTGGTCAAAGGAGTTTAAAGATCCCTTTATCACAAAACTATTATATACTTCGCTGGTTCGACCTATTTTAGAATATTGTTCAATTATTTGGTCTCCACAGCATAAACTGTATCAGGATCGTATCGAATCGGTCCAGAAACAGTTTCTTATTTTTGCGTTGCGTGATTTAAACTGGGATCGTAATCTTCGTTTACCATCTTACCAGAGTAGGCTTCTTCTTATTAATCTTCCCTCATTAATCAATCGTAGAACAATTCTGGGGATTGTTTTCCTACATAATTTGATTATTGGTAAAATTGATTCGCCATGTCTGTTAGTTCAGCTTAATTTTTCTGTTCCCTCCAGAACAACCAGACACTTTCGTCCGTTGTATTTACCTTTATGCACATCGGATTATTCTTTGCATAGCGCGTTTCACGTGTTATGTAGTAATTATAATAAATATTATCATGTGTTCTCCTCTGAACTCTCTCTTCCCTTAATAAAATCATTGCTTGCAGGTCATCTTCGTGGTAGCCTGTAATCTTAAATCTTAAATTTTGTACTTATATCTAAGACTATAATTAATTTAATTTGTAAGTTTCCCACAAATACTCTCTATCTTGTATAGCTTCTATAATATCACTGACTAAAATGGCTGTGAATTGGGGCATAGCTGGCCGGACTGGCAAATAAAGTACCCCACCGAGCTGGTGCTATTATTGATAATTTATGTTATTTTAGGCTTTATAATTATATAAATATTTCTATTGTTTACATTTAAGTTGACTCCAGTTTTGTCAATGTCTTTTTAATAATAAATAATAAATAATAAATAACTAAACGCAGTAATAGATAGGGAGCATGATCTTCTCACAATAGAACCAGGGGTGAGAATCCCACTGCTCGCTAGAAAATCAAAATCGATGAACATTCTGCTTGACGACACACACTCAGAAGAAGTGCGAAAAGCACTCCACCTTTTACTCAAAGAATTCGCGGATGTTTTTCAACCTCTCATCCCAGGTCGTGCAGTTATGACGGCAGTAAGAGCCGAGATTCGGACCACAACTGAAGAGCCCATTTATTCCAAGATTTACCCATACCCAGCTCATATGAGAGAAGAGGTAGAACAACAGGTCAAAGAGTTAGAAAAAGAGGGAATAATTCGGCCGTCTAAGAGTCCTTATACTTCTCCAATTTGAGTAGTTCCCAAGAAACCAAAACCTAATGGGAAAAACAGTATCGCATGGTGATTGATTTCAAACGCCTTAATGCGGTAACTATACAAATACCTATCCCATACCAGACATTACTTCAACTTTGGCTAGTCTTGGCGCAGCAAAGTACTTTACAACGCTTGACCTGACTTCAGGATTCCACCAAGTGCTAATGAAAGAAGCTGACATGCCCAAGACAGCACTCTCAACCTTAAATAGCAAGTATGAATTCACTAGATTGCCTTTCGGTCTGCGGAATGCCCCCGCCATATTTAAGCGCATGATTGACGATGTACTTAGGCCATTCATAGGTAAAATATGCTACGTTTACGTAGACGATATAATCGTCTTCAGCGATAGCTATGAAAACCACTGGTAACATTTGCGACAGATTTTTAAATCGCTTCATGAAGTTGACTTGAAGGTTAACCTTGAGAAGACGCATTTTTTTTCTACTCAGGTCGAATTCTTGGGTTACATCGTAGCCTCTGACGGTATAAGGCCAGATGCCAAGAAAATGGAAGCTGTTAAGACAAGGAAAGTCAAACGTCGTGGCAGAAGCGCTTTCACGCCTTCCACTCTAACTAAATGCTCTCTATAGCGATTCTCTCGCCGTTGGTGTTTCACACGCGGATTCAGATTCTGTAGCCACAGTACATAGCGCACTTCAAGACGCAACGGACTTCGTTCCGCATGTAGAAGCCCCAATAAATCAGAGTGTTTGACCCTGAAGCGCGAACTTATTCTCTCGAAACGCCGGCTACACCAGACACATTATTTCTCTGACGAATGACACAATAGTATCTTTAACCACCACGCTGGGGGAACACTTACGCCCAATAATCATAAATGGAGTAAAAATTCCTGATGCTACCGGGAGTCATTCTCTCTTTTCAAAACGAGAATAGCGCAGAAGCTCGTGAAAGAAGACGAGATATTAGCAACCATAGAACGAGAACATTAACGAGCACACAGAAATTCAGGAGAGGTTAAGCTACAACTTTTAGACAGCTGTTATTTCTTGAAAATGACTAGTCGTATCAGAGATTTCACGGCTGCGTGTCAGATTTGTAAGTATCAAAACTACGATCGGCACCCTAATAAACCACTTTTGCAACTTACACCAATTCCGACCCGTCCATGTGAAATACTACACATAGACATTTTCATATTAGAGAGAAAAAAATACCTCAGTTGCATAGACAAATTCTCTAAATACGCCAAATTATTCCCAGTAGAGTCAAAATCAGCGCAACATTTGCGTGAAGAATGGCTCAAGGTTTTGCACTATTTCACTGCACCAAAGACAATGGTATCCGTTTACTCTGCTCGACGGTTTTGAATTTTCTCAAAACCTTGGGTATATAGGTTTATCACGCGCCTTCACAAAAGAGTGAAGTCAACGGCCAAGTAGAAAGGTTTCATTCCACATTCTTGGAAATATATCGTTGTCTCAAGCAGGAATATCCGAACAGGACAGGAACGTGACAATAAAGACGCGATCAGGCAAGGTGCTTCACAAATCACACGTGAAAAAGTGAAGAGCAGTTGCATGTGCCCAATGCGAGTTTTATAGCAGGAGGCTTTCCACCTGTCTTAAGTTCATTAAAAGATACTTTCTTTTACCATGCCAAGCGGAGGACTCCGTGTCCTTACCTGTATCACTCACCACTCTCACACAAATACACATTTTTCTAAATAAATAAATATAGGGCCCGCTAAGCCGAAAAAGCTGTGTCAATCATGATTGGAGCCAACATTTTGGTGCCCCGACGTGATCTATACACTCCGTGGTGTTTCGTTTAGTGTATCAAGTTAGTACTCAACTTCGTCGAAGTACAACGGTGTGAATCATAAACATTTGTGCAAAATAATGCATTCAAATTAATGTTGTTTGTATGGTGGATTTAATAAAACTGAAGAGAATTTCACAATGCATGTACTTATGTTGCTAACATAACATAACATAATAGGGATGCCAGATCATATTGAACTTACTGTTAATAATAATGTTAACGTACTATTTCAACAATTAATAACACATCGCGTTGTACGACAAAACAGTGTAAAACATTAAAATTTGTGCAAAATAGTGCATTCAAATTAATAACAAATCTCGTCGTACACAAGAATGTAAAACATTAACATTTACGCTCAAGTTAGTTATTTCATTGTGCATAAAATAGTGTATGGAATTGTGCGTGCATTATCTTGAGTTTTGTTATTCCTCTTTAATTGTATGTTTCGTTCGTCGCGTTTGGCGCCTGTTGTGCATCGTCTGCATATAGGGCCCGCTAAGCCGAAAAAGCTGTGTCAATCATAGAAGACACACATACAGACATATATAAAAGCTCAGATAAGCTTGCGGTCGTGCTTTCGTTGTGCTTATCTTTATCATATTCTTGTTCGTCGGTTGTTCGTCGCGTTTTGGCGCTTTTTGTGCAGCGTTTGCATAAAAGGCCCGCTAATCCGAAAATAGCTGTGTCGATCACACACATACAAACATACGCACCCACAGTGAGCCTGCATATTAGACCATCTAAACTCGCAGTGCATTAGAGAGTATATTAGCTTGTGCATTAATTTTGTAACCAAACGGTTCTTTTTCGCGAGTAAACAAACTCTATTGAATAACTCAGAGTCGAATGTTGATCAAGGGCCTGCATCTCAGGTTACTTTCTTAAAACTCAAAACATACGCGCTTTTCGATAGACTTGAAAGGTTATATTCCGATATGAACATTGACAATTTAAGCCACATGGATTCGTGTGATTTACGTGTGCTTTTGGATTCGCTAACCAAGTTAGAGTCAAACTTTGATTCAGTCCATACTAGCCTAGAAGTATCTAACTTTGAGTCAATATCTAGTGATTTGCGCGGTTTGAATCAACCTTGTTAAAGTTTAAAGCCTTGCTTCAACGTGAACTAGGAAATCGGTCGGATCAACAACTTTCGTCGACGCTTAATACAAGTGGTTCAAATGCTCATCAACACTCGTTATGGCTAATCGATCGCGTTTGCCGCAGCTGGAGCTGCCAAAATTCAGAGGAGTCTACACTGAGTGGGAAAACTTCTACTCTATGTTCAAGACGATAATAGATGCTGATCCGGATCTCAGTCCTATTGCGTTGGATACCATCAGCTCATTGGAAATCAACAAAGCCAACTATCTCGCTCTTCAACGTCGATTTGATAATAAACGTTTTATTGTACAGGCACACATCAGAGCGATATTCCGGCTTGAGAAAGTTGGTGCATCTGTGGGCATAATCGATCATGGGCAGGCTGAGGCAGTTGGTGGATAAAGTTACGTCTCACATTCGTGCTATGGATTCTTTAGCATCGGGGGAAGAAGTTGCTGATTGTATCATCGTGCAAATAGTGTTGCAAAAACTGTACAAGGCTACTCAGGCTAAATGGGAGGAAGGCTTATCTACTAATGAGTTGCCATCTTGGTCGAAATTCTCAGAATTCTTGCAAGGACGGTGTCGATTTCTTGAAAATGTGAATCAAGTCTTGCAGGATGGTCAGGTTGGCAAGTCAGGGATGATAGTGAGTACTCCTTTAAGAAAAGCATTTGTTGCATCTGTTCTCTGTTCTCTTTTTTGCACTGAGTCTACTGTACTGTGTTGGCAGAAAATTCGTCTGCCAAGTTTTCAAGGTCATTTTTATCAGCTATGGCCTGCAAAATGCTCTCATAAATCTTCCAAAAATTCCAAAGATTTTGCGGACAGCATATTGTTGTTGTTGTTGTTGTGTATTTGTTGTTTTTGTATGGTTGATCTTTAGCTTAACCCGTTGGAGGTTTTTTTGTTTTGATCGCCTGGTTGTTCTTGCTGTGCCTCTACTCACAGCGTGGATTGGTTAGCCAAAGAAAACAACTCTTTTATACAATTTTTCACTTTTTAATACACTTTTCACAACGTTTTGTAGTCTGTGGTACGGATCGAAGGACCATGAATGAATACACTGACTATGTTGGGGTTTAGTCGAATACTAGAGTTTATTCTTCTGAGGCTGCGTTTATATACGCAGACTCATGCATAATTTCAACTCTTAAATCTAATGTATATATTGCTGAGTGTGTAAACCTCAGCATTGGTATATTGCATTCTAATATTATCGCTGAGGTTGTAAAGTTCAGCGTTCGTCTACATAATCTTATTCTATCGCTGAGGTTGTAATGCTCAGCGTTGATCTCTCATATATTCTAAATATATTGCTACAGTGTCAATGGTCGTAGTTCATCTGTTCATTTTTAGAGTCCACCCATGTGGCTCTTATCGCACTGCATGTTAGCCGTTGAGTACGTAGAAAGCATGTTCACATAATTATTGATATTTCATGTTCATGCCTGAACATTCTGCGGGGCGCCAGAAAATGCGACAGCCAATAATTGCTGTCTCTGGTTTCTCCTCTTAATCATATATATGACAAAAAGAACTATTCTAATTAGTACTAAGCTTAAAGAAATGTGTCCGTTCATAGTGTGGAAGACCAGGTCCTCAATGTGTACTTTTTTACGGTGCAGATCGTTTATGCTTTGTTGTACTCGTTGTAGTTCAGCTGAATTATTTACTACAATGTGGTGGAGTGATGTCGGAGCCCATGTATTGTTGTGGTCGATTATCTTGAGGAAGAATGGTGAGTACTTCGCATTGTTTGTAGATGATAATTCCTGCGGCGTTACGATTTTGAATTTTCCTATCCTGGCTGAGCATCCAGCATATAGCTCAATAATGCCTTGGTTAGGTAACAGCGTCATCTCCTCGTAGTTTCCGCATATGATGTGGGCTGACTTCTTCTCAAATATTTTGAAGAGTCACCTGTTTTTTCCGTTCAGCTTTTTAATGAAGGTATCTTCCTCGTAGTCGGTCATCTTGCACGGCTGCTTGTTGTTTGGCTTAAGAGGCGATATTTCGCAACTCTCGTCATCTGCATCTTCCCACGCCCAACTTCCTTCGCATAAGTATGTGCCCTCGTCTTTATGTCGACAACGACTTACTTCCATTTCAGTCATTGAGTGGGATGCATTTATCTCAGTGTTGAAGATAAGGAATTTTGTTTTAATTGTCGGAATCACCTTTCTTTCATTGAGCGCAAGTAGTATAGGTACTGTTTCGAAGAGAGTGGCATGTTGGTTTACATAGATTGGAAGCCTTGCGTCTATGACTAGCACGTTGTCTTTAAATATTGCTTGTGCTTTCATAAGCTTATATATTATTTGAAGCCGCTTCGGAGAATTTCCGCCAGGAAGAAATTGCTTCCTTTGTAGCTTCTTTTGGATCTCGTCGAGTTCGGTCAACATCTTATTTGGTCAACCAGGGACGGATGAACTCTTCCTTGGTTGATATCCGTCAAAAGGGCACAGCTGCCTAATTTTCTTCTGTTTCATCAATCCAGTTTCGCACTTGGGTGATCAACATGAAGAATTTTACGGACTCCTTGTATACGAAGAAGTGCTCTTTAATCGTGTTTGATATCTTGTTTATTTCCATTGTGACCTTTTCAAAGTTTTTATTCACCTCTTCTGTAGTAGCTTGCATAAGGTTTGCCGTTGCATTGATTATTGATGTCTGGTTGCTGACATAATCATTTAGGCGTTTTTCGTTTTTGATGATTGTCTGCATGTTTTCCTTTAATCTGTTTGCAGTGCCAATATCGAAGAACATTATAAACCGTTTGTTTCTATTCGTCGTTTGGGTGATGATTTTTTTACTCCTTAATCTTTTTTATTTTCAATTTTACTGTGGTGCTTGCTGTTATACAGGAGTCGTTGAATACACCCAATTTTTCGCAAATGACATCTGTTTTGGTCATAAGCTCATCCGCTTGCTTCAACACTTCGAAATATGCTTCCATGTTTTAGTAAACCAGCATCTGCCAGCTTGATGAGACGACTTTAACTTTTTCAAGTTTGTCCATTATTATTGCTGTTTGCTGATCCATATCCTGGATTTTTATCTTGTTTGTGTTTGTAGACGATATTATGTTTGCACTTGCTACTTGCAATATCATTAGTAGGCTTAGAATTGTCGCTTTTCCAGTCTCAACTACAGCTTCAGTCCGCCGTGTAAGGTTTCTTTATGTGCGTTGTTTACAATCAGCCAAGCAAGATGTGATTTTCCAACTATTTTTGGGTGTTTCACATCATATGCTACCATTGCATTTTGAAGACGGCCTCCTACACAATACTCCATCACCATCCAGAAAAGGGTTGAGCACTTTTAATTTACTCTTAGCTTCCAGAGATTTCCCAGCCTTGAGCAGATTAATTTCGGGTCCAAAATCAAGTTCTTGTTGCAATTTTACAACGACTGTTTTGGCCTTCTTTATTTGCTCGACAGTGAGATACGTCGCCTGGTGCTCCTTTCTTCGTAGTTATGCTATAAAGCGTAATATATATAAGCAACAACACTTGCTAGCTTATTCATTGATGGGAATTTCGTTAGCAGTGGGAGCAGGTAGTTTTCCTTTGATGTTATAGTTGTTACTATAACTGATTCTTCACATTGTGGACACTGATCTGATTGTTTTGTCAACCACTCAGGCCTATTCCACCATATGTCGCATGCTGCTAAGTGCTTCCGGGCAATTCCTCTTGAAGCGACATCTGCTGGGTTGTCTGCTGATTTTACGTATTTCCATTCGACGTGAGGCAGTTGTTTGTTTATTTCGTCGACTCTAGTTTTGACGAACTTATCTTTGCTACGCTTGTTCTTAATCCAAGCTAGCGTAATTTGCGAGTCACTCCATGCTTGCGTTTTTATGTGACTTCCAACTATTGCTTGTACCTTTGCCAATAGCTTGCATAATAAATGAGCTGCACATAGCTCTAATTTCGGAATTGTCTTCTTGTTATACCCTGAGCCCATTGAAAATGGGAAATCAGGGTATAATGGTTTTGTTAAATGTATGTAACAGGCAGAAGGAGGCGTGTCAGACCCCACAAAGTATATATATTCTTGATCAGGGCGGCGAGCTGAGTCGATTTAGCCCTGTCCGTCTGTCTGTCCGTCCGTCCGTCCGTCTGTCCGTCTGTCCGTCTGTCCGTCCGTCCGTATGTTTGAACGCGTCGATTGAAGCATCTAGACAAGCTAGAGACTTGAATTTTTTTTTGTTGGGTCCGCGGATAGCACGCGCAGGTCAAGTTTGTTACCAAAAAACGATATCTATTTTTGTTGTTTTGTTATCGATTTTAAGCCTTATCGAAAACAGGTTATAAAATTATATCTCCCACACCTTTAGAGCTAGACTCCTCAAATTTTGCATATAGATTCACGTGAATTTTATGCAATTTCTATTTTTTTATTTTTTGGATACCGGCTCTTTTTACTAATTAACCCCCCCCCCCCTCTCCTACTCGACCCATTGAGAGTCTGTTGCAAATATAACCATGTGAATAAATTAGCATTTTTAAAAAATGTAAAAAATTCAATAGAATCATATGCTGAAAGTTTCATCAAATTCCGTTAAGTAAGTCCCGATTTATTAAACAAAACGTTTGGCCAATAATAACACGCACGTGGCAAGCAGCGACACGCAGCAAAAAACATTTACACATACACATACATTGAAACGTGCAAGCGCGTCTACTATGCATGTGCAAAAATACATTCAAGGTCATTCGTTCTAGCATATCCTTCAACCAAATCTGTGTTTGAATTGTGTTTGCATTTTCGGCCGCTTCCGTAGTTTTGTATTTATCATATATCGCCCTTTTATTATATTTATATATTATTATTATTTTTGATTTACATACATTCTAGTTGAATAAAATTTCTAAATTATAATTTAATTTTGCAAAATTTAATGTTATATGCAAGCTATATAGCGTATTAAACAATGCAAATCGGACGGGGCTCAGGGGATCTCCTAGTCGGGCACCTCCGACTAGAGTTTTCTTACTTTTTTATTGGGTTCACTTTGCTTTTTGCTGCTAGCAAAGTGACCTTTGCTCCAACTTTGGTATATACCACAGCTGCATATGCTTTTTCTGATGCGTCGCAAAAACCCATGTAGTTCCGTTGCATCAGTGCTTGATTGTCCAGACCAGCGTGGTATATTAATTTTGGCTAACTCTGGCAATGCGCTTGCGTATTCTTGCCAGTAGTTGACCAGACTAGGCCAAGTTAGCGGTAGTTTCCACAGTTCTTGGATAAAGCATTTTCCTTGCAGTGCGGCTGGTGTAAGTCATCCCAGTGGATCAAATATTCTTGCCAATTGGGATAAAATTAGACGTTTTGTAATGCGTACTAATTTTGGGCAATCGACAACAAATGTGAAGACATCCTTTTTGGGGTCTCATTGTAGACCGAGGGTTTTAATTGACTCATATTTGTTGATAATTATTTTCTCCGTTGAGTCTCCGTCCTTAATTCCAGCGATGATCATGTCATCATTTGACACCCATTTTCGTAGGTGCATGCCAGCCAGTCGTATGTTGAATCGCCATCAGTGATGAGGTCATCCATGTAGAAATCTTCTTTGATTGTTCTCATTAGTTGGTTGTTCCCTTGGCAGTGTTGATTTGCTAATTCCTGAAGGCAACGAACAGCTAAGAATGGTGCAGCTGAAATCCCGTACGTCACTGTAGTTAGCTTGTACTCCTTGATTGGCATTTTTGGGTCGTCTCTCCAGAGGATGTACTGATATTCCTGATCAGCTTTAGCAATCTTAATCTGGCGATACATTTTTTCGATGTCGGCTGTCATCACATTGTCACCACTTGACCAAAATATCGAAAATATATTTTTATATTTTGGCATCACATCATTTAGACTTAATCCATTGGCAGTTTTCGCTGACGCATCGAACACTACTCTTAATTTAGTAGTAGGGCTGTTTGGTCTCACTACTGCTTGGTGTGGCACGTAGTATTTGCCTTGGCCGATAGTGTTGACTTGTTCCATGTGACCTAGTTTCTCGTATTCTTCCATGAAGGCCTTGTATTCCATGAAGATTTTCGGATGCTTCTTGAATTATTTTTCCATTTGTAGTAGACGTGCCATAGCCTGTTTTCGAGAGTTTCCCAACTCGAAGTCTCTTTTAAATGGTATGCAGACTACTAACCGGCCTTCTTTATCTTTTGTGGTTGTTTCCTGGAACGTCTTCTCACAAAGGTTACTTGAAAGATATCTTCTGAATCGCTTGAGTTGCTTTCCAGCTCCCAAAATCGTTCGAGGTCGTCTAGGCACAAAGTTGTTGCTGCGCTGATCACCTTGCTGTTTGATGATCTAGCTATGTTGCCGAAAACAATCCATCCAAGCTCAGTTTTTTGTCCCAGTGTTTCGTTGATTTTCTTAACTTTTCCCAACATTATTAGGGGAAGTAAATCAACACCAATGATGACATAAATTCTGCTTGGCTCGTTGAAATATGGGTCTGCTAGCTCGCAGCCCATCCAATCTTTATTGACATCCACGTCAATTTTCTTGCTCGGTAGAGCTCTCTGTAGTTTTGGCATGACAAGAGCCTGCATTGTGGTGATGAATTGACTTGACATTCTTGGTTTGATTGTCAAGTAAACACTATTTTTCAGGATTTCAACATTTTGTGAAATTCCTTGAACTTCCACGTTCCGCTTGATTCGGTGAAGTTTTAACTGTTGTGCAGCTTCTTCCGAAATTAACGATTTTTGTGAGCCTCCATCGATGAGGGCCCTTAGTTGCTCGTATTTTCCGAATTTATTTTTAATCCGAATGAGCGCAGTTGCCAGCAACGTATCTTGTCCTTTGCTTTCTTTAAGCCAATTGCTGCTGAAGGTTTCCTTTTTATTTTCATTCTCGTGAAGCAAATTGTTATGTGGTTTGCCGCATTTGATGCATGTCCAATTCATATTGCAATCTTTAGTGCAATGGGTGCCTAGACATTTAAAGCATAGAGCGTTTTTAGTTACAAATTCCTTGCGCTTTGCAACTAGCTCGGCTTTAAATTTTTGGCACATGGATATTTCGTGGCCATCCAGTTTGCAAAAACGGCATCTTTTGTAGCTCGTTCTCTTTGCTTCCATAGGCTTCTGGATGGCTCTTTTTTGCACTGAGTCTACTGTACTGTGTTGGCAGAAAATTCGTCTGCCAAGTTTTCAAGGTCATTTTTATCAGCTATGGCCTGCAAAATGCTCTCATAAATCTTCCAAAAATTCCAAAGATTTTGCGGACAGCATATTGTTGTTGTTGTTGTTGTGTATTTGTTGTTTTTGTATGGTTGATCTTTAGCTTAACCCGTTGGAGGTTTTTTTGTTTTGATCGCCTGGTTGTTCTTGCTGTGCCTCTACTCACAGCGTGGATTGGTTAGCCAAAGAAAACAACTCTTTTATACAATTTTTCACTTTTTAATACACTTTTCACAACGTTTTGTAGTCTGTGGTACGGATCGAAGGACCATGAATGAATACACTGACTATGTTGGGGTTTAGTCGAATACTAGAGTTTATTCTTCTGAGGCTGCGTTTATATACGCAGACTCATGCATAATTTCAACTCTTAAATCTAATGTATATATTGCTGAGTGTGTAAAGCTCAGCATTGGTATATTGCATTCTAATATTATCGCTGAGGTTGTAAAGTTCAGCGTTCGTCTACATAATCTTATTCTATCGCTGAGGTTGTAATGCTCAGCGTTGATCTCTCATATATTCTAAATATATTGCTACAGTGTCAATGGTCGTAGTTCATCTGTTCATTTTTAGAGTCCACCCATGTGGCTCTTATCGCACTGCATGTTAGCCGTTGAGTGCGTAGAAAGCATGTTCACATAATTATTGATATTTCATGTTCATGCCTGAACACTAAGAAAATGGCATCAGTTGAAAGATTGCAAATCTGGTTTCTGCCGTACCTGATAATTGAAACACCATAATTTAATGCAATTCAATCTGTCTTCAATAGTTACATCCAATGTACTCCCGCAACTTAAACAAAAAGCAAATTCAATACATCCCACTGCCATGGTTGCAATGTCACCTTCTCTGCCTCACGTGTCCACATATCTCCTAATTCGTCTAATGTTGTGCTTCTAGCCACTGCTATAATCCTTGTCAAGAACCGAGCTGGCACATTCGTTCCGTGTCGTGCACGCTTGAACTCAGGATCTCAACTTCGTCACCAGCCGGTCGAAAATGTAAATCAGAGAGTGTAGTTTCTGGCATTGGAGATGCCAGCCTTTCAACTGAAAGAAGAAGAAATTCGGATCACGCCAATCACAGCGTCAGTTTTGGGAAGTGGAACACGTTTTCGAGCCTATTACCAAGGTAACCACAGAAGAACTTAATTGCGAGCAGCATTTCATTACAAACTATCGTCGATTACCTTCTGGGGAATATTCAGTCTGTTTGCCAAAAAAGCAAGGCGTTGAATCTTTGGGCGATTCCTATTTGCAAGCGTCGATTGTTGAATTTAAAGCGTAAGTTTGCTCGAAATCAGACTTTAAGGGAGAAATACTCACCATTTATAAAGGATCTCAATCATATGTCTTTGGTGACCGCGCAGAGATCAATAAATGCAAATATTTCATACCTCATCATTGCTTATACAAAGAAGAGAGTTCGACAATAAAGCTGAGAGTTGTGTTCGATGGCTCGGCCGTTACCACATCTGGTTTTTCATTAAACGATTTGCTTCTGTCAGGGTCGACTATTCAAGCTACATTTCACACACTCGTTCGTTTTCGTACATTTTCGATTGCACTTACTGCTGATATTGGCAAAATGTATAGGTATGTGAAGATCGCGGAGCCTGATTTTATGGTCCAGTGTATTTTATGGCGAAACTCATCAGACGATGCTATCGAAGTTTTCAAATTGAATACCGTCACTTATGGGACCAAACCCGCTTCATTTTTGTCTTTTCGTGCAATGCATGAGCTAGCAAGCGTCGATTGTTGACACACATCATCATCACATGGATGAGTCGTCGGCAAACTCATTAGGATCTAAAACGGTTTTGCGAGATTTCTACGTTGATGATCTGATCTCAGGAGGCAATTCAGCTGAAGAAGTTCGCGACATAATGCAAAAAACCACAGGTCTTCTTGCTTGAGGAAACTTTAAGTTGAGAAAATGGTGCTCCAATTCAAAAGACGCACTTCGCGGAGTTCCAGAAACTGAACAGGAAAGTTTTCTCAAACTCGATGACGGCAGCGACGTAACCAAGGCACTTGGACTCATCTGGTAACCTCGAAAGGACAGCTTCGTGTTCACTTTCGAGCCCAAAGGTAGTGCAGTCAATCACAAAAAACGTTCGGTTCTGTCAACCATTGCGCGATGTTATGATCCGCTAGGTTTGATTGGACCAACTTACTCTGTTCTAAAGACTTTACTCTGTTCTAAAGACCCTCACGGTGCCTAAGTTTGAGTCATGCACGGCATTTCTGCTTGCGAACTTCGCAAGCGAAATAAACAATATGAACTTGTTTGAATGTGAGATGCACTGTTGGTCAGATTCATCCGTAGTCTTGTCTTGGGTGGCATTACGTGCCAGCTGGGATGATTCGAGAGGATATATTATCAAAAGGAGCAGCACCGTTGGAGCTTTTGCATTCGAGATTATGGGTGCACGGTCCTTCGTTTTTGCAAATGGAAAGACGTTGTTGGCCTAGGCACTGCTTGTCTGAAGCATGCCTTCCTGAAATGTGTCAAAGAGTTCTGTTCTCGGCAGAGCATGTGGATATCTCGTTGTCATTCAAACACATATATTCATTCGGAACAATGAAGCGCATTTTTTGGTTACATCAACAAATTCATTACGAGAACAAAGATACCTGGATTGTCAGCGGACGATATTCGTCAAGGATGTCGTCTTGTTCAAAGAACTCAGCTTCACCGAGAATACTCTGCACTACGAAATGGTTGGTTGTTGGTGGCCGCTTGCGGCACTCTACTCTCGGCATCGATGCGCGCCACCCAATTATCTTGCCGAAAGAACATCCCTTGACCTTCGCTATAGTATCTCATTTTCATCTGGCGCATTACCATGTAGGACCGCAGGCCTTGCTTGGAGTAATTCGACTCCAGTTTGGCCCATAGGCGGCATGAAAACTGTCTCCCGAGCATTGCGAAAATGTGTCATATGCTTTAGATCCCGGCCTAGTCTAGTGGAGCATATAATGGCGGACTTGCTTAAGAATCGTATACGTATACGTATCTCACCGGAATTTACCGTCACTGGAGTCGACTACTGTGGACCATTTTACTACAAAGGCTGTATGGTTGGAGCAAAGGATCTGTCGACCAAAGCGTTTCATTAGTACGCGCGGCAGTCCAAGATGCATTTGGTCTTACAACGCTACTAACTTTGTAGGTGCACTGAACGAGCTAGTGGATCTGAAACGTTCATTGTTGAGCCAGGAACATCGCACTGAAGTTCAGAACTACTGCATCAACAACAGTTTTGATTGGAAGTTCATACCTCCTCGCTCGCCACATTTCGGTGGCCTATGGGAAGCAGCAGTGAAGACGGCAAAAAATCAATTATATCGCGCTATGGGATCATCACTTCTCGGCTTCGATGAACCTCGCACCTTCGTATGCCAAATTCCGGCTATCAATTCTCGTCCCCTTGTTACACTTTCAGAAAATCCCGATGATCTTGGAGTTCTCACTCCAGGACATTTTTTGATTGGCCGACCACTCATCGATTCTCCCGAGCCAGACGTAACTGGGCTCGACCACAATCGTCTCGGTCGATGGCAACGCATTGCTTACATACAGCAATTATTCTGGAAGCGCAGCCTCCTATCAAGGACGAAAACCGTTGAAATGGCCATTAGATCGGGTCGTTGAGACCATTGCTGGAGCTGATGGCGCTGTGAGAGTCGCTGCTCTGCGTATACCCACTGGAACTACACGTCGAGCTGTCAATAAGCTGTGGTCTTTCAACGAGGGGGGAGTTCGGCGCAGCAGCTAATAATTGCTCTTAAATTATCGTATTCTCATTCGCTCATAGTGCAGTTAGGCACAAAAAGAAACTGTAACACACATACATATGTAAATTTCTGCTGCTCTGTCGCTTGCTTATCATTTTGTATTCTATTCTTTAAGTTCGAAAAACCCTTTCAAGCGAGCAACACCTACATTCGTTGTAACTCTTCATGTATATTAACTTTTCCTACACGACCACCACGGTCTCGGCATTAAATCAATAAATAATAAGCTAAATTTAATCGTGGTGCTATTATTTACCTTCGTTAATGATTCAAATTCAATTAATTTCGTTAACCAAAATATAGTATTGATTCTCTTCATTGTCTTCAGCACTTTGGATAGTTGCTACTGTGGTATTTCTACTAATAACATTTCTTCTAATTTAATTCTCGATAAAGCATCAGCAACATAATTTTTTTACCTGTATATGGTAATCAAATTCATTTAATTTGATTTTCTATCTTATAAAAATCATCATCAAAAGGGTTGATGGTTTAAGATCTCATACTTTCGGCCGAATAAATGTGATCTGATCTGGTCGGTATTTTAAGAACCTGCTGCTTTTGCTAAGCCAATGGTAGTGAAATATTGAAATTCGCCTAGCTTAGTTTATCTAATATATCATTCATATCTGGAATGGGATATTTATAATTACCAGAAAAATCAGCATTAGATAGAATTGAACAGCTATTAATAAAACAGTCGGAACTTACAACCAACTTGCTCAACATGATAATGTTGTTAGTAAACAAATTATGCAAGTAGATCTTCGTATAGCAATATGGAATGTCAATGGGCTTTCCAATCATCGAAATGAAATAACTTTATTCATTAAAAACAACAACATTGATATATTATTAATATCAGAAACTCACTTTACAAAGAAAAATTACATAGTTATTAAAGGGTATGATATTATAAATGCGTATCACCCATCTGGCCGACCATAGTTAAAAATACTCTTATTTATAAAAGTCTGGACAGCATCAGCACAAATTTAATGCAAGTTGCAACAATTCAAATAAAATGTATGCATTCAAAAATCGCTGTTGCTGCAGTGTATGTGCCACCTATATATAAAGATATTAGATAATTTTAACACACTTTTTCAAGGACTGGGTAGACAGTTTATTGCTGGAGGCGACTACAACGCAAAACACCCCTGGTGGGGATCGAGACTAGTAAACCCAAAGGGTGCTGAACTGTATAAATGCATAACGCATAATAAATACTCAACCCTGTCGACAGGTAAGCCAACATATCGGCCAACTGATTCGAGGAAAATCCCAGATTTACTTGATTTTATTGTATACTCTGGACTTCCGCAAAACAATTTTAAAATAGAGGAGAGTTTTGACTTGAGCTCTGATCACTCACCCATTATTTTGACATAAGGTTCTACAGTTAGCTTCAAGCAAAAGCCTTATAGAATTACTAATGACAACACTAATATAAGCGCATTTAAAAATTGGCTTGAACAGAAAACGAGGCTAGACATATCCCTAAGAACAAGGGAAGAGATTGACTCTGCAGTTGAAGCATTGACTTACTCTATTCATGTAGCTGGACATATGTTTACACCTCCACCAGATGAAAATTTCTGTAGCCAAACTTTCCTACCTCTAGAACTAAGACCTCAAATAGCTACTAAGAGAAGGCTTCGCAAAATATGGCAAACAACTCGAAGCCCAACAGACGAAAAAAATTTCAACAAGGCTGCAAAGGAATTAAACATTAAACTATGGGAAATTAAAAATGAAGCGAAAAGTTCTAGTTACGGCAGATTATCTAAGAAATCTTGACCCATACACTAGTGATCTAGATTATAGCCTATGGAGAGCTACAAAATATTTAAAGAGACCTGCTAGAAGAGCAATCATAATTACTGACAGCAACGGCCAACGCTGCAGAAACAATCTTGAGAAGGCTGAAGCATTTTCAGAACATTTAAGCTCAGTTTTTAAGCCTAATGCGGAAACCGATACTGACACAGTAGACGAGGTAAATAATTTTCTGGAATCAGCATATCAAATGAGCCTGCCGATAAGCCAAACGACTGTTTCATAGGTAGAAGAGGAAATAAAAAAACTAAATAAGAAAAAATCTCCTGGATACGATAAAATTTGTGCAACCACTATTAGAATTCTCCCAAAAAAATGCATCCGGCTACTGACATATATATATAATGCTATGCTTCGACTCGAATACTTTCCAAGTCAGTGGAAATGCGCGGAGGTTATAATGATTCCAAAGCTTAACAAACAGGAAGGCTGCACATCATCGTACCGTCCCATTAGTTTGCTGGTGACGTTCTCTAAAGTATTTGAACGTATACTTTTGAGTAGAATGTTACCTGTACCAAACATCAGTTTGGGTTCAGAAGGGGACATGGTACGATCGAACAATGCCATCGCATTACGCAGGAAATTCTAAATGCGTTTGAAAGCAAAATATATTGCACTGGAGTATTTTTGGATGTCAAACAGGCCTTCGATAGAGTGTGACATGCAGGACTGCTGTACAAAATTAAAGTGTTGCACAAAACCAATATATTATTTTCCCTTTGGGAAACTAGTATGAAACGAAAATAAAACAGGTAAGAACGTTGCATGAGGGCGAACTTAATGCGTGATACTAGTTTCCCATAGGAGCATCTGGTATATTCAATTTAATAATATATCTCAAATTTTGCATTTATGTAGATTCATGTGAATTTTATGCAATTTAAATTTTTGTTACATTTTGGATACCGGGTTTTTTAATTAATTACCTACCCCCTCATATACTGCCAATTGAAGGTCTGTTGCAAATATAACTATGTGAATGAGTTAGCATTTTTATAAAATGTAAAAAATTCAATAGAATCATATGCTGAAAGTTTCATCAAGTTCCGTTAAGCCAGTCGCCATTCATTCTAGCATATTCTTCCAAAATTGTTATTGTTTGCATTTTCAGCCGCTTCTTTAGTTTTGTCTTTGTCAAATATCGCCCTTTATATGCCTACATACATACATGATGGGTCCTATCGTCAATTTTTTTACGTGGAATAATTTTGTTCGAACTAAGTCGATATTTGTGTAATCGATATTTGATATTAACATTTTTTGTCATGGTCAGACACACAAAAAGAAAATAACATAACTGACCTAGGCTATACGAAAAATGATAATTTTAGCAGATAAATTATTTGCAGAACTTCAACAATAAATCGAATTACATATATTTCTCAGAAATGCCGTTTGTCGTCTTAGCAATTCTTATTAAGGTTATTTATATAGGTGGCACAGGCATATGAATTTTGCAGCTGGGCGTTACAAATTTTGTTGCCAATATGCCACGCCCCCAGTGGGCGTAGACATATCATATTTTCCTAGAAGGAGTCGAGGGTAACATAACTGTAAAGTTTGGATGCTTACACTCCAAAAATGTGAAAGTTGCAGGGTATTTTTTCGATATACGACGCCCCCAATGGGGTGTAAGATTTATTTTTAGGGAATCAATAGAAGAGGCCCCCAGTAACACAAACATCCAATTTTGAAGCGTCTAGCTCTAAAACTGTAGGAGCTATAATGTTTTTGCGATTTGCCACGCCCCCTGAAGGCGTAGGTATGTATATCTTTATGATCTTGGGTTGCTTATCAGAGTACATATATAAAATTTCAAGTCTCTAGCATCAATAGTGCTCAAAATATAGCTGAATTTGTAAAATCACTCTATATTCAGATCCGATTTGCCACGCCCCCAGTGGGCGTGGACATAAAATCTTTTTATCAATCTTTATAGAATCGAAGCGTTAAGATACGTGCCAAATTTCAGCATTCTAGCTTTAAAACTGTAGAAGTTACAGTTTTCCCGATTTGCCACGTCCCCAATGGGCGTAGATATATCCGCCATATCTTTTTGAACTTGGGTGGTCAACGCAAGTATACATTCCAAAGTTCAACTCTCTAGCTCTTCCACTAATATGATTTCTTAACTATGGGCGCAACCATTTTCTGATTTGCCACGCCCCTAGTGGGCGTATCCGGAAAATCTTGACACCTTATAATTCGAGGGTATACACGAGTATATGTTTCAAATTTCAAGTCTCTAGCTTCAATAGCGTAGAAAAATATTGCATTCATATGGACAGACGGACAGACGGCCAGACGGACAGACGGACGGACAGCAAGACGGACATTGCACAAAACCAATATACTATTTTCCCTTTGGGAAACTAGTGTAAAAAGTTAAGCCATCGCCACTATGTTTCGAACTCGATACCTATCGTTTACGCGCTATGCGTTTATCCACTACGCCACACCAGTATTATGTTGCTTGTTGGCAGATCCTAAAGTAGTACTAGAATGGCGATATGTGAGAAATACAAAACTAATGAAGTTAAAGAAGCAGATCAATCGCAATTGTGATTCTTAGAATAAGCTGAAAAGCGTGCATATGAACGTATTTGTATGTGTACATATAAAAACGGTGGTCTGTTTGAATGAATAAAGAGCGATATATGACAAATAAAAAAACTACATAAGCGGCTGAAAATGCAAACCCAATTCAAACACAGATTTGCACATGCATAAGAAGAAGCACTTGCACGCTTCAATGTTTGTGTATATTTAAATGATTTCTGCTGCGCGTCGCTTCTTGCCACGTGCTTATGATAATTGGCCAAACGTTTTGCTTAATAAATTTGGACTGACTTAACGGAACTTGAAATTTTCAGCATATGATTCTTTTAAATTTTTTACATTTTATAAAAATGCTAATTTATACAGATGGTTATATTTGCTACATACTCTCAATAGGTGGAGAAGGTTGGTGGGGATAATTAGTAAAAAGAGCCGGTATCCAAAATATAAAAAATAGAAATTGCATAAAATTGACATGAAACTAAATTTGAGGCGGACAGACGGACAGGGCTAAATCGACTCATGTCGTCGCTCTGATCAAGAATATATATACTTTGTGGGTTCTGACACGCCTCCCTCTGCCTGTTACATACATTTAACAAAACCATTATACCAGGGCTCAGGGTATAATAACTAAAGAAGAAGATGATAATACAATATAAATAGAAATCAATCGTAATTGGGATTCTTCGAAAATGCTGAATATAAATGTATATTTTAGTGGGAGGGTCTCGGCTACGAGATACCCTGAACCCCAACCGATTTACGTTTTTAATACACTCCATAGCTTTCATATAACATAAAATTTTTCAAAATTATGTAAAAATTAAAAAAAAAAAAATATTTAATATTATATAACTAGAATGCATTTCAATCAAAAATAGTTATATAATTAAGAAATAAATAAACAAAATAAACAGAAGAAAGCCAAACATCACCGTAGCTGGATTCGATCCTACATCTACTACATATGTATTGTTAAAGAGCATCATCTTAACTAGCACAGCCACTTCATATTTATTAAGGAAAAAAAAAAGTAAAAAAAAGTCATGCCGTCGTAACTGAACTCGGGACCTTCCGTATTTACGCACTTAGCGTCTATCCACTACGCCACATCAGTATTGCATTGCTTGTTGGCAAAACGCAAAGTAGGAGTGACAAATACAAAACTAAAGAAGCAGATCAATCGCTATTGTGATTCTTAGAATATGCTGAAATGCGCGCATATGAACGTATGAGTATGTGTACATGCAAAAACGGTCGTCTGTTTGAATGTATGCGTATAAACGGCGATATTTGACAAATACAAAACTACAGCTGAAAAGGCAAACACAATTCAAACACAGATTTGGTTGAAGAATATGCTGGAATGAATGGCCTTGAATTTATTTGTGCACATGCATAGTAGACGCGCTTGCACATTTCAATGTATGTGTATTTGTAAATGTTTTTTACTGCGCGTCGCCACTTGCCACGTTCGTGTGATTATTGGCCAAACGTTTTGTTTAATAAAAATTTGATGAAACTTTCAGCATATGATTCAATTGAAATTTTTACATTTTATAAAATAAAATAAAATGCTAATTTATTCACATGGTTATATTTGCAACAGACTCTCAATGGGTGTTGAAGGCAGGGGGGTAATTAGTAAAAAGAGCCGGTATCCAAAAAATAAAAAAATAGAAATTGCATAAAATATATATGCAAAATTTGAGGGATCTAGGTTTAGAGGTGTGGGAGATATAATTTTATAACCTGTTTTCGATAAGGTTTAAAATCGATAACAAAACAAAAAAATAGATATCGTTTTTTGTTAACCAACTTGACCTGCGCGTGCTATACACGGACTCAACAAAAAAATTCTAGCTTGTCTAGATGCTTCAATCGACACGTTCAAACATATGGACAGACGGACGGACAGACAGACGGACAGGGCTAAATCGACTCAGATCGTCGCCCTGATCAAGAATATATATACTTTGTGGGGTCTGACACATCTCCTTCTGCCTGTTACATACATTTAACAAAACCATTATACCCTGATTTCCCATTTTCAATGGGTTCAGCGTATAAAAATAAAAAAACACGAGTAAACGAATAAATAAATAAACTAATTGAAAAAAAAAACAAGTAAGAACGTTGCCTTAGGACGAAACCTAAAGCGTGAAACTCGTTTCCCAGAGGGGTGTCTGGTATTTTAAATTTAATAATTTATCTCAAATTTTGCATTTATGTAGATTCATGTGAATTTTCTGCAATTTCAATTTTTGCAAATATAACTATGTGAATGAATTAGCATTTTTATAAAATGTAAAAAATTCAATAGAATCATATGCTGAAAGTTTCACCAAGTTCCGTTAAGTCAGTCGCAATCTATTAAACAAAACGTTTGGACAATTATGACACGCACGCGTTAAGCAGCGACAGCAAAATATATTTACATTTACACATATGTACATACATTGAAACGTGCAAGCGCGTTTGCTTATGCACGGTCACAAATAAATTCAGCGCCATTCATTCTAGCATATTCTTCAACCAAAATTGTTATTGAGTTGTGTTTGCATTTTCATCCGCTTCTTTAGTTTTGTATTTGTCAAATATGGCCCTTTATACGCATACATTCAACCGACCACCGTTTTTGTATGTACACATATAAATACATACGTTCATATGCGCGCATTTCAGCATTTTCTAAGAATCACAATTGCGATTGATTTATGTTTATATTGTGTTTGCATTAACAGCAGCTTCTATAGTTTTGTATTTGTCAAAAGTCGCCCTTGTAGTGAAGTAGTTTCGGATTTGCCAACAGGCAATGCAAAACTGATGTGGCGCAGTAGGTAGATGAAAAGCGTATAAGCAAAAGGGTCCGCGTTCGAGACGCGGCGGCGACGGCATGAAAATAGTTGCGCAGCTGTTCGTGCCTACATACATGCATACCTGATGGGACCTATCGTCAATTTTTTTGTGCGTGAATAATTTTGTTCGGACTAAGTCGATTACACAAATATCGGTATTTGATAATTCAATAAATAGTTTTAATAATACTTTTAAGCAGGGACATGATCAGGTTTGTTTGGTTCGGTTTGTGGTTCGGGAGAACTTGTTAATATAATTAACGACATAACTGGAAATTTTATCTACTTGGTGGCGACCAAGTAGATAAAATTTCCAGTTATGTCGTTAATTATATTAACAAGTCTCAGAGAGGTATTTCGAAATTAATGCGTGAAACAGTTAGTGAGATTAGTAGGGGCAACGTAACAATTAAACAAAAGTTACAACACATAGGCCACAAATTTATTTACATTATTATATGGGCACATAAATCTCTGCCCAGGAAGACGTTTACTTTAGGTATGCATCTGTCCGAAAGCAGTAACGCTGAAGTATATATTAATACTTCATTGCCAGAGCATCGATGCTTAAGTCTAGACAACAATTAGAAAATTTACCCAATGGCACTACTGATATATTTTTATTAGGTCTTTAGAGCACTTTAGAGCACTGCAGCGTCCAAACGCATTAGAAAGTTTATGCCTAGCTGATTTTGCTGCTTTTTATAGTTATAGCAAACAGCATGGTGGAGCTGGTCAAGCTACAGAAGAACAGGGTGACCCTCAAACACCAACATCAGAATCATTCGTTTTTGAACTTTGTAATGGTAGTGGTTTCGTTAGGAAAAGACGCTCTCCCAGTATTATTAGGTATAGGACATTTAATATTAATACTGAGAAAAGCCAATACTTTAGAGAATTAGTTATGTTATACGTCCCATGGAGAGACGAGGAGGCAGAACTAGTTAATAGAGACTGCGAATCATTTTGTAGGAAGTATAATAGCTTAGATGATAGTGAGCTTCAGAATGCTCTTAATGTCACAGTGCAGGAAGAAAATGAGGATTGTACTGAAAGTAGAGAGGTAGTAGATTATAGGTTTAGAGTGTTAGGCCTTTCAGAAATATATCCTTGAATAAATGTTTTAAATATAAATGAAAGGGATGAGAATCGAGACTCAAAAATACATCTCCATTTCTGTCATAGTGTTTGGGGATCTACGACAGTTGTCACCAGTAGGCGATCGTTGGATTTTCGAATCCAACTCTCATGATCCCTACAGTGCAGCAATATACGCTTCTTCGCTGTGGGACCTCTTTGAGGTCACAGAAATAATGCGACAACGGGAGGATCAAACATTTGCTTCTGCTTTAAATAATATGGCATCGGGAATTATGACAGCCGATGATATTACTTTTATCCGATCCCGCTTTTGTCAGCCATCGGTTATTCCCGATGACGCGATTCATCTGTTTAGCAGAAATGCGGCGACAGATAGTTACAATACTATAAAGCTTAACGCTATAGCAACGGATCCGTTTATTTATATTGCTGAGGATTATATAAAAGCCTCCCATTTAAAAATACAGCAAGTAGGGAAAGAATTTTAGAAGTCGTGGGTAGCTTTTGGTCGTCCGAAACGCAGGGACTCTGTAGATCCCTCTTTTTAAAAAGAACTGCCAATTATATGATTGCGGTCAATGTAGATACTGAGGATGGGTTAGTTAATAGGGCAACAGGAATTTTGATGCAAATAGATTTCGATGCATACAACGCTCCAAATGTTTTATGGATGCAATTTCCTAAGGATAGTGTAGGAGTACTTGCTCGCTCAAAATGTACACATCGTACAGAATCATCTTGGACTCCAATTCAGAAAATAGTTTGAAATTTTCAATATAGGAAAAATAAGCAAGTTTCAATTGACCGTAGGTAGTTTCCGGTTGTACCGGAAGGTACAGGTATAACTATTCATAAAATCCAGGGTGCTACGTATAGCAAAGTGGTGGTCCACACTTGCTCTCGAATGCAGCGTGCTGCAATATACGTAGCTTGTAGTAGGGCAACAACTGCTTCGGGGTTGTTTATAGGAGATTTTGTTCTTCCTAAGCCTCCCAAAAATGATGATAAGGTCCAAACCCAAATAGTCCGATTGCGCACATAAAAACTACTTCGAACACATTATGATCACTTAATTGAAAGTTCCGCCTTAGATATTTTTTTCGTTGAAGCGTCTACGTATGCAAACGAAAATGTAAATATACCTGGTTTCAGTATTGTTGTCCGTCTTGATTGTGAGGTAATACCAAATGCAATCTGACCTAAGAATAGGGAATTATCATTTATGTTAGGGACGAAATTTAAAATAACAAATAAAGCTATGGGAGCTGCAGGAAAATAAATGGATCATCTGCTTCAGAATATGCCGTTTTTAGGTATAAGTCGTTAAACTTCGTAGTTGTATGTAAGTCCGTCTTACCCAGTCCAATTATTTAAGACAGAATTTCAGGATTTATTTCTGCAATTTCCATTTTTAAGAGAAAATTGTGTTATTTTAGGAGATTTTAATTTGTTTTTGAGAAAGTTTGAATAAGCTAGATCATTATAAGAAGAGTTAGTTAGCAGAAACTTTAGAAGCTTATTGGATTTGAAATCGCCTACAACCAATAGTGAATCGCATATTGATTGGTCGTTTTCAAATCTGTCTAATGAATATATTAGCGCTAGGGCCTTTGAAACAGTTTATAGTTACCATAGTGGCATTTCGTCAGGATAGGGAGCTTTAGTATCATAGATTTAATGTAATATTTTAAATATAAATAGTTTTAAATATATGTAAATTGTTTTGTAATACCTTAATAGTGTGAAAATAATTTTTTGTATTATTAAATTAACAATTTTAAAATATATAATTTTGAATTTTATTAAACTTCTAAATGTGCTTCTTTATTTTGGTTTGGTTCAGGGTATTTTCTAGTCAAGCACTCTGTTGTTATTTCTAATAATTTCCCATTACTGATATGACCTAACCTCTCATGCCATAAGTCACTCCATTCTTTAAACTAGAAACGCCATCAGAGTCAAATTTAATTGACATCCCGTCCTGTTGTAGCTTCTATACGGACATGAGATTTGCTGTCCCCTCCTTGCAGTAAAGCACATCCGCCAGTATGATTGCGTATTCATTTTCCAAACGCACGACGCTTCGCTTTGTAGCAAAGGTAAATTCGCCATCTTTTGCCACAGCCATTTTTATTGGGCACTCCATAATCAGCATACAACGAATCATCATTAATTAAATGATCAGTTGCTCCAGAATCGAGTATAAAACCGATTTCATTATTTACTGAGATACTTTGAATACTTCTGATCATGAACGCGAAACCGTGGTGTGATGTGGCCAGCTGAGCACTTTTATTTTCTTTATTCTTTTCAGTTGTGATTCTTTTATAATAGTAACAGTCATTTTTGATATGACCCACTTTGCCACAGTAATGGCATTTAACATTAATTATACCCTGAGCCCATTGAAAATGGGAAATCAGGGTATAATGGTTTTGTTAAATGTATGTAACAGGCAGAAGGAGGCGTGTCAGACCCCACAAAGTATATATATTCTTGATCAGGGCGACGAGCTGAGTCGATTTAGCCCTGTCCGTCTGTCTGTCTGTCTGTCTGTCCGTCCGTCCGTCCGTCCGTCCGTCCGTATGTTTGAACGCGTCGATTGAAGCATCTAGACAAGCTAGAGACTTGAATTTTTTTTATTGGGTCCGTGGATAGCACGCGCAGGTCAAGTTTGTTACCAAAAAACGATATCTATTTTTGTTGTTTTGTTATCGATTTTAAAACTTATCGAAAACAGGTTATAAAATTATATCTCCCACACCTTTAGAGCTAGACTTCTCAAATTTTGCATATAGATTAATGTGAATTTTATGGAATTTCTGTTTTTTTATTTTTTGGATACCGGCTCTTTTTACTAATTAACCCCCCCCCCTCACCTTCCTTCCCCTCACCAATCATGGAGAGTAACCATGTGAATAAATTACCATTTTTATAAAATGTAAAAAATTCAATAGAATCCAATGTTGAAAGTTTCATCAAAGTCCGATAAGTCAGTCCCGATTTATTAAACAAAACTTTTAGCTACACGTGGCAAGCGGAGACGCGCAGCACAAAACATTTACATACATATATTCTCACATACACACATTGAAACGAGCAAGAACGTCTGCTTATGCATGTGCACAAATAAATTCAATTCTAGCAATTCAATTCAACCAAATCTGTGTTTGAATTGTATTTGTATTTGTCATATATCGTCGTTTTCACGCATACATTGAAACAGACCACCGTTTTTGTATGTACACATACTCATACATTCATATGCGCACATTTCAGCATATTCTAAGAATTACAATTGCGATTGATCTGCTTCTTTAGCTTCTTTAGTTTTGTAATTGACACACATCGCCCTTATAGTACTACTTTGCGTTTTGCCAACAAGCAACACAATTCTGGTGTGGTGTAGTGGGTAGACGCAAAGCGCATAAACGAAAGGTGTCGGGTTCGAAACTCAGTGACAACAGCGTAACTTTTTTCATTTTTTTTTTAAATTTATAAACATGAAGTGGTTGTGCTAGTTGAGATGATGCGCTTTAACGTTACATTTGTAGTAAATAAATGCAGGTTTGAGTCCAGGTGCGGTGATGTGTGTTTTTCTTCTTTTTTTTTTGTTGATTTGTTTATTTATTTAATTATTTATTTATTTTTGATTTACATACATTCTAGTTGAATACAATTTCAAAATTATAATTTAATTTTGGAAAATTTAATGTTATATGCAAGCTATATAGCATATTAAACAATGCAAATCGGGCGGGGCTCAGGGGATCTTCTAGTCGGGCACCTCCGACTAGAGTTTTCTTACTTGTTTTAGCTTTGTGCTTAACAAAATTTCTCGCCTTTGAATTTGTATTATTAAAGAAACTATTCTTACTAAAATTGTTGTTACGTCTTCATAACTTTCCTACTTGTGTCAACACTCTCATTCCTTATTTTAATTTCATAATCCAGCAACATATACTTGACAAAAGCTAATGTTAGAGTTTCATCCGTTAAGGTTTCAATGGCCGTGATGACACTTATATAAGAAGAATGAAGTTTGGACCCATGTGCGACAATGAAATGACACAGCAGCGAAGTTTCACCAATAGTTTGAGAGAAATTAAACGTTTGCGCGCAGCTAACTACGCCGCAAGTCTTCTACACTCAGAGCATTAATTGTCATATTGACGTATGCAAACGAAAATGTAACTATACCTGGTTTCAGTATTGTTGTCCGTCTTGATTGTGAGGTAATACCAAATGCAATCCGACCTAAGAGGGGAATCATCAAGCTGTGTGAGCTTCAGGAAAATAAATGGATCATCTGCTTCAGAATATGCCGTTTTTAGGTATAAGTCGTTAAGCTTCGTAGTTGTATATAAAAGTCCGTTTTACCCAGTCCGATTATTTAAGACAGAATTTCAGGATCTATTTTTGCAATTTCCTTTTTTGAGAGAAAATTGTGATATTTTAGGAGATTTTAATTTGTGTTTGAATAAGCTAGATCATTATATGAAGAGTTAGTTAGCAGAAGCTTTAGAAGCTTATTGGATTTGAAAACGCCTACAACCCATAGTGAATCGCATATTGATTGGTCGTTTTCAAATCTGTCTAATGAATATATTAGCGCTAGGACCTTTGAAACAGTTTATAGTTACCACAGTGGTATTTCGTTAAGTATTCAGGATAGGGAATTAGTATCATAGATTTAATGTAATATTTTAAATATAAATAGTTTCAAACATATGTAAACATTTTTTTTATTACCTTAATAATGAACAAATAATTGTTTTTGTATTAAATTAACAATTTTAAAATAAATAATTTTTGAAATTTATTAAACTTTTAAGTGTGCTTCTTTATTTTGGTTTGGTTCAGGGTATTTTCTAGTCGAGCACTCTCGACTAGAGTTTTATTACTTGTTTTTAATGGGTATCTTCATAGTGTCATATTGTATCTTTCCGTGTTTCTTTTGTGCACAGATGTGAGTTGCAGCGTATCGTGTGTGAAGGTGCGGGTGAATTTGCACTTAACGGGAAGTCCTTATTATCCTTTTTAGACTGTTACAGCCTACTGGGGTAAGGATGACTCCATGAACCGTTGGGCAGCCAAACGCAATATTTGTATTTTTATTTGATTGCCAGGCCTTTCCAACGGAACACAGTACACTACCACACAGCTCTACTCACACGTAACGCACTTGCACTCACACTCACTGCACTCATTATTTTTATTTTCTTTTGTTTTTATACTAGTTTCTCAAAGGGAAAATAGTATATTGGTTTTGTGAAATGTCCGTCTTGCTGTTAGTCCGTCTGTCCGTCTGTCCGTCCGTCCGTCTGTCCATATTAATGCAATATTTTTCTACGCTATTGAAGCTAGAGACTTGAAATTTGGAACATATACTCGTGTATACCCTCGAATTATAAAGTGTCAAGATTTTCCGGATACGCCCACTTGGGGCGTGGAAAATCGGAAAATGGTTGCGCCCATAGTTAAGAAATCATATTAGTTGAAGAGCTAGAGAGTTTAAATTTGGAATGTATACTTGCAGTGACCACCCAAGTTCAAAAAGATATGGCGGATATATCTACGCCCATTGGGGGCGTGGCAAATCGGGAAAACTGTAACTTCTACAGTTTTAAAGCTAGAATGCTGAAATTTGGCATGTAAAGACTTGAAATTTGATATATATACTCGGATAAGCAACCCACGATCAAAAAGATATGACAGACATACCTACGCCTTCAGGAGGCGTGGCAAATCGCAAAAAGCTTGTAGCTCCTACAGTTTTAGAGCTAGACGCTTCAAAATTGGATGTTTGTGTTACTGGGGGCCTCCTCTATTGATTCCATAAAAAATCTTACACCCCTTTGGGGGCGTGGTAAATCGAAAAAAATACCCAGTAACTTTCACATTTTTCGAGTGTAAGCATCCAAACTTTACAGTTACGTTACCCTCGACTCCTAATAACTTGCCAAATATGATATGTCTACGCCTACTGGGGGCAAATTGGCAACAAAATTTGTAACGCCCAGCTGCAAAATTCATATGCCTGTGCCACCTATATAAATAAGCTTAATAAGAATTTCTAAGACGACAAACGGCATTTCTGAGAAATATTAAGAAATATACGCAATTCGATTTGAATGTTGAAGTTCTGCAAATAATTTATCCGCTAAAATTATCATTTTTCGTATAGCCTAGGTCAGTTATGTTATTTTCTTTTTGTGTGTGTGACCATCAAAAAATTTAAATATCAAATACCGATATTAGTGTAATCGACTTAGTCCGAAAAAAATTATTCCACACAAAAAAATTGACGATAGGACCCATCATGTATGTATGTATGTGGCGCAGCAGGTAGATGAAAAGTGTGTAAGCAAAAGGGTCCGCGTTCGAGAGCATGAAACTGCTGAAATGCGCGCATATGAGCGTATGTATTTATATGTGTACATACAAAAACGGTGGTCGGTTGAATGTATGCGTATAAAGGGCGATATTTGACAAATACAAAACTAAAGAAGCGGCTGAAAATGCAAACACAACTCAATAACAATTTTGGTTGAAGAATATGCTAGAACGAATGGCCATGAATTTATTTGTGCCCGTGCATAGCAAACGCGTTTGCACGTTTCAATGTATGTGTAAATGTAAATGTATTTTGCTGTCGCTGATTAACACGTGCGTGTGATAATTGGCCAAACGTTTTGCTTAATAGATTGGGACTGACTTAGAGGAAATTGATGAAACTTTCAGTATATGATTCTATTGAATTTTTTACATTTTATAAAAATGCTAACTCATTCACATATTATATACAACAGACCTTCAATTGGCAGTATATGAGGGGGTAGGTAATTAATTAAAAAAGCCGGTATCCAAAATGTAACAAAAATTTAAATTGCATAAAATTCACATGAATCTACATAAATGCAAAATTTGAGATATATTATTAAATTTAATATACCAGATGCTCCTATGGGAAACTAGTATCACGTTCTTACTTGTTTATTACACACTTTATGATCGAAGCGGCCCCTGCTCGGGCGCCAGTTAAGGACTGTGGTACCATCCGACAAATGTGGAGGCTACATCCAAGGGGATACTTACAATAGTTGGGTGTTTATCATTGAAAGGAATAATGAAATTAGGATATTGAGTTTGAACTTTATAATTTTTATTCGAATGTTAAGTTATGTAATGCCCAGCAAATAGTGCACCGCTCGGTTACGCTCTCCAATGGGAACTGACTCTCTTGCTTTCAAGATGCCACACTGCTTGCAAATCTCTGCTTTGCCTATTTGTAACTGCTCTAGTTTTGCTGTCTGCGTCGCTTCTGCCAGAATTCCGAGGATCATTCCAATTCTCCGTATGTCTGTGTTGCCGCTGCCAGCAAGCAAGCAGTAACGGTCCTTGGTCAGGCGGCGGTCTCTTCAGTTGGCGTCACGGTTGCAACGGCCACATCGTGGCGGCAGAGCGGCAGCGGCGACGGCAGCGGCAGCTGTCGCGTCAGTGGCTTCGGCGCGCCAGAAGCAACGGTCGCCGGCCAGGCGGCGGAATGAATGCTGCCAAGCGGGCAAGATAGTAACAAGAAGAGAAGTAACGCCGCGCACCAGCTGGTAGCTGAAATTAACAAAACAGTCAAGTGCTTTGAACTTCACTTGAGACAAAACTATTTGAAATGCTCTTATAATCTTTAAAGGTATTTAAAGTAAAACACTCAAAATGGCTTTCAATGCCCGTGGTTATCTGGATAAAATTATTGGATAAAATTGATTTAAAAAGAACTTCGACTATCTTAGAAATCGACTTAAAAATTATAGAATGCCTTCGTACCACTTTAATAGTCATTTCAAGTAAATTGTCTATTAATACTGTTAGATTTCAAAAGTTTTGTAATAAGGTCTATACTATGTATATGGTAATATTCCCGTGGTATCCAATGTCGCCCACTTTACACAACATTTTGGTACATGGATCGCAAATTATATTATATTTCCTTGGTGAAAACGCTTCTAAAGCGAAAAACAAATTGTACAAACGAGATCGAAAATTACATGCTCTTCAAAACTCACGCCCTAATAACTTGCTAGATGTATTTTTAAGATCAATGGACTCCTCCGATCCGATCAAAATATCCATATTCGTTTTAATTAGAAATAATAGATAACTAATTAAGTACTACTCTCTCTACTCCGTTATTTCTTTTTTTAATTATACTCGTTTCCCAAAGGGAAAAAGAGTATGTTGGTTTTGTGAAATGTCCGTCTGTCCGTCTGTCCGTCTGGCCGTCTGTCCGTCTTTCCGTCTGTCCGTATGAATGCAATATTTTTCTACGCTATTGAAGCTAGAGACTTGAAATTTGGAACATATACTCGTGTATACCCTCGAATTATAAAGTGTCAAGATTTTCGGGATACGCCCACTTGGGGCGTGGCAAATCGGAAAATGGTTGCGCCCATAGTTAATAGAAATCATAGAAATCATATTAGTTGAAGAGCTAGAGAGTTGAAATTTGGAATGTATACTTGCGTTGACCACCCAAGCTCAAAAAGATATGGCGGATATATCTACGCCCATTGGGGGCGTGGCAAATCGGGAAAACTGTAACTTCTACAGTTTTAAAGCTAGAATGCTGAAATTTGGCACGTAACTTAACGCTACGATTCTATAAAGATTCAAAAAAAGATTTGATGTCTTCTACAGTTTTAAAGCTAGAATGCTGAAATTTGGCACGTAACTTAACGCTACGATTCTATAAAGATTCATAAAAAGATTTGATGTCTACGCGCACTAGGGCGTGGCAAATCGGATCTGAAAATATAGTGATTTTACAAGATCAGCTATATTTTGAGCACTATTGATGCTAGAGACTTGAAATTTGATGTATATACTCGGATAAGCAACCCAAGATCAAAAAGATATGGCGGACATACCTACGCCTTCAGGGGGCGTGGCAAATCGCAAAAAGCTTATAGCTTCTACAGTTTTAGAGGTAGATGATTCCAAATTGGATGTTTATGTTACTGGGGGCCTCCTCTATTGATTCCCCAAAAATAAATCTTACGCGCCTTCGGGGGCGTGGTATATCGAAAAAATACCCTGTAACTTTCACATTTTTGGAGTGTAAGCATCCAAACTTTGCAGTTACGTTACCCTAGACTCCTTCTAGGAACTTGCCAAATATGATATGTCTACGCCTACTGGGGGCGTGGTAAATTGGCAACAAAATTTGTAACGCCCAGCTGCAAAATTCATATGCCTGTGCCACCTATATAAATAAGCTTAATAAGAATTGCTAAGACGACAAATGGCATTTCTGAGAAATATATGTAATTTGATTTAATGTTGAAGTTCTGCAAATAATTTATCTGCTAAAATTATCATTTTTCGTATAGCCTAAGTCAGTTATGTTATTTTCTTTTTGTGTGTGTGACCCTGACAAAAAATGTAAATATCAAATACCGATATTTGTGTAATCGACTTAGTCCGAACAAAATTATTCACGCACAAAAAAATTGACGATAGGTCCCATCAGGTATGCATGTATGTAGGCACGAACAGCTGCGCAACTATTTTCATGCCGTCGCCGCCGCGTCTCGAACGCGGACCCTTTTGCTTACACGCTTTTCATCTACCTGCTGCGCCACATCAGTTTTGCATTGCCTGTTGGCAAATCCGAAACTACTTTACTACAAGGGCGATTTTTGACAAATACAAAACTATAGAAGCTGCTGTTAATGCAAACACAATATAAACATAAATCAATCGCAATTGTGATTCTTAGAAAATGCTGAAATGCGCGCATATGAACGTATGTATTTATATGTGTACATACAAAAACGGTGGTCGGTTGAATGTATGCGTATAAAGGGCGATATTTGACAAATACAAAACTAAAGAAGCGGCTGAAAATGCAAACACAACTCAATAACAATTTTGGTTGAAGAATATGCTAGAATGAATGGCGCTGAATTTATTTGTGACCGTGCATAAGCAAACGCGCTTGCATGTTTCAATGTATGTACATATGTGTAAATGTAAATATATTTTGCTGTCGCTGCTTAACGCGTGCGTGTCATAATTGGCCAAACGTTTTGTTTAATAGATTGCGACTGACTTAACGGAACTTGATGAAACTTTCAGCATATGATTCTATTGAATTTTTTACATTTTATAAAAATGCTATTTCATTCACATAGTTATATTTGCAAAAATTGAAATTGCAGAAAATTCACATGAATCTACATAAATGCAAAATTTGAGATAAATTATTAAATTTAAAATACCAGACACCCCTCTGGGAAACGAGTTTCACGCTTTAGGTTTCGTCCTAAGGCAACGTTCTTACTTGTTTTCTTTTTGTGTTTATATGATTAAAGCAATTGTCAAAAATATCTTATTTAAAATAAAATCAAAGTTGTTTATTTATAGTTTGTATTGCATAATCAAGAAACAATTTTTATACTCGTTTCCCAAAGGGAAAAAGAGTATATTGGTTTTGTAAAATGTCCGTCTGGCCGTATGTCCGTCTGTCCGTATGAATGCAATATTTTTCTACGCTATTGAAGCTAGAGACTTGAAATTTGGAACATATACTCGTGTATACCCTCGAATTATAAAGTGTCAAGATTTTCCGGATACGCCCACTAGGGGCGTGGCAAATCGGAAAATGGTTGCGCCCATAGTTAATAAAAATCATAGAAATCATATTAGTTGAAGAGCTAGAGAGTTGAAATTTGGAATGTATACTTGCGTTGACCACCCAAGTTCAAAAAGATATGGCGGATATATCTACGCCCATTGGGGGCGTGGCAAATCGGGAAAACTGTAACTTCTACAGTTTTAAAGCTAGAATGCTGAAATTTGGCACGTAACTTAACGCTACGATTCTATAAAGATTCATAAAAAGATTTGATGTCTACGCCCACTGGGGCGTGGCAAATCGGATCTGTAAATATAGTGATTTTACAAGATCAGCTATATTTTGAGCACTATTGATGCTAGAGACTTGAAATTTGATATATATACTCGGATAAGCAACCCAAGATAAAAAAGATATGGCGGACATACCTACGCCTTCAGGGGGCGTGGCAAATCGCAAAAAGCTTATAGCTCCTACAGTTTTAGAGCTAGACGATTCCAAATTGGATGTTTGTGTTACTGGGGGCCTCCTCTATTGATTCCCCAAAAATAAATCTTACGCGCCTTCGGGGGCGTGGTATATCGCAAAAATACCCAGTAACTTTCACATTTTTGGAGTGTAAGCATCCAAACTTTGCAGTTACGTTACCCTAGACTCCTTCTAGGAACTTGCCAAATATGATATGTCTACGCCTACTGGGGGCGTGGCAAATTGGCAACAAAATTTGTAACGCCCAGCTGCAAAATTCATATGCCTGTGCCACCTATATAAATAAGCTTAATAAGAATTGCTAAGACGACAAACGGCATTTCTGAGAAATATATGTAATTTGATTTAATGTTGAAGTTCTGCAAATAATTTATCTGCTAAAATTATCATTTTTCGTATAGCCTAAGTCAGTTATGTTATTTTCTTTTTGTGTGTGAGACCCTGACAAAAAATGTAAATATCAAATACCGATATTTGTGTAATCGACTTAGTCCGAACAAAATTATTCACGCACAAAAAAATTTACGATAGGTCCCATCAGGTATGCATGTATGTAGGCACGAACAGCTGCGCAATTATTTTCATGCCGTCGCCGCCGCGTCTTGAACGCGGACCCTTTTGCTTACACGCTTTTCATCTACCTGCTGCGCCACATCAGTTTTGCATTGCCTGTTGGCAAATCCGAAACTACTTCATTACAAGGGCGACTTTTGACAAATACAAAACTATAGAAGCTGCTGTTAATGCAAACACAATATAAACATAAATCAATCGCAATTGTGATTCTTAGAAATTGCTGAAATGCGCGCATATGAACGTATGTATTTATATGTGTACATACAAAAACGGTGGTCGGTTGAATGTATGCGTATAAAGGGCGATATTTGACAAATACAAAACTAAAGAAGCGGCTGAAAATGCAAACACAACTCAATAACAATTTTGGTTGAAGAATATGCTAGAATGAATGGCGCTGAATTTATTTGTGACCGTGCATAAGCAAACGCGCTTGCACCTTTCAATGTATGTACATATGTATGTGTAAATGTAAATATATTTTGCTGTCGCTGCTTAACGCGCGCGTGTCATAATTGGCCAAACGTTTTGTTTAATAGATTGCGACTGATTTAACGGAACTTGATGAAACTTTCAGCATATGATTCTATTGAATTTTTTACATTTTATAAAAATGCTAATTCATTCACATAGTTATATTTGCAAAAATTGAAATTGCAGAAAATTCACATGAATCTACATAAATGCAAAATTTGAGATAAATTATTAAATTTAAAATACCAGATACCCCTCTGGGAAACGAGTTTCACGCTTTAGGTTTCGTCCTAAGGCAACGTTCTTACTTGATTTTTATTAATAACAGTACAACATAAAATATTAAAATTTAAGTTGTGGACTTTTAATTGCTATAATTATTTTAATACCAAATTAATTTAAATCACATTACGTATACGCTGCGTGGGCTAGTATGGGAGGTCAAGAGAGCGTATCAAATCACTCTAATTTTTATACTCGTTTCCCAAAGAGAACAAGTAAGAGTGCTCTAGTCGAGACTGCTCGACTAGGGGATACCCTGAGCTCTGAAGAGCCAAATATCAAATCACTCTACGCATCTTTTATGCATGCATATAAACAACACATACACACACACACATATGCACGCAAGCATAAACGCGCGCTCTGTCAACTGCGCAGTTGACGCAGCGACTGCGCTTGGGCTGCAATGTGGGCATTACTATGGGAACTTAATTGTTTAATAACTTTTCTTAGCGATGAACTAAGTGCATCAAACTTTCACAACTTATTAATGGCATTCATATGTATGTATTTGCCAAAGCACAAGTCTCTAGTATTTGATTTGCGCTTTTTACAAATAGGGGGCTATTGGGGGCGAATGGGGCGTGGAACCAAAATCTAAAGATTACGTAATCTCTGTATTCATTGCACGCAACTACATAGCAAATTTGAAAACTCTATCCCAAACGATGTACCAACCACGCCTTAAAAACACTTTAAAATTATCGATAAATGCTCATAAAATCGAAATGGAATGAGTTATCGGAAAAATTTTATAAACTTGTGCAGCGTATGTTATTATCGAGTATTCATGTAAAATTTCAAGTCTCTACGTTGCGTACTTAAAAATATCTTAGCGTTCACACGGACGGACGGACGGACGGACGGACGGACGGACAGACGGACGGACGGACGGACGGACAGACGGACAGACGGACAGACGGACAGACGGACGGACGGACGGACGGACGGACGGACGGACGGACAGACGGACAGGGCTATATCGACTCGTCTTGTCGCGCTGATCAAGAATATATATACTTTATGGGGTGTGGCACGCCTCCTTCTGCCTGTTACATACATTTTCACAAAACCATTATACCCTGATTTCCCATTTTCAATGGGCTCAGGGTATAAAAAGAGTATATTGGTTTTGTGAAATGTCCGTCTTGCTGTCCGTCCGTCTGGCCTTCTGTTCGTATGAATGCAATATTTTTCTACGCTATTGAAGCTAGAGACTTGAAATTTGGAATATATACTCGTGTATACCCTCGAATTATAAAATGTCAAGATTCTCACGATACGCCCACTAGGAGCGTGGCAAATCGGAAAATGGTTGCGCCCATAGTCAAGAAATCATATTAGTTGAAGAGCTAGAGAGTTGCAATTTAGAATGTATACTTGCGTTGACCACCCAAGCTCAGAAAGATATGGCGGATATATCTACGCTTGTTGGGGACGTGGCAAATCGGGAAAACTGTAACTTCTACAGTTTTAAAGCTAGAATGCTGAAATTTGGCACGTAACTTAACGCTACGATTCTATGAAGATTCATAAAAAGATTTTATGTCCACGCCTACGGGGGGCGTGGCAAATCGAGTCTGAATATATAGTGATGATACAAGTTCAACTATAGTTTGAGCACTATTGATGCTAGAGACTTGAAATTTGATATATATATATACTCGGATAAGCAACCCAAGATCCAAAAGATATGGCGGACATACCTACGCCTTCAGGGGGCGTGGCAAATCGCAAAAAGCTACAATTTTAGAGCTAGATGCTTCAAAATTGGATGTTTGTGTTACTGGAGGTTCCCCTATTGATTCCCTAAAATTAAATCTTACGCCCCTTTGGGGGCGTGGTATATCGAAAAATACCCTGTAACTATCACATTTTTTGAATGTAAGCATCCAAATTTTACAGTTACGTTATCGCCAACTCCTTCTAGGAACTTGCCGAATATGATATGTCTACGCCTACTGGGGGCGTGGAAAATTGGCAACAAAGTATGTAACGCCCAGCTGCAAAATTCATGTCTATGCCACCTATATAAATAAGCGTAATACGAATTGCTAAGACGACAAACGGCATTTCTAAGAAATATTAAATAATTAGGTGAATCGGCGAACTTTGTACCGCCTAACAGTCAAAGAATGTCGTGTTACCTTTTAACTGAAGTAATTTAGGCTTTAATGAACGTAATACAATAATACAAAACAATATTAATATAGATAGAAATATAAAAGTATTTTATTATGATGAATGATGATAAAAACATACAGAATGAGAATAAAAATTAAAAAAACAAGTAAGAACGTTGCCTTAGGACGAAACCTAAAGCGTGAAACTCGTTTCCTAGAGGGGTATCTGGTATTTTAAATTTAATAATTTATCTCAAATTTTGCATTTATGTAGATTCATGTGAATTTTTTGCGTAAAATCTTTTTATGAATCGTAGCGTTAAGTTACGTGCCAAATTTCAGCATTCTAGCTTTAAAACTGTAGAAGTTACAGTTTTCCCGATTTGCCACGCCCCCAATGGGCGTAGATATATCCGCCATATCTTTTTGAGCTTGGGTGGTCAACGCAAGTATACATTCCCTATTGCAACTCTCTAGCTCTTCAACTAATATGATTTCTATGATTTCTATTAACTATGGGCGCAACCATTTTCCGATTTGCCACGCCCCTAGTGGGCGTATCCGGAAAATCTTGACACTTTATAATTCGAGGGTATACTCGAGTATATGTTCCAAATTTCAAGTCTCTAGCTTCAATAGCGTAGAAAAATATTGCATTCATACGGACAGACGGACAGACGGCCAGACGGACAGACGGAGATTTCACAAAACCAATATACTCTTTTTCCCTTTGGGAAACGAGTATAAAAAGAAATAATTAAGTTTTCCAAACATATGTCAGAAAAAAATCATTGAAAACTATGTTGTTCAGGTTGGGATACACTCTGATTAATTTATTAATCTGATTTTCATTAAAGCACCTTGTGGTAAACGACATTCTTAGCTTTTTGGTCAGATGCAAGAACAAATAATGGGGATGGTGAGCTTGCCACGTACAATTGACCATGAGAAAAACACGCATTTTCTAGATTGAGGCCACAAATAGTCAATGATTAGTCCTGTGGTTTATTGATCGCCATGGCGAAGGCAAGACGAATCGGGAATTGAATTCGTTTAAACTCAAAGGGCATATCTGTTGGGATCATAGGAATCCTTGGAATAAGAACTTCCTCATCTTTAAATTTTGCTTTTAGTATCGACGCGCGAATCACATTGCTCATCAGTTTTCTTATCACCAAACGCGTTTCATTGCACAGTTTTGGTTGATTTAAATTTCTAAGCATGATAACTACCGAGCCAACCTTCAGTTGAAAATTGTGGTAAACCAGGCACATCCAAGGAGTTCAAAAATTCAGTTGGATAATTAATGGCTTCTTCTTCGTTTGTTACACAGTCGATAGATTTGAATGAATACAGAGTATTTAAGATTTGATTTTGAATTATAAAATTGAGGTCATCTATATCTTTATTTTTAGCCGCCAAAATTTCTTGCTTACTTTTTGTGGTTTGCAATGATATCCGGAAATACTTTGTTGATAAGCTCATCTTTTGATGAGACGAAATTGCAAAAATTTGGAGGAAATCAAATCAAACCGCTCGATTCGTCACCAGGAACACGGCCATTACCGATATCCAGCAATTGCTTCGAAAAATCATCAGCAGATAGTTCGTTCAACAATGCATCTCTCGTATTTACAGACAGTTGAAGTTTGTTTACATATTGCCACAGATTTGATGCTTTGAGGCAAGCGTTTATTTCGTCGGCTGCAGTAGATTTGGGAATTACTGGTAGTGTTTGTCGGAAATCGCATGATAATAAAATCATTGAACCACCAAAACATCTCGTCATTGCGCAGATCTTTTAATGTTCGGTCTAGTGCTTCCAATGCGCGTTTGTGCGCCATTGTGCATTACTAATTACATTCGCTTGCTTACATGTGCATGTATATGCATTTATCTGCCCATGTGCGAAACGCTTGCGAAAGTCTTGCATTATGTTATACTTAATTTATAAATATAATGTATAAGTAAGAAAGTAGAAGATATGTATGTCAATCCAAAATAATTATATAATTAAATAAATAATTAAATAAACTAATTAAAGAGAAGAAAAACAAGTCACTGCCGCTGGATTTTCACCTACATCTACTACATACATATGTATGTATTGTTAAAGCACACCATCTCAAAAAGCAAAGCTACTTCCTATTTATTAGGAAAAAAAAAGCAAAAACTATTTTCATGCCGTCGCCGTCGCGTCTCCAACTCGGACCCTTTTGCTTACGCGCTTTGTATCTACCTGCTGCGCCACATCAGTTTTTCATTGCAAATTCTCTAGTTCACTACAAGGGCAACTTTTGAAAAATATAAAACTATAGAAGCTGCTGTTGCAATGCAAACACAATATAAACATAAATCAATCGCAATTGTGATTCTTAGAAAATGCTGAAATGCGCGCATATGAACGTATGTATTTATATGTGTACATACAAAAACGGTGGTCGGTTGAATGTATGCGTATAAAGGGCGATATTTGACAAATACAAAACTAAAGAAGCGGCTGAAAATGCAGACACAACTCAATAACAATTTTGGTTGAAGAATATGCTAGAATGAATGGCGCTGAATTTATTTGTGACCGTGCATAAGCAAACGCGCTTGCACGTTTCAATGTATGTACATATGTGTAAATGTAAATATATTTTGCTGTCGCTGCTTAACGCGTGCGTGTCATAATTGGCCAAACGTTTTGTTTAATAGATTGCGACTGACTTAACGGAACTTGATGAAACTTTCAGCATATGATTCTATTGAATTTTTTACATTTTATAAAAATGCTAATTCATTCACATAGTTATATTTGCAAAAATTGAAATTGTAGAAAATTCACATGAATCTACATAAATGCAAAATTTGAGATAAATTAAATACCCCTCTGGGAAACGAGTTTCACGCTTTAGGTTTCGTCCTAAGGCAACGTTCTTACTTGTTTTTTTTTTTTTTTTTTTTAATTTGGGCCACGCGTTACTTCCGCTCCCACACAGGTAATTTATTAAACTTTATGCATTTTTTTTTATAATATTTTAGGAGTTTAATTTAATGTCAGCTTTGACCTTATCTGTTATCTGAAAAAGAAACTTATGCAAAATTATACAAATTATTAGTATAATTTTTAAGATATACCTGGGAAAAACAAATTTTAAGTAACTAGTCTTTTTCTTCCTCCAGTTCAATAGAGATTGATCCAAAACTGTTTTCGTTTTCTTCTTCTTCTTCGTCATCAGTTTGATTATGCTCGCTTTCAAACGACTGCGAAACTTCACAATATGGTGTTTCTAAAAGTGCAATTTCTTCGCTAGGCAGATTCTTTCTCTTATTTCTTCTGTCACGCTATTCTAAAGTTACGCTAGAGAGTACTGGGCCAGAAGAATCTAGATCTTTATTAAAAACGTCCGTTATATTTTTTAATCGGATACATTTAATGGAATGCGATAGTCTGTCTTTTTTTATAAAATTTATTTCTTGCTTCAGAGGCATTCTCTCCCAAAATGCCAACTGGAAGTATGCAATTATCCATAATTTGGTGTCCATGTATCAATACTTTGTGAACAGTTGGGGACATTGGATACCAATCATATGACATATACAAACCAAAGGTTTGAATACACAAATCTCTAAACTTTTTGGAGTTTACCTTATGCTCACAAGAATACGATCAACTGTATGATTCAATAAATTTTGTAACGAGACTTCTACTTTTGTCTCCAAATAAGTGATTTCCTTTGGTCTGCATTCAATTTCCGATTTCCTGACTTATGAATAAGGGGGATAGATGTCACATCCATGCTGTTTAGTAATTGGCTTAGTATGGTATTAACGTATTGTTGTTTAGTCAACCCATTTTCAATTAAAAAAGTTAATATATTCTCACCTGTTATTGGTATTGGATCATATGAGTTAAACTTTTCGTGGCTCATAGCTTTTCTCAGAAAAATGCTTGTTTTGCTATCTCTTGCCTTTTTGGACGAAACCAAAGCAGCATGTAGTAAGAGAGGTGTCGAATTATTTTTCTCGGAAGCTAGATCAGAAGCTTATTTTCATTTCAGTCCTGTCCTGCATCAACATAGCTTAAGGTTTTCCGACCTGCTCTATGCTGCTTCTTACTTTCATTAGGTAATATTATTTTAAGGCTAGACGCCAGCCAGTCCGAGTGCTTTGTTTTAAATCGCTTCATTAATCGATTACATTTTGTCTTGAATTTTTGTTTAATTATGTGAAGCTGCTCGTCCGAAATATTTTCTACATTTAAAGTTTCCAAAATATAGTTATGAGAGAGTTCTCAGTTGAGAGTTTTAACGCGTCTTTTTTTGTGCTCTTGGAGTATTGATAAATTTCTCGTTTATTATTACACAATAATTATCTTACTGTCGCGCACGGTTGCCTTTAAATAACTAGCATTACATTGCTGTGCAAGGTTTGATCCGTTGTGCTTTGTGCTTTAGTTATTGCTGATTTTTCTCTTTCGGTTTTGGTGCATCGCGGCTATTTGATTTTTATTATCGTTTATGCTCTGTGTCACTGTTTGCCGCCTTTCTGTTTATCTGCTCCCTAGTGTTGTTGTATTTTATATTCACACTTGCGTCTGTATATGTGCTTATAAGTTTGTTTTGTGCATGATATTCTTATTTGTGCGCGATTCAACTGATATTGCCGCTTACTTTGTTGTTGTTTGTTTTTAGTGCTCTCAACGCATTCCTATTACTTTTAGTTTTGCATTCCTTCGCTTTGTGGTTTTGTTTTTGTTTCTTCTTTTTCTTGCTCGTTATAATTTTTGTTTAACCCTTTATTGCCAAAATGACTTGCTGTAAGAAATCATGCTCTTTTAAGCAAGTTGTTGATTCTGCACAAGCACAATTTATTAATTGCTGGTTGTGTGAGAATTTGATGCACACAAAATCTGCAGGCCTTACGGGGCGGGACTACGATAAAGTCATGTCCACTACCAAAATTGGTTGTGGTGGTTTACGTTGGTCTTGCCCAAGTTGTTTGGAAAAACAAATAAATTTTTCCAAAATGTATAATTCGGTGAGAGTGCAATTTTTAAAACTGTGCAATATTTCAAAACAGCTTTCTAGTGATTTAGAAGCTGGTAATGAAATATTAAATCAGTATAATTTTGAAGCTCCACACCATCGAATGGACACAACAACATTATTGGTACCATCTTCTGCACCATTGTTGTCTCCAAATTTACTAGCTCCTACTTCACCTAACCCTGACTCAATGTCCAATCCACCTTCTGTAGACTTGTCAACATCACCTTATAATACTGGTTCTGTTACTGAAACTGTTGAGCCTAATTTAAGTCCTACTATAAAAGTAAGAGCGTCCCCGGTTGTTGTTGCTCAAACAACGAACAGCAACCTGTCAGCGATCTCTGAATCCTTAGTTCCCACTTTATCTGTTGTGTCTCCTCGAAAGCAGGTTTTCTTATCCAGGCTTTCATCTGACACAACGTGCGAAGCAATATCAGCGTTTATTGCTAGTAAGTCTGCAGCAAATGTTTTTATCTCGAAGTTTAATTTTGCAACACCACGTGAAATTGCTTCATTTAGAATCAGTGTGCCGTTTGAACATTTCACAACTATATGTGATTCCAAGTTTTGGCCACCACATATAGTTGTACATGAATTCAAGCCAAAGAATCTAAACCGATTACTTCCCGTAACACTGAACCCTACTTCGGTACAATCTTCAACGAATATTGTATCAAAAAACTAAATAGTTTAAATTCTTCACCTAATCTGTTTTTGGCATACCAAAATGTTCGAGGCCTAAATTTTAAACTTAAAGGTCTACTTTTAAACAGTTTCAGTTTTCAATATGATGTCATTGTGTTCACTGAAACGTGGCTGAATCCTAATATTTATAATAGTGAGATTCTCTGTAATAATTTCACTATTTATAGATTTGAGCGTAAATCTTTTAATTTACCTTCCATTTTTTTCTTTGAGGAGAAAAAATCTTGTAATTAATAATTTAAATTTCTAAGCATGATAACTACCGAGCCAACCTTCAGTTGTAAATTGTGGTAAACCAGGCACATCCAAGGAGTTCAAAAATTCAGTTGGATAATTCATGGCTTCTTCTTCGTTTGTTACACAGTCGATAGATTTGAATGAATACAGAGTATTTAAGATTTGATTGTGAATTATAAAATTGAGGTCATCTATATCTTTATTTTTAGCTGCCAAAATTGCTTGCTTACTTTTTGTGGTTTGCAATGATATCCGGAAATACTTTGTTGATAAGCTCATCTTTTGATGAGACGAAATTGCAAAAATTTGGAGGAAATGAAATCAAACCGCTCGAACACGGCCATTACCGATATCCAGCAATTGCTTCGAAAAATCATCAGCAGATAGTTCGTTCAACAATGCAACTCTCGTATTTACAGACAGTTGAAGTTTGTTTACATATTGCCACAGATTTGATGCTTTGAGGCAAGTGTTTATTTCGTCGGCTGCAGTAGATTTGGGAATTACTGGTAGTGTTTGTCGGAAATCGCATGATAATAAAATCATTGAACCACCAAAACATCTCGTCATTGCGCAGATCTTTTAATGTTCGGTCTAGTGCTTCCAATGCGCGTTTGTGCGCCATTGTGCATTCGTCCCATATGATAATTTTTGATGCTACTAAAACTTTGGCCATTACGGAGTGTTTCGAAATGTTACATGTCGATTGTTCAAAATAAATTTCTGAACGGACACATAAATAGTTGTTACAGTATTTGACAGGATTGGACAACAAATTTTTGACATGTAATAAACAAATGAGTATTTATTGAAAAAAATTTGACAGCTCCGAAATTAAAGTACTTTTAGGGAAAATAGCGCATTTTTCAAGTATTCGTCAATTTTTCTGTATTTTTAAGAAATATTCTGCTATTCGGGGCGGAGACAAATCCAACAAATCAAAAACCATGAATATTGGTGCAGCCGATCTCGAGTTATAAGTGTTGTAACAAACCTGACTTTCTTTTATATATATAGATATATGTAATTCGATTTAATGTTAAAGTTCTGCAAACAATTTATCTGCTAAAATTATCATTTTTCATATAGCCTAGGTCAGTTATGTTATTTGCCTTTTTGTCTGTGTGACCATCATGCTATATTTTTTTTATCGATTACACATAGACTCGTCATTCATAACCAAATTATTCCACACAAATAATTGACAATAGCGCCGATCATGTATGTATGTATGTAGGCACGAACAGCGCACAAGAATTAAATTTGAATTTGTTGTGATGTACACGTGAACACGTTACTTACACTTACATTCGCATGCTTACATGTGCATATGTATATGCATTTATCTGCCCATGTGCGAAACGCTTGCGAAAGTCTTGCATTATGTTATACTTAATTTATAAATATAATGTATAAGTAAGAAAGTAGAAGATATGTATGTCAATCCAAAATAATTATATAATTAAATAAATAATTAAATAAACAAAATAAAGAGAAGAAAAACAAGTCACTGCCGCTGGATTTGCACCTACATCTACTACATACTTATGTATGTATCTCAACAAGCAAAGCCACTTCCTATTTATTAGGAAAAAAAAAAGAAAACAAAACTATTTTCATGCCGTCGCCGTCGCGTCTCCAACTCGGACCCTTTTGCTTACGCGCTTTGTATCTACCCGCTGCGCCACATCAGCTTTTCATTGCAAATTCTCTAGTTCACTACAAGGGCAACTTTTGAAAAATATAAAACTATAGAAGCTGCTGTTAATGCAAACACAATACATATAAACACAAATCAATCGCAATTGTGATTTTTAGAAAATTCTGAAATGAGTGCATATGAATGTATGTGTATGTATACAAACAAAAACGTTGGTCTGTTTGAATGTATGAGTGTATTTGACGAATACAAAACTAAAGAAGCGGGTGAATATGCAAGGGCACAAATAATTCAACGCCATTCATTCGAATGGCGTTGAATTATTTGTGCCCTTGCACGTTTCAATGTATGTGTAAATGTATTTTGCTGTCGCTGATTAACACGTGCGTGTGATAATTGGCCAATCGTTTTGTTTAATAGATTGGGACTGACTTAACGGAACTTGATGAAACTTCCAGCATATGATTCTATTGATTTTTTACATTTAATAAAAATGTTAATTCATTTACATGGTTATATTTGCAGAAATTGAAATTGCATAATTTTCACATGAATCTACATAAATGCAAAATTTGAGATATATTTTTAAATTTAATATACCAGATGCCCCTGTGGGAAACGAGTATCACGCATTAGGTTTCGCCCTAAGGCGACGTTCTTACTTGTTTTTTTTTTTTTAATTTGGGCCACGCGTTACTTCCGCTCCCACACAGGTAATTTATTAAACTTTATGCATTTTTTTTTATAATATTTTAGGAGTTTAATTTAATGTCAGCTTTGACCTTATCTGTTATCTGAAAAAGAAACTTATGCAAAATTATACAAATTATTAGTATAATTTTTAAGATATACCTGGGAAAAACAAATTTTAAGTAACTAGTCTTTTTCTTCCTCCAGTTCAATAGAGATTGATCCAAAACTGTTTTCGTTTTCTTCTTCTTCTTCGTCATCAGTTTGATTATGCTCGCTTTCAAACGACTGCGAAACTTCACAATATGGTGTTTCTAAAAGTGCAATTTCTTCGCTAGGCAGATTCTTTCTCTTATTTCTTCTGTCACGCTATTCTAAAGTTACGCTAGAGAGTACTGGGCCAGAAGAATCTAGAGCTCTATTAAAAACGTCCGTTATATTTTTTAATCGGATACATTTAATGGAATGCGATAGTCTGTCTTTTTTTATAAAATTTATTTCTTGCTTCAGAGGCATTCTCTCCCAAAATGCCAACTGTAAGTATGTAATTATCCATAATTTGGTGTCCATGTATCAATACTTTGTGAACAGTTGGGGACATTGGATACCAATCATATGACATATACAAACCAAAGGTTTGAATACACAAATCTCTAAACTTTTTGGAGTTTACCTTATGCTCACAAGAATACGATCAACTGTATGATTCAATAAATTTTGTAATGAGACTTCTACTTTTGTCTCCGAATAAGTGATTTCCTTTGGTCTGCATTCAATTTCCGATTTCCTGACTTATGAATAAGGGGGATAGATGTCACATCCATGCTGTTTAGTTATTGGCTTAGTATGGTATTAACGTATTGTTGTTTAGTCAACCCATTTTCAATTAAAAAAGTTAATATATTCTCACCTGTTATTGGTATTGGATCATATGAGTTAAACTTTTCGTGGCTCATAGCTTTTCTCAGAAAAATGCTTGTTTTGCTATCTCTTGCCTTTTTGGACGAAACCAAAGCAGCATGTAGTAAGAGAGGTGTCGAATTATTTTTCTCGGAAGCTAGATCAGAAGCTTATTTTCATTTCAGTCCTGTCCTGCATCAACATAGCTTAAGGTTTTCCGACCTGCTCTATGCTGCTTCTTACTTTCATTAGGTAATATTATTTTAAGGCTAGACGCCAGCCAGTCCGAGTGCTTTGTTTTAAATCGCTTCATTAATCGAATACATTTTGTCTTGAATTTTTGTTTAATTATGTGAAGCTGCTCGTCCGAAATATTTTCTACATTTAAAGTTTCCAAAATATAGTTATGAGAGAGTTCTCAGTTGAGAGTTTTAACGCGTCTTTTTTTGTGCTCTTGGAGTATTGATAAATTTCTCGTTTATTATTACACAATAATTATCTTACTGTCGCGCACGGTTGCCTTTAAATAACTAGCATTACATTGCTGTGCAAGGTTTGATACGTTGTGCTTTGTGCTTTAGTTATTGCTGATTTTTCTCTTTCGGTTTTGGTGCATCGCGGCTATTTGATTTTTATTATCGTTTATGCTCTGTGTCACTGTTTGCCGCCTTTCTGTTTATCTGCTCCCTAGTGTTGTTGTATTTTATATTCACACTTGCGTCTGTATATGTGCTTATAAGTTTGTTTTGTGCATGATATTCTTATTTGTGCGCGATTCATTACTGATATTGCCGCTTACTTTGTTGTTGTTTGTTTTTAGTGCTCTCAACGCATTCCTATCACTTTTAGTTTTGCATTCCTTCGCTTTGTGGTTTTGTTTTTGTTTCTTCTTTTTCTTGCTCGTTATAATTTTTGTTTAACCCTTTATTGCCAAAATGACTTGCTGTAAGAAATCATGCTCTTTTAAGCAAGTTGTTGATTCTGCACAAGCACAATTTATTAATTGCTGGTTGTGTGAGAATTTGATGCACACAAAATCTGCAGGCCTTACGGGGCGGGACTACGATAAAGTCATGTCCACTACCAAAATTGGTTATGGTGGTTTACGTTGGTCTTGCCCAAGTTGTTTGGAAAAACAAATAAATTTTTCCAAAATGTATAATTCGGTGAGAGTGCATTTTATAAAACTGTGCAATATTTCAAAACAGCTTTCTAGTGATTTAGAAGCTGGTAATGAAATATTAAATCAGTTTAATTTTGAAGCTCCACTCCATCGAATGGACTCTACAACATTATTGGTACCACCTTCTGCACCATTGTTGTCTCCAAATTTACTTGCTCCTACTTCACCTAACCCTGACTCAATGTCCAATCCACCTTCTGTAGACTTGTCAACATCACCTTATAATACTGGTTCTGTTACTGAAACTGTTGAGCCTAATTTAAGTCCTACTATAAAAGTAAGAGCGTCCCCGGTTGTTGTTGCTCAAACAACGAACAGCAACCTGTCAGCGATCTCTGAATCCTTAGTTCCCACTTTATCTGTTGTGTCTCCTCGAAAGCAGGTTTTCTTATTCAGGCTTTCATCTGACACAACGTGCGAAGCAATATCAGCGTTTATTACTAGTAAGTCTGCTGCAAATGTTTTTATCTCGAAGTTTAATTTTGCAACACCACGAGAAATTGCTTCATTTAAAATCAGTGTGCCGTTTGAACATTTCACAACTATATGTGATTCCAAGTTTTGGCCACCACATATAGTTGTACATGAATTCAAGCCAAAGAATCTAAACCGATTACTTCCCGTAACACTGAACCCTACTTCGGTACAATCTTCAACGAATATTGTATCAAAAAACTAAATAGTTTAAATTCTTCACCTAATCTGTTTTTGGCATACCAAAATGTTCGAGGCCTAAATTTTAAACTTAAAGGTCTACTTTTAAACAGTTTCAGTTTTCAATATGATGTCATTGTGTTCACTGAAACGTGGCTGATTCCTAATATTTATAATAGTGAGATTCTCTGTAATAATTTCACTATTTATAGATTTGAGCGTAAATCTTTTAATTTACCTTACATTTTTTTCTTTGAGGAGAAAAAATCTTGTAATGATCCAGATTCTGCTGATCTTTTTGCAAATTTTTTTCAATCCACTTATTCATCTAATGACTCCCATACCCCTTCGTACTCATTTGTTAGTCAGGCAACGAATATTATCAATGTTCCTAATGTTTCCCTTGCTTCTTTGGTTTCTACCATTCGGACTTTGAAATCATCTTTTTCGCCTGGTGCTGATAATATTCCAAGCTGTGTTATAAAGGAATGCAGTGCTTCTTTACAGTTACCTTTATTAAAACTATTCAATTTGTCCCTGGAAACTTCTGTTTTTCCCTCTATTTGGAAGGAATCATTTATTATCCCATTACATAAGAAAGGTGGGAGGTCTGACATTTCAAATTATAGAGGTATAGCTAAATTGTCTGTTATCCCGAAATTATTTGAAAAAAATCATAACTTCAAACTTACAACATTTTTGTAAATCGATTATTTCGCCATCTCAACATGGTTTTTTCCAGAATCGATCAACTTCCACTAATTTATTAGAATTTTCTTCTCTAATCAACTATAGCTTTTTAAACAAAATGCAAACTGATGTTATTTATACTGATTTCAGCAAAGCATTTGATTCAGTTAATCATAACATCTTAATTTGCAAACTTGATCACTTAGGATTTCACCCTAACCTTTTGTCTTGGATTTCATCCTATTTGAAAGGTAGGTCACAAAGGGTATTGTTGTGGACATCAATTTCGAAGCTTGTCTCTGTTTCTTCAGGCGTACCTCAGGGCAGTCATTTAGGACCACTGTTGTTTTCCCTTTTTATAAATGATCTTCCTAGCTATATTATTCACTCGAAAATTTTTATGTATGCAGACGATGTAAAGCTCTGTTTTCATACTCCAACTTTCTTGATCATTTTCGCCTTCAAGATGACCTTAATTCCTTTCAGCTTTGGTGTGCGACTAATCAGTTGCATTTAAATTGTTCCAAGTGTATGACAATGACTTTCAGTCGTACCATCCCACATATTGTTAATTACACTATTAACAACATTTCCCTGCAACGAATTTTAACTGTCAAAGATCTTGGTGTTACTTTTGACACAAAACTTTCTTTTAATCTTCATATCTCTACTATATTAAATGAAGCTAAAGGTGCTCTTGGTTTTATTAAACGTTGGTCAAACAAATTTAAAGATCCCTTTATACCCAAACTGTTATATTCTTCGCTGGTTCGACCTATTTTAGAATACTGTTCAATTATTTGGTCTCCACAGCATAAATTGTATCAGGATCGTATCGAATCGGTCCAGAAACAGTTTCTTATTTTTGCGTTGCGTGATCTAAACTGGGATCCAAATCTTCGTTTACCGTCTTATCGGAGTAGGCTTCTTCTTATTAATCTTCCATCTTTAATTAACCGTAGAACAATTTTGGGTGTTGTTTTCCTACATAATTTGATTATGGGTAAAATTGATTCGCCATGTTTGTTAAATCAGTTTAGTTTTTCTGTTCCCTCTAGAACAACCAGACACTTTCGTCCGTTGTATTTACCTGTATGCACATCAGATTATTCTTTGCATAGCGCGTTACACGTGTTATGCATAAATTATAATAAATTGTATCATGTGTACTCCTCTGAACTCTCTCTGCTCTTAATAAAATCCTTGCTTGCAGATCATCTTCGTGGTATCACTGATAGTGCCCATGAGTGAGCCGGTAGTTCCTAGATTTTTACTTATATCTAAGATTATAATAAGTTTTATTTTAGGCTTTTTATATATAAATATTTTTATTGTTTACATTTAAGTTTACTCCAGTCTTGTCAATGTCTTTTAATAATACAGAAATAAATAAATAAATAAATTGAGCGTTCTTGGCGATTGTTGCTGCTCCAAACTGTGAGCAATTCTGAATTGCCGAACCCATATTCAACTGTAACATGACATTTTTCGCGAAAAGGTGCAAAAACGAGCAAAAAGTCGTATTATATTCGATTTAGTAAAGTTTGGTTAACAACGTGTATATTTAATATTTTGGCACCTTTTGTTACTTTCTTAGTTAAGTTCCACGAAACACACATACAGTTTTTTGTTAGGCCTAAAAATACAAATAACAACACATTGGACAATTGCACAATAACTCACATGTACTACATAACGTATATTTCCATGTTATACTACTTACCTCCTTTAACATTGTCCATTATTAAACATTTCGATAATTATTATATACTCTGCAAGTTGATAATAATTTCCCGCGCTTTTTTGGTTAGCCATGCAACTATGCAACAGCCGACTTTGACGAAGTGTAAAAGCAATAAGCGTATTCCTCAAAATTATATAAAAATTATTTTTACGGTACCTGGAGTGTGCTTGATAAGAAAATCACAACAAATTTAAGATAAACAAGTAAGAACGTTTCATGAGGTCGAAACCTAATGCGTGATACTAATTTCCCATAGGAGCATCTGGTATATTCAATTTAATAATATAATAATAATTTTGCATTTATGTAGATTCGTGTGAATTTTATACAATTTAAATTTTTCTTACATTTTGGATACCGGCTTTTTTAACTAATTACCTACCCCATCGTATACTGCCAATTGAAGGTCTTTTGCAAATATAACTATGTGAGTGAGTTAGCATTTTTATAAAATGTAAAAAAAGCAATAGAATCATATGCCAAAAGTTTCATCAAGTTCCGTTAAGTCAGTCGCAATCTATTAAACAAAACGTTTGGCCAATTATGACACGCACGCGTTAAGCAGCGACAGCAAAATATATTTTCATTTACACATATGTACATACATTGAAACGTGCAAGCGCGTTTGCTTATGCATGGTCACAAATAAATTCAGCATCATTCATTCTAGCATAATCTTTAATAAAAATTGTTATTGAATTCTGTTTGCATTTTCAGACGCTTCTTTAGTTTTGTATTTGTGAAATATCGCCCTTTATACGCATACATTCAAACCGACCACCGACCACACATATAAATACGTACGTTCATATGCGCGAATTTCACCATTTTCTAAGAATCACAATTGCGATTGATTTATGTTTATATTGTGTTTGCATTAACAGCAGCTTCTATAGTTTTGTATTTGTCAAAAGTCGCCCTTGTAGTGAAGTAGTTTCAAATTTGTTAACAGGCAGTGCAAAACTGATGTGGCGCAGCAGGTAGATGAAAAGCGTGTAAGCAAAAGGGTCCGCGTTCGAGACGCGGTGGCGACGGCATGAAAATAGTTGTGCAGCTGTTCGTGCCTACATACATACATAGATAATGGGTCCCATCGTCAATTTTTTTGTGTGGAATAATTTGGTTCGGACTAAGTCGATTACACAAATATCGATACTTGATATTTACATATTTTTATGGTCATACACACAAAAAGAAAATAACATAACTGACCTAGGCTATACGAAAAATGATAATTTTAGCAGATAAATTATTTGCAGAACTTCAACATTAAATCAAATTGTAAAGATATGGCGGACATACCTGCGCCTTCAAGGGGCGTGGTAAATCGCAAAACCTTATAGCTCCTTCAAAATTGGATGTTTGTGTTACTGGAGGCCTTCCCTATCGATTACCCAAAAATAAATCTTACACCCCTTTGGGGGCGTGGTATATCGTAAAATACCCTGTAACTTTCACATTTTTTGAATGTAAGCGTCCAAGTTTTACAGTTACGTTACCCTCAACTTCTTCTAGGAACTTGCCAAATATAATATGTCTACGCCTACTGGGGGCGTGGCAAATTGGCAACAAAGTTTGTAACGCCCAGCTGCAAAATTCATGTCTGTGCCACCTATATAAATAAGCGTAATAAGAATTGCTAAGACGACAAACGGCATATCTAAGAAATATTAAGAAACATATGTAATTCGATTTAATGTTAAAGTTCTGCAAAAAATTTATCATTTTTCGTATAGCCTATGTCAGCTATGTTATTTTCTTTTTTGTTTGTGTGACCATACCGCGCCATGCTATATTTTTTTATCGATTACATTATTATTATTATTATTATTCCACACAAAAAAATTTACAATAGGTATGAATGATGAATATATAAAAATTTCTTTATTTTATGTCTTGTCCGTTCTTTTGCTTACTCAATACTAACATAGTTGTCTCGACTTAACCGATAATTTATCTCATCTCAATTGAATGAGATAAATTATCTCATTCATTCGCCGATAATAATTAAAGCTACATATTATACTTAAAAATCCAAAATATGCTAAATAATGAAAAGTGTGCTAAATAACTTAATATGTGCAAAAAAATGACAAATAGTTCCTCGACATCCCGGCCCCCCTGAAACTCTGTTTCAGAATGTGGTAGGGCTGCAATCTTCGTAATGGGTCGTATAATCTCTCCAGAAACGACCTTGAGCTTAACTGCCCGTACTAATCCATCCTCTCTCCCAGGATCCCAGTGCAGTCCAAGTACCTTCGCTGTTGTTGTTGACATGTTAACTCTATCACCTTGCGCGGTTCTTAATCGTGTACTCAGTTTGAATGTCAATAAGTTCTTCCTCTGTCATGGCTCTTGTTAATACATCATCCACGTAGAAATCCTCAAGCAATATCTTAGCTGCTCTAGGAAACTTATGCTCGTGGTCCTTGGCGAGTTGCACTCACACCCGGACTGCCAGGAATGGCACAGACGCAGTCCCGTATGCACCTAGCACCGGATGGTGCGGCATGTAGAAAATCTTCTTCGAAGTGGTGTCTTCTTCTACATCCCCCTCCTTCATGTGGTCCAGTTGTATATACTCTCTCATGAATTGTACATACTTCGATCGCAAAGCTGCATCCTTCATTAAACGACGTTCAACTGCCAAGAAGCGAGACTTGGCTCCATGAAAGGTGTCTGCGAACTCTGGGTTGTCCTGCTTGAACGGTAGCTCGACTATGTATCTCCCTTCAGCATTACGGGAGTGTGTTTGGACGAAATGAGTCTCCACTACATCATCTTCTGTAATTGCAGACGTGAACGATGGAACTTCCTCCAGTTCCCAAAACCGTTGCAACAATGCGCTGATGTCCATGGTAGCTAAGAGTAACGTAGTTGTAGTTGTAATTGCTCCTCTATCCAAATATTGAATCGATTGCGATTGTGTTCCCCTGGGCATTACACAACTTATCTCCAGTAAGAACTATACAAATGTGATCGTTACCAATCAGAATGTTGATTGATGCGTTGGTATTGAATGCGGCATCTGCTAGGGTGTGGCCGCTAAATATAGAGAGGTCTGCTGCGTTTATAGTTTCTCTCATCAGTGTCGAAGTAATGTTTCCAAGCACGTGTGCCTTGACCTCAAGCGATGCATCTGACACTCGCGACTTGATGTGTAGTGAACAGAGCCCTCTTGTCGTTTCTACCTTGATTGACGAGATTCCAGATATGGAAATGCGAGAGTGTGAACGGGCCAGACCCAATGTCTGGATGCAGCGTTCCGAAACGTTGGACAACTCCGAGCCGCAGTCCAGTAATATGCGGCAAACAACGTTGGCGCCGTTGGCAGTGTACTTCTCATATTTGCACCCTTGCCACATTTCGAAGAGTTCATGGCGTTCGTCAGTGCTAGTGTGCTAGCACCTGGTGCCTCATTTGACTCATCCTTCTGGTGCTGCTGTGGCTCACCTTTATCCCTAGTGCTGCGTTGGTCGAAACGCAAAAGTGAGTGATGTCGGCGCTGGCAATTCTTACAAGATGACTTCGATGTACAAGTGCTTATTCTATGACCAAGTCTCAAACAATTAAAACACATGTGTTTTGACTTTGCAAAGGCATATCGTTGCTGAATATACGTCCAAGAACTGTGTACATGGCATCAATGCGTTTTCCTTGTTGCACTTAGCACAGCGCTCTGAAGTAGCGAGTAGCGCATGCGCGTTCCTGGTACTTGAGCAACTACGTTATCGAAGGACTTGACTTTTCTCATGCCATTCACGACGTGTGGCGTCATCAACCTTTGCGATGAGCAAGTAAATCAGCCAACAATCCCGATCCGTTTGTCCAAAAACGTCTAATGCCCGAATTACAGTACCAGCTTCCTTTGATAACGAACGAAGCGCTGCTGGGTTGTGATCCGCATCGTTGGGTAATCCAGTAAATGTATCCAACAACAAGATGACGAAATAGCGAGGTTTCTCGTAGCGATCAACTAATGAATTCCAAGCTATTTCATAGTTGGCATCGGCTAAGGGCAAATGCTGGATAAGTTTTGCAGCTTCTCCCTTTAAACAAGACTTTAAGTGATAATACTTCTGAATGTTTGTCAACTTTTTCTTGCTGTGAACGGCACTGTCAAATATACCCTTAAACGGGTGCCATTCCTTATAATCTCCATCTTCATATTTATAAAGTTCGTCGCCAAGATTGACAAACTGCTTCCAAACCTGAACCAGCGTGTCCAATTTGGTATCAATATCGTAGAATGTGCAGCCATCAGGCGGATGTTTCAGAAATACGCGTAATCGTTGCCCTCAATCTACCTCTGGCTCCCAGTAAAGTACGCAAATTTTCCATTGCAGCTTGCTGCGTTGCCCGCAGTCAATTCATTGTTGTCCAAAGTAGCCAGGTATCAACGTAATGTGATGAAATTGCTGCTTCTCTAGCAACCGGACATAACCATTACGACAAATCACCGCACATTTCCAATAGTGCGTACTGGTAATTACGTATGATGCCAAATCTCAATAAGTAATTCCAAGAATGTACAAATGCTGCGTCTCTAGCAGCAAAAACCCAACAAGGCAAAACACGTCACTTTTCCAATAGTGCGCGCCGTTTATTACGTATGATGCCAAATATCGATACGTAATTCCAAGAATGTGCAAATGCTGCGTCTCTAGCAGCAAAAACACGACAAGGCAAAACACGTTACTTTTCCAATAGTGCGCGCCGTTTATTACGTATGATGCCAAATATAAATACGTAATTCCAAGAATGTGCAAATGCTGCGTCTCCAGCAGCAAAAACATGACAAGAAAAAACAAGTCACTTTTCCAATAGTGCGCGCTGTTTTCGAAAACTCCAAAGTGAGTATTCAGTAGCAATGCCTAACAGATCTGGCTCGAAGGACCAAATTTATGATGAATAATTAAACATTCCGTTTTTTTATTTGAACTAAAACAGCCAATTGCTGGTACGCTCAACTTGTCCGTTCTTTTGCTTACTCAATACTAACATAGTTGTATCGACTTATCCGATAATTGATCTCGATACGGCTCTTCATTTGCCGATAACAATTAAAGCTAAATATTTATTATACTAAAAAATCCAAAATATGCTAAATAATCAAAAATGTGCTAAATAACGTCATATGTGCAAAAAAATGATAAATGGTTAATCATATGTCTGTATGTATGTATGTAGGCACGAATATGTACATGATATGTAGGCATGATAATGTACTCGTTACTTATACTTAAAGTCGCTTGCTTACATATGCACAAGTATATGGATTTATCTGCATGCATGCAAACTCATGCATTATGTTATACTTAATGTAGAGGTATAATGTATAAGTAAGAGAGCTCTAGTCGGGGGTGCCCGAAAAAGAGATATGTTTGTCAATCAAAAATAATTATATAATTAAATAAATAATTAAATAAACAAAATAAATAGAAGAAAAACAAATATCACTGCAGCTGGATTTGAACCTACATCTACTACATATTTATTTATAGTTAAAGCACACCATCTCAACTAGCAAAGCCACTTCTTATTTATTAAGGAAAAAAAAAGAAAAAAACTATTTTCATGGCGGCGCGTCTCGAACTCGTATCCTCTTACTTACGCGCTTTGCATCTCCCTGATGCGCCACATCAGTTTTGCATTGCCTGTTGGCAAAACTAGTTCACTACAAGGGCGACTTTTGACAAATACAAAACTAAAGATGCTGCTGTTAATGCAAAGACAATATAAACACAAATCAATCGCAATTGTGATCCTTAGAGAATTCGGAAATGCGAGCATACAAAACCGTTGGTTTGTTTGAATGTAAGCGTGTAAAGGGCCATATTTGACAAATACAAAACTAAAGAAGCGGCTGAAAATGCAAACACAACTCAATAACAATTTTGGTTGAAGAATATGCTAGAACGAATGGCCATGAATTTATTTGTGCCCGTGCATAGCAAACGCGCTTGCACGTTTCAATGTATGTGTAAATGTAAATGTTTTTTGCTGTCGCTGCTTAACACGTGCGTGTGATAATTGGCCAAACGTTTTGCTTAATAGATTGGGACTGACTTAGAGGAAATTGATGAAACTTTCAGTATATGATTCTATTGAATATTTTACATTTTATAAAAATGATAACTCATTCATATGGTCATATTTGCAACAGACCTTCAACTGGTAGCGTACAAGGTAGGTAATTAGTAAAAAGAGCCGGTATCCTAAATTAAAATAAAAATTGAAATTGCATAAAATTTACAGAATCTACACAATTGCAAAATTTGAGATGTATTATTAAATTTAATATACCAGATGCCCCTATGGGAAATGAGTATCATGCATTAGGTTTCGCCCAAATGCAACGTTGTTACTTGTTTGGTAACGAATTGTGAATTTTAATATTTTTTGCATCCGACATTGTCAGCGTTCTTTTTATTTTTCTCCTTTTTTTTTATACTCGTTTCCGAAAGAGAAAAAGAGTATATTGGTTTTGTGAAATGTCCGTCTTGCTGTCCGTCCGTCTGTCCGTCTGGCCGTCTGTCCGTATGAATGTAATATTTTTCTATGCTATTGAAGCTAAAAACTTGAAATTTTTAACATATTCTCGTGTATACCCTCGAATTATAAAGTGTCAAGATTTCCCCGATACGCCCACTAGGAGCGTGGCAAATCGGAAAATGCTTGCGCCCATAGTCAAGAAATCATATTAGTTGAAGAGCTAGAGAGTTTAAATTTGGAATGTATACTTGCGTTGACCACCCAAGTTCAGAAAGATATGGCAGATATATATACGCCCATTGGGGGGTGGCAAATCGGGAAAACTGTAACTTCTACAGTTTTAAAGCAAGAATGCTGAAATTTGGCACGTATCTTAACGCTTCGATTCTATAACGATTCTTTAAAAGATTTGATTTCTACGCCCCCTGGGGGCGTGGCAAATCGGATCTGAATATATAGTGAATTTACAAGTTCAACTATATTTTGAACACTATTGATGCTAGAGACTTGAAATTTGTTGATTTGATCAAAAAGATATGGCGGACATACCTACGCCTTCAGCGGGCGTGGCAAAGCTAGACGCTTCAAAATTGGATGTTTGTGTTACTGGAGGCCTCCTCTATCGATTACCCAAAAATGGTATGTCGAAAAATACCCTGTAACTTTCACATTTTTGGAGTGTAAGCATCCAAGTTTCACAGTTACGTTACCCTCAACTTCTTCTAGGAACTTGCCAAATATGATATGTCTACGCCTACTGGGGGCGTGGCAAATTGGCAACAAAATTTGTAACGCCCAGCTGCAAAATTCATATGTCTGTGCCACCTATATAAATAAGTTTAATAAGAATTGCTAAGACGACAAACAGCATTTCTGAGAAATAGTAAGAAATATAAGTGATTCGATTTAATGTTGAAGTTCTGCAAACAATTTATCTGCTAAAATTATCATTTTTCCTATAGCCTAGGTCAGTTATGTTATTTTCCTTTTGTGTGTGTGACCATACCATCATGCTATATTTTTTTTATCGAATTCACATGGACTGGTCATTCAGGACAAAATTATTCCACAAAAAAAAATTGACAATAGCGCCCATCATGTATGTATGTAGGCACGAACAGCAGCGCACAAGAATTGAATTTGAATTTGTTGTGATGATGTACACGTTACTTACACTTACAGTCGCTTGCTTACATGTGCATATGTATATGCATTTATCTTCCCATGTGCGAAACGCTTGCGAAAGTCTTGTATTATGTTATACTTAATGTATAAGTATAATGTATAAGTAAGAAAGCTCTAGTCGGGGGTGTCTGACTAGGAGATTTGTATGTCAATCAAAAATAATTATATAATTAAATAGATAGTTAAACAAACAAAATAAAGAGAAAAAAACCTACATCTACTACATATGTATCGTTAAAGCACACCATCTCAACTAGCAAAGCCACTTCCTATTTATTAAGGGACAAAAAAGAAAAAAACAACTATTTTCCTGCCGTCGCTGTCGCGTCTCAAAGTCGGACCCTTTTGCTTACGCGCTTTGCATCTACCTACTGCGCCACATCAGTTTTGCATTACCTGTTGGCAAATCCGAAACTAGTTCACTACAAGGGCAACTTTTGACAAATACAAAACTAAAGAAGCTGCTGTTAATGAAAACGCAATATAAACATAAATCAATCGCAATTGTGATTCTTAGAAATTGGTGAAATGCGCGCATATGAATGTATGTGTATTTGTACATACAAAAACGTTGGTCTGTTTGCATGTATGCGTGGAAAGGGGATATTTGACAAATACAAAACTAAAGAAACGGCTGAAAATGCAAACACAACTCGATAACAATTTTGGTTGAAGAATATGCTAGAATGAATGACGTTGAATTTATTTTGTTGTCGCTGCTTAACACGTGCGTGTGATAATTGGCCAAACGTTTTGTTTAATAGATTGCGACTGACTTAACGGAACTTGATGAAACTTTCAGCATATGATTCTAATGAATTTTTTACATTTTATAAAAATGATAATTCATTCACATGGTTATATTTGCAACAGGCCTTCAATTGGCAGTATATGAGGGGGTAGGTAATTAGTTAAAAAAGCCGGTATCCAAAATGTAACAAAAATTGAAATTGCATAAAATTTACATGAATCTACATAAATGCAAAGTTTTAGATATATTATTAAATTTAATATTCATGATGCCCCTATGGGAAAAGAGTATCACGCATTAGGTTTCGCCCTGTAATCGATAGAGTACACAATTTCACAATTGCGGTCTTATAATTGTAAATTAATTTTCAGGATGAGCAATCTAACCCATACCCGCCCGCAACCAACCCTAAATTCGATATTGCAGGTCATACCCACGGTACCCGACGAAAACCCAGCCCATGCCCATCTCTAGTTCAGGGTATAAAAATCTGCATAAGCTACACGTGGAAAGCTATGCAAAATTAGTGGATGTATATGGTGGTAAAAGCAAAAAATTCTGATAAAATTGGGAAAAGAACTTCTTTGATTTTGAGAAATGCTAGAATTTTTCCAAGTTTTCCCACAAAAGGACTTTTGAAAATTCCAGATCTGACGAGAGTAAAGCTGAAACGTCAACAGTGCTTACAAGCGCATTTCAGCATTTTCTAAGAATCATAATTACAATTGATTTGTGTTTATATTGTCGCTTACTTATCACTTGTATTCTATTCTTTAAGTTCTGTTCGAAAATTACCTTCAAGCGCGCAATACCTACATTCATTGTAAATCTCAATATATATAAACTTTGCCTACACGACCACCACAGATTCAGCATTAAATTGATAATTTCAATGTGCATACAATAGTGTAAGGAGTTTATTTATTCCTCTTTAATCGTCTGTTTCGTTGGTCGCGTTTGGCGCCTTTTCTGCATCGCCTGAATAGATTGGCCGCTAAGCGGAAATAGCTGTGTCAACCGTAGAAGACAGATGTACATACATACATATAAAAGCTCAGATAAGCTTACACGCAGTCGCGCTTACGTTGTGTATTTATCTATTCGCCTGTTTCGTTCATCGCGTTAGGCGCGTTTTGTACAGCGTCTGCATAGAAGGCCCGCTAATCTGATCACACACATACAAACATACACACCCACAGTGAAATAGTGAACTTGCATATTAGAGCAGCTAAACTCGAAGTGCATTAGAGGGTATATCAGCTTGTGCATTAATTTTGTAACTTCACGTGTTTGTTGCGAATAAAAAAACTCTAGTGAATAAAGTGAATAACTCAGAGTCGACTGGTGATCAAGTGCCTGCATATCAGGATACTTTCTTAAGACACAAAGCAAACGCACTTTTCGATGATAGGCATGATAGGTTATTTTCCGATATGGACATTGACCAACTGAGCCATATTCGTGTGATTTAGGTGTGCTTTTGGATTCGCTAACCAAGTTGGAGTCGAATTTTGATTCAGTCCATACCAACCAAGAGCAATCTGACTTTGAGTCCATATCTAGTGATTTACCTACGAGGTTTGAATCAAAGATTAAAGGTTAAAGCCTTGTTTCAACGTGAACTAGGAAGTAGTTCGGATCAAAAGCGTTCTTCGATGCATAATACAAGTGGTACAAAAGTCCATCTAATGCTCGTTCACGTTTCCCGCAGCTGAAGGTGCTAAAATTTAGTGGAGTCTACACTGAGCGGGAAAACTTGTATTCTATGTTTAAGATAATCATAGATGCTGATCCGGATCTCAGTCCTATTGAGAAGTTCCAGCATCTTCTATTCTGCATAAGTGGTTCTGCGTTGGATACCATCAGCTCATAGGAAATCAACAAAGCCAACTCTCTCGTCGCTCTTGATATTCTTCAACGTCGATTTGATAATAAACGTTTTATTGTACACTCGCACATCAGAGCGATATTCCGGCTTGAGAAGGCTGATGCATCTGTGCGCAGGTTGAGGCAGTTGGTGGATAAAGTTACGTCTCACATGTGTGCTATGGATTCTTTAGCATCGAGGGAAGAAGTTGCTGATTGTATCATCGTGTAAACACTGTTGCAAAAACTGGACAAGGCTACTCAGGCTAAATGGGGGGACGGCTTAGCTACTTAATACTTGCCACCTTGGTCGAGATTGTCAGAATTCTTGAAAGGACGGTGTCGAATTCTTGAAAATGTGGACCAATTCTTGCAGGATGGTCAGGTTGGTTGGAAGATCGTGAGGACGCCTTTAAGAAAAGCATTTATTGCTTCCAAGACTCCCTATCTTTTGTGAAGATCCAAGTCACGCGACATTCCAATGTAAGCGCATTGAGCAATTGTCCCCAATTGCAAGGCATAAGGAGGCCAAGAGACTACATTCATTGTAAATCCCAAAATATATAAGCTTTGTCTATACGACCACCACGGACTCAACATTAATAAATTAATAAATAATAAGCTAAATTAAATCGTGGTATTCGTAAATGATTGGAGCCAGAGTTGCCGGAAAATCTCGGAAACTTCAGACATAGCGAAATAATCGATTTACAAAAGTGTTGTCAGGTTGATAGTATAATTTTTTAAAATAATTTCGGGATATCAGATAGTTTACCTATACCTTTATAGTTTGAAATGTCAGACCGCGTATCTTTTTATATAAAGAAATAATAAATTATTCTTTCCAAGAGGAACATAATGCGTGATACTCGTTTCCCATAGGGGCATCTGGTATATTAAATTTAATAATATATTTCAAATTTTGCATTTATGTAGACTCATGTGAATTTTATACAGTTTCAATTTTTGTTACATTTTGGATACCGGCTCTTTTTACTAATTATCTGCCACCCTCATACACTGCCAGTTGAAGATCTTTTGCAAATATAACCATATGAATGAGTTATCATTTTTATAAAATGTAAAAAATTCATTAGAATCATATGCTGAAAGTTTCATCAAGTTCCGTTAAGTCAGTCCCAATCTATTAAGCAATACGTTTGGCCAATTATCACACGCACGTGTTAAGCAGCGACAGCAAAATACATTTACATTTACACATACATTGAAACGTGCAAGCGCGTTTGCTATGCACGGGCACAAATAAATTCATGGCCATTCGTTCTAGCATATTCTTCAACCAAAATTGTTATTAAGTTGTGTTTGCATTTTCAGCCGCTTCTTTAGTTTTGTATTTGTCAAATATGGCCCTTTAAACGCTTACATTCAAACAAACCACCGATTTTGTATGTACACATACACATACATTCATATGCGCGCATTTTACCAATTTCTAAGAATCACAATTGCATTTGATTTGTGTTTATATTGTGTTTGCATAAACAGCAGCTTCTTTAGTTTTGTATTTGTCAAAAGTCGCCCTAGTAGCGGCGGCGGCGGAGTCGTGAAAATAGCTTTTTTCTTTTTTGTCCCTAAATAAATAGGAAGTGGCTTTTTTAGTTGAGATGGTGTGCTTTATCGATACATATGCAGTAGATGGAGGTTCAAATCCAGCTGCAGTGATGTTTATGTTTCTTATCTTTATTTTGTTTATTTAATTATATATTTAATTCTATAATTATTTTTGATTGACATAAATATCTTCTAGTCTGGCACCCCCGACTAGAGCTTTCTTACTTATACATTATACTTATACATTAAGTATAACATAATGCAAAAGTTTTGCAAGCGTTTCGCACATGGGCAGATAAATACATATACATATGCACATGTAAGCAAGCGACTGTAAGTGTAAGTAACGTGTACATCATCACAACAAATTCAAATTCAATTCTTGTCTGCTGCTGTTCGTACCTACAATACACATACATACATGACGGGCTCTATCGTCAATTTTTTTGTGTGGAATAATTCTGTTTTGAATGACGAATCTATGTGTAATCGTTAAAAAAATATATAGCATAATTGCAATTTAATTTGGTATTTACAATTTTTGCCGGCATGGTCACACACACAAAAAAGATAATAAATATACGAAAAATAATAATTTTAGCGGATAAATTGTTTTCAGAACTTCAAAATTAAATCGAATTACATATATTTCTTAATATTTCTTAGAAATGCCGTTTGTCGTCTTAGCAATTCTTATTAAGCTTATTTATATAGGTGGCACAGACATATGAATTTTGCAGCTGGGCGTTACAAATTTTGTTGCCACGCCGCCAGTAGGCGTAGACATACTATAGTTGGCAAGTTATTAAAAGGAGTCGAGGGTAACGTAACTGTAAAATTTGGATGCTTACACTCCAAAAATGTGAAAGTTACAGGGTATTTTTCGATATACCATGCTCCCAAAGAGGCGTAAGATTTATTTTTTGGGTTATCGATAGAAGACGCCATCGAGCATCCAATTTTGAAGCGACTAGCTCTATAACTGTAGGAACTTTAAGGTTTTGCGATTTGCCACGCCCCTTGAAGGCGTAGGGATGTCCGCCATATCTTTTTGATTTTGGATTGCTTATCCGAGTATATATATCAAATTTCTCTAGCATCAATAGTGCTCAAAATATAGGTAAACTTGTAAAATCACTATATATTCAGATCCGATTTGTTGCGCCCCCATTGGGTATGGACATAAAACCTTTTCATCAATCTAGCTTTAAAACTGTAGAAGATACAGATTTTCCGATACGCCCTCAATGGGCGTAGATATATCCACCATATATTTTTGAACTTGGGTGGTCAGCGCAAGTATACATTCCAAATTTAAACTTTCTAGCTCTTCAACTAATATGATTTCTTGACTATGGGCGCAAGCATTTTCCGATTTGCCACGTCCCTGGTGGGCGTATCGGGAAAATCTTGACACTTTACACGAGTATATGCTCCAAATTTCAAGTCTCTAGCTTTAGTAGCGTAGAAAAATATTGCATTCATATGGACAGACGGACGTAAAGCAAGACGGACATTGCACAAAACTAATATACTCTTTTTCCCTTTTGGATACGAGTATAATTAGAAATATTTATTATTTATTGTAAACTTTGTTTTAATGAATATTTTTTATATATCGCAGATGAAAACAAATATGAAAGAAATTACTTTCGATATGTGGTTGAGCATAAGGATATAATCAGAGCAGTTCAAAACTTAGCAAATGGATTACTTAGTTATAAAACTGATATGGAGGAATTTCAACGTGAAATTTTCGAAAAGAATAAATACCTTTGGGCTGAAGATCGGGAAGAAATAATTAATACTTTTGTTTTAACCAATCCTTTAACGGTTGATATACGAGATATGTTTTTATATTATGATGGAATTACTCAGAGTATAGAAAACATGATTCCAAAACGAATTATTGGACCAATTGAAGTACGCATGAATAACACCATGCAAAAATTAGTGGCCGAATCAAAGAAGTGGAAAGTCTTATTGGGTCAGTTATTAAGTGTTCAATATAAGAAACAATTAGATGAGATGATTGATTTTATTAAAGAACATGACAAAATTTTGCAAAAACCTATCAATGATTTAGATGATGTTCGCCAAGCCATGGCTGTTTTGGAAAAAATTAGAGATAATTATATAGAGTAAGTAATATAACAAATAAATTAATTACTTAAACTAAACTTTTTGAATGACTTAATAGTAATAAATTAAATTAATAGTAAACTTGTATAGCGTGACTACATTACTGTAAATTTTGATTATAATAGTTTTAAGACATTCTAGTTATATCCGTTTGTTTGGCTGTCTGTTTGTCTGTCCATATATAATGGTAATTTATATCATATAAATATAAATCAAAAGCACGCGTATATCGTTCCAACGATTCAATTAAAATTAAATATAGGTTAGAGAGAAGCGCAATTTCCCACTCTCCCCAGCTACCACTGGAATGCATTGTTAATCAATTCTGGATGTATAATTTTAATTTTTATTCATATTTATTACACCCTGAACCCATTGAAAATGGGAAATCAGGATATAATGGTATAAATGTATGTGTCAGGCAGAACGCGGCGGGTTGGACACCAAAAATATCTATATTCTTGATCAGGACGACGAGTTAAGTCAATTTAGCCCTGTCCGTCTGTCTGTCCGTCCGTCCAAGTTTGCTTCATTTGTTTGATAACTATTTTGGTTGTAATGATATCGATTTTAATGCATATCGGAATGTTAGAACTTAGAAATTTAAAACATATTCATGTGAATTTTATGCAATTTTGATTTTTGTTATATAATGAATACCGGCTCCAAATTTCACAGAAGCCCCCGTTGAAGGTCAGCTACATATATAACCAACGGTTAGGACTATGAATGCGTTTATATTTTTATTAAATGTAAAAAATTCAATAGAATTGAATGCTGAAAGCTTTACTAAATTCCGTTTAGTCAGTGGCAATCTATTAAACAAACCGCACCTGACAAGCAGCGACGCGCAGCAAAAAACATTTATATTCACACATACATTGAAACATGCAAGCGCGTATGCTATGCATGTGCACAAATAAATTCAAGGCTATTTATATTAGCATATTCAACCAAAATTGTGTTTCGATATATTCTCCAATATGATGCACAACAGGAAGGATATCAATGACAATACTAAGTTGATCTACCTAAAAATGTGTCCTAATGGAGACGCAACAGAGGTCATAATCCATTTCTAATTGCATTTGGAAACTACAATGCAGCGTGGGACTATTTGTTCAATCGCTATGCAAAAAAAGTGGCAACTATTGAATATCTCTTAATAGGACGCAGTCACCGCTGATCAGAAGCTAGTAAGCCGGAGATCCGCTGCTAAAAAAAATAAGTGGTCTGGAACCAGTGCCAGAAAAAAGACAGCAAGTGTTCCATTTTATCCCGCCGGCAAGCTACCAAATGAAAGGATTAAAAGAAACTAAATGGTCAGTGGGAAATATATCTAAAACAAATATTGGTAAAGTACTACCATCTCCGACAAAAGCAGGAGAACAGGGAAGATGGGGGCGTGTGTGTAATTGCTGTCACATCTTTCACATCGATATCAACTGCAACTTCAACTCCAACTAGAACTACAGATACAACCACAGCAGAGGATTTTAACTTACAAATTGCTTTTAAAACGACTGAGACTGCAGAGATATTAATTAAGAGCAGCAGAAGCAACAATATCATTTTAAAGGAAAATCAGCATCATCATTAGCATAGACAGCAATGATGCACGATGATGAAAATGAGAAATCTGGGTATAATGTTTACAAATGAATAAAATTGGGATCACATACTAATTTGCTTTTGCAACGTAAAAGGTAATTCTCACAACACCTAGCATTTAAAAGAATAAAATTTGAGTGTTTAGTATTTAGACCAGTCAACAATTGAACCATACTTTTTAAAATTCTTAAAACATTTGGCTTTAATGTTTCTAAAATTAGAAAGAGTCTGAGTAAACCAGGGGAGCTAATTAAAAGAAGGCCTAGAGAGATACAAAGGGTTTCATACAAAATGGTAGCTGACAGTGCCTTAATTAAATAATTAAGCAAGATAAAATTGTATTTATGAAAACAGTGAGGGTTTATTTGAGGAATCGAAGTAGAAATAGGTGACATCTTTATTGAAAACAAGATATCTAAGGTGGCATGATGCAAATCTTCAGGCATACAGATAGTTGATCTGGTAACATTAATGACAGAGTTATCATTAATAAAAACCAGATCAAGTAAACGATTTACATGATTCAAAATAGAGTCATCTCAAACATTGAGAGACTGAACAGTTCATCAATAAGATAATGATCTGTAGACGGAATAAGGTTAAATACATACCTAAATTGGGAGTTTACGACCAAGTAGTGTTAGGTAAATAAGAAATTATCTTTTACATGCTCAAAAATTTCTTTAATAGAATTTATATGTTGTTCATAGACTACTTGTACATCAGAAGAGGGAAGAACAAATGAACAATTGACATATATGGAAAGAGATGGGAGAGCTAAATAGTTAGTTAAAATTAACCCCAATAATATTAGCATCCTGAAGTGCTTTGAAACTTAACGATACGGAGAGGTTATCGGCCTTAACAGCTACTAAAAGATAATCACATCTATAAATAGTGTAGTTATTAGAGAGAATCTCACTGTTATAAATTTTAGGACTCAGCCACGTTTCAGTGAACACACATATTGAAAACTGAAACTGCTCAAAAATAGACCATTAAGTTTATAATTTAGGCCTCGAACGTTTTGATATCCCAAAGACAGATTCGTTGAAGAATGTATACAATTTAGTTTTTTGATACAATATTAGCTGAAGATTGTACAGAAGTAGGGTTCAATGATACTGGAGGTAATCGGTTTCGATTCTTTGGTTTGCATTCATGTACTATATACTATGGCCAAAACTTGGAATCCCATATAGTTGTGAAGTGTTCAACTGGCACATTAATTTTAAACGAAGCAATTTCACGAGGTGTCATAAAATTAAACTATGAGATAAAAACTTTAGCAGCAAACTTACTAGCAATAAACGCTGATATTGCTTCGCACGTTGTGTCAGATGAAAGCCTGGACAAGAAAACCTGCTTTCGAGGAGACACGACAGTTACATTATAAGTACCAGTAGCAATGGGTGGTGTAGACAAATATACAGAAGATGGATTGGAAATTGAGTCTGGGTTAGGTGAAGTAGGAGCTAAAGAATATGGAGACAACATTGGTACAGAAGCTGGTACCAATAATGTTGTTGTCTCCAATAGATTGTGTGGAATTTCAAAATTATACTATTTTAATATTTCTTCACCAATATGCTAGAATTCTATATCACTAGAAAGCTGTTTTGAAGTATTGCACAGTTTTAAAAATTGAGCTCTCACAGAATTGTACATCTTGGCAAAATTAATTTGTTTTCCAAGCAACTCGGGCAAAACAACGTAAACCACCGCAACCAATTTTGGTAGTGGGCATGATTTTGTCATATTCACGCTCAATGAGGCCGGCACATTTAGTGTGCATCAAATTCTCACACAACCAGCAATTAACAAATTGTGCTTGTGCAGAATCAACAACCTGCTTAAAAGAACATGATTTCTTACAGTATGTCATTTTGTCAATTAAACAAAATTGAAGTGAGAAAAAAAACAAAAAGCGAAAGAATGCAAAACTAAAAGAGATAAGAACGTGTTGAGAGCACTAAAAACAAACAACAATAAAAAGAGCGGCAATACTAATAAGAATCGCGCACAAATAAGAATACCGTGCACAAAAGAAACTAATGAGAGCAAATCCAGACACAAGTGAGAATGCAAGCAAAATGTAACATACAACAACAAGTGAAAAACCATGTAAAAAATTCAATAGAGTCATATGCTGAAAGTTTCATCAAGTTTCGTTAAGTCAGTCCCAATCTATTAAACAAAACGTTTGGCCAATTATCACACGCACGTGTTAAGCAACGGCAGCAAAATACATTTGCATTTACACATAAATTGAAACGAGCAAGCGCGTTTGCTACGCATGGTCACAAATAAATTAAATGCCATTCATTCTAGCATATTCTTCAACCAAAATTGTTATTGAGTTGTGTTTGCATTTTCAGCCGCTTCTGTAGTTTTGTATTTGTCATACATGTATATCGGCCTTTACACACATACATTCAAACAGACCAACTTTTTTGTATGTACACATACACATACATTCTTATGCGCGTATTTCAGCAATTTCTAAAAATCACAATTGCGATTGATTTGTGTTTATATTGTGTTTGCATTAACAGCAGTTTCTATAGATTTGTATTTGTCAAAAGTCACCCTTGTAGTGAACTAGAGTCGGATTTGACAACAGGCAATGAAAAGATGATGTGGCGCATCAGGTAGATGCAAAGCGCGTAAGCAAAAGGGTCCGAGTTCAAACGCGACGGCGACGGCATGAAATTATTTTTTTTCTTCCCCTTAATAAAAAGGAATTGGCTTTGCTAGTTTAGATGGTGTGCTTTAACGATACATATGTAGTAGATGTAGGTTCAAATCCAGCGGTAGGTTTAAATCGAGGGTTTACACGAGTATATGTTCCAAATTTCAACTCTCTAGTTTCAATAGCGTAGAAAAATATTGCATTCATACGGACAGACGGACAGACGGACGGACAGCAAGACGGACATTTCACAAAACCAATATACTCTCCTTCCCTTTGGGAAACCTAGGCTATACGAAAAATGATAATTTTAACAGATAAATTATTTGCGGAACTTCAACATTAAATCAAATTACACATATTTCTTAATATTTCTCAGAAATGACGTTTGTCGTCTTAGCAATTCTTATTAAGCTTATTTATATAGGTGGCACAGGCATATGAATTTTGCAGTTGGGCGTTATAAATTTGTGAAAGTTACATTGTATATTTTCGATATACACCGCTTCAACGGAGCGTAAGATTTATTTTAGGGGTATCAGTAGAGGAGGCCCCCAGTAACACAGCCAATCCAATTTTGAAGCGTCTAGTCCGCATAAGCGACGGATCGTATTATGATTGTATAAACATAACAACAAAGTGTCGTTATGTTATGAGTTGATACTCTAACTTTAAGTTGGGCATATGACCACTTGTTATATTGTATACTCTACAATACTGTGGGCATATGCTCATTTGGCATGCAACATACGACAACTCTCTTTTAAAAAAAAAGTTATATATTGTAGTTATTTAATATAAGAATTGTTAATGTCAATATATTTTGCTGTCGCTGCTTAACGCGTGCGTGTCATAATTGGCCAAACGTTTTGTTTAATAGATTGCGACTGACTTAACGGAACTTGATGAAACTTTTAGCATATGATTCTAATGAATTTTTTACATTTTATAAAAATGCTAATCTACATAAATGTAAAATTTGAGATAAATTATTAAATTTAAAATACCAGATGCCCCTGTGGGAAACGAGTATCACGCATTAGGTTTCGCCCTAAGGCAACGTTCTTACTTGTTTCTGCTTGACACTCTCACCTCATTTAATCCCATTGTAGGCTTCGACTTGCTAACGTAAGCAAGAGTGGCATTGAACTTGCAAGAGAGTACGCTCAACTATCAAAATAGATCTGAGCAATTGCAGTACCATAACTGTGAAAGTGTAAACTTCACAGATATAAATGATATCGTGGTTCCGAGTCTTATTAAAAAAGAGTTTAAGGCTATGATTTTAAAGAGACTTAAGGCATTTTCGACCTCTAACGAGGCACTACCCTTTAATACATCTGTTATTGCCACCTTTAGGACCTTAGATAATCAGAGCTGTTAAAAAGGTTTTATAAAAAGCATTCGAATAAAAAATGCAAATGGTTTTAAAATTTTTCCATTTGAATAGAAATGCAAAATGGATTTTCAAAAAAGGTATTCGAATGTAAAATGAAAAATAGGTATTTTGAAAATGGTTTTTTCAAATAAAATGCTTTTTTGTAACTATTGTTTTTTTGTTTTATTAGTATTTTCAAATTATAAACACAATCGTGATTTTTTTACAAAAATTGTTTATGGTTCTAGCATGATTCATTTGCTTAATTAACATAATATATGTAATTCAAAAGTTGGTAATTTTTTCTTTGTAAAAAATAACTTAAATATTAACTTGTTGATTTTAAAACGACAATTTTTTCAAATAAATCATCTTTCATATGCTGCGTCTATGTGGCCGCATTATCATTCCACCATAGGAAAAAAGTCTTTCAACGGGGGCTGAACTTGGTAAACTAGTATTAAACTTAAGAAATATAGTCTTTATGATAGGAATTTGATATAAAGATTCCAAACTATTGTCTTCATCTTTTAAGTAAGTTAACGTTTCAAGGTCAATAGTAGTATTACCATTATTACTGGTTAGGGAAGAATCTAAATCTTCATCGAACATATAATATGATTAAGTGTTTTCTTTTTTTTTTTGTTTACAAGTTGAGTTTTATTTTTATTTTCTAAATCTTGGCTAAATTTTCTTATTTCAGCTACAAAAATATCCCTAACGATATTCTTGTAATCTTTTGGGGCCCACTTTAACTTAAACAAGTAAGAAAACTCTAGTCGGAGGTGCCCGACTAGGAGATCCCCTGAGCCCCGTCCCATTTGCATTGTTTAATACGCTATATAGCTTGCATATAACATTAAATTTTGCAAAATTAAATTATAATTTTGAAATTTTATTCAACTAGAATGTATGTAAATAAAAAATAAATTAATAATTAAATAAATAAACAAATTAACAAAAAAAGAAAAGAAAAACAAACATCACCGCACCTGGGCTCGAACCTACATGTATTTACTACATATGTATCGTTAAAGCACATAATCTCAACTAGCACAACCACATCATGTTTATAATTTTTTTAAAAAATTAAAAAGTTACGCTGTCGTCACTGAGTTTCGAACTCGGGACCTTTCGTTTATGCGCTTTGCGTCTATCCACTACGCCACACCAGTACTGCGTTGCCTGTTGGCAAAACGCAAAGTAGTACTACAAGGGCGATATGTAAGAAATACAAAACTAAAGAAGCAGATCAATCGCAATTGTAATTCTTAGAATATGCTGAAATGCGCGCATATGAACGTATGAGTATGTGTACATACAAAAACGGTGGTCTGTTTCAATGTATGCGTGTAAAGGGCGATATATGACAAATACAAATACAATTCAAACACAGATTTGGTTGAAGAATATGCTAGAATTGAATTTACTTGTGCACATGCATAAGCAGACGCGCTTGCTCGTTTCAATGTGTGTATGTGAGAATATATGTAAATGTTTTTTGCTGCGCGTCGCTGCTTGCCACGTGCGTGTGATAATTGGCCAATCGTTTTGTTTAATAAATCGGGACTGACTTAACGGAATTTGATGAAACTTTCGGCATATGATTCTATTGAATTTTTTACATTTTATAAAAATGCTAATTTATTTAAATTGTTATATTTGCAACGGACTCTCAATGGGTGTTTTCGGCAGGGGGGGGGGGTAATTAGTAAAAAGAGCCGGTATCCAAAAAATAAAAAAATTGAAATTGCATAAAATTCACAATAATCTATATGCAAAATTTGAGGGGCCTACCTCTAAAGGTGTGGGAGATAGAATTTTATAACCTGTTTTCGATAAGGTTTAAAATCGATAACATTACAACAAAAATAGATATCGTTTTTTGGTAACAAACTTGACCTGCGCGTGCTATCCACGGACCCAACAAAAAAAATTCAAGTCTCTAGCTTGTCTAGATGCTTCAATCGACGCGTTCAAACATACGGACGGACGGACGGACGGACGGACGGACAGACAGACAGACGGACAGGGCTAAATCGACTCAGTTCGTCGCCCTGATCAAGAATATATATACTTTGTGGGGTCTGACACGCCTCCTTCTGCCTGTTACATACATTTAACAAAACCATTATACCCTGATTTCCCATTTTCAATGGGCTCAGGGTATAAAAATGGATGAGATACACTTGCGATTACAGCATCTTTAGCTTTGGGCTCATTTAACTTAAAAATGTTTCAAATCTCTTTTTAAGACTTTTCTGCATTGACTTAATTAGATCAATACAATATTTAGGGTCATCCATTTTTAAATTATTACAAAATCGTAAACACTTCTGGAAGAAAACAGCCGTAATACGTGTGTCTGTCACCTTTCAAGCTTTTAATGCCATCAGCAATTGGTTTTGAACATTTTATGTAATCTTCCAGAAAGAGCAATTAAAGTTCTTTAAAAACGGATAACCCAAGTTTCTTTAAAGTGTCATTTAAATTTTCCTTGTGTGTGTGACCCTGACAAAAAATGTAAATAACAAATACCGATATTTGTGTAATCGACTTAGTCCGAACAAAATTATTGCACACAAAAAAATGGACGATAGGTCCCATCAGGTATGTATGTATGTAGGCACGAACAGCTGCTGCTTTTCATCTACCTGCTGCGCCACATCAGTTTTGCATTGCCTGTTGGCAAATCCGAAACTACTTCACTACAAGGGCGACTTTTGACAAATACAAAACTATAGAAGCTGCTGTTAATGCAAACACAATATAAACATAAATCAATCGCAATTGTGATTCTTAGAAAATGCTGAAATGCGCGCATATGAACGTATGTATTTATATGTGTACATACAAAAACGGTGGTCGGTTGAATGTATGCGTATAAAGGGCGATATTTGACAAATACAAAACTAAAGAAGCGGCTGAAAATGCAAACACAACTCAATAACAATTTTGGTTGAAGAATATGCTAGAATGAATGGCGCTGAATGACCGTGCATAAGCAAACGCGCTTGCACGTTTCAATGTATGTGTAAATGTAAATGTATTTTGCTGTCGCTGCTTTACGCGTGCGTGTCATAATTGGCCAAACGTTTTGTTTAATAGATTGCGACTGACTTAACGGAACTTGATGAAACTTTTAGCATATGATTCTATTGAATTTTTTACATTTTATAAAAATGCTAATCTACATAAATGTAAAATTTGAGATAAATTATTAAATTTAAAATACCAGATGCCCCTGTGGGAAACGAGTATCACGCTGTAGGTTTCGTCCTAAGGCAACGTTCTTAATTGTTTTTTTATTAATATATATAGTGACAATATATATAGTGACAAATGGTCACTGGCTCCCCATCAACTTATTATAAACAAATCGCCAGAATCGCTATTCCCACCATAGGGGTTGAATCTGTTGACGTTGCATAAATGCTGGCCGACAAAACTCTCTTAAATCTCAATCTCTTCAAGATCGAGAACCTTCTATTTACATAAGAGCCAAAAAGCTCCAATAGTCTAAAGTCCAACAATTGAAAGCTCGAAGCCAAGGTTTATAAGACGTCTCCAGAACTTAGCTTAAGTTAGTTACGACATGAATTTATGTTGATGTAAAACTGATACGTATTCAATTAAGATTCTATACTTGTACTCCGTTGTATCGTGTGTTTAAATAAAATTATATTTTTTTATAATACCGATCTTCGAAACTCATTAATGGCGCAGCCGGTAGGATATCGGAAAATATCCTCGTAATAGTAATCGGTCCGCTAAAGAAACGCTTGTGTTAAAAGTGACTTTCTAGGATTGAGCACGCGAATTTGCCGCAGGAAGTGACTCGATTCAGTTATTACAACTTTGGAAATTTATTTTCGATATCCGCTAAAGAACAACGCGTGTGTAAAAATAACTTAACAAACCAATTATAATCGTGGCCCACCGTAATAGTGCGACCGCCACTCAACATAATTGCCATATTAAGAAACCGCGCAAATTCTGCAAAACACCAAACAGAGTTCTGCTTATAAATAGATCCGCTGGACTATTTAGAACACCTGTTCCTAAGGACTTACTTCTGGGTTTACAAATCATTAACTTGATCCCTGTAAACAGTAAGTTCCTTTTAATTCAATAATAAAACCAAAGAACTTTGTGAAAAAACTAGACTGTGAAATAAAATTAAAGCCATTTAATACTTGCGATTGTATTAAACAAAGTAACAACAAACACAACAACATCATGACTACAAATCCAACAATGGAACTATCCGAAATGCACTTGAAACAGGCGTTAGGACAAATTCGTCAAGTGCCCATATTTGACGGGAAAACCATAGAGCTGACGGCATTCATCAGACGAATAGACTTCATCATGCAACTTTACCCGACGCAGGACGTAAGACAGCACAGCGTACTTTTTGGAGCCATCGAGATGCAGACATCCGGAGCAGCACAGAGGGTATCACAACTTACAGCAGCCACCAACTGGGGAGAATTGAGAAGAGCCCTAATTGACGAATTTAAAACACAAACACCTTATGAAGAATTATTAAGACGGTTGTATAATACGAATTACAACAACAGTATACGTAAGTTTGTAGAAGAATTAGAATATAAGTCTTTTATAATATCCAATAAATTAATGTTAGAAAACCAACCACAAAATACAGTGCTATACACAAATGCTATGAACAATACTATAAAAGACGTAATCACTAGGAAACTTCCCGACCGTATTTTTATGACCTTAGCTAGGCATGACATTACCACAGTTTCTAAACTAAAACAAGTAGCTCAACGTGAGGGACTTTACGAAAACAATTATACTAATCAAAATACAGACAATTCCAAAACGAAATCTCAAAATAATACTAACGACAATCGTGGAAAGGGAAATAATCAAAATTATTATCCGAGTCCAAGTTGTTCAAATACTACAAATTCTAACTATAAACCAAAAGAAAATGCTGGAAATAGCCAAACATCATATAAAGAATTTAAACAAAATCTTGATCAAGCTAGATCCCAAAATCAAATGAACTATCAAAACCAAAGTCAAAAACCTTCAAATCCTCCTGTCAAAAGACAGCGAGAAAGTTCAAGTGGTCACTCCAAGATGGATACTTCGGAAAATTTTCATCAAAGAGCCTCGGACCAAGAAAAAGAAATCCCTTTATCAGACTAATTATGAATGGACAACATTTTAACTGTGTAATTGACACAGGTTCATCCATCAACATAATCAAAGAAAACTTTTTCAATTTTCCAATTAAAACTTGTGAATTAAATGTGCAAACAATAAATGGCACCATTCAATTAAAAAATTCAATATCTTTTGCATCTAGTAAGCTTTGCCCTACTAAGCAAACATTTTATTTACACAACTTTTCCGATAGTTATGATATTCTACTAGGTAGAGAATATCTAGAATCTTGCGATATTCTTAACGAATATCCATTTTTAATGAGATATGAGCGTGAAGATTCTGTTAAGGACAAGACCGCATTTCAATGCCTTGATCCGCCCCAAACAAATGACATAGCAGTAAATTACGCTATCAATAACGAACTAACTGAAAATAACAAATACAGACTCGATCATTTAAATGAAGAGGAAAGTAATAAAATAAAACAAGTCTTGTATGAATTTAATGATATTCAGTATCGTGAAGGTGAAAATTTGACTTTCTCAGTGATCACAAACCACTCGTTTGGCTCAATAATATTAAAGAACCAAATATGAAATTACAACGCTGGAAAATAAAACTAAATGAATTTGATTATCATATTAAATATGTACCAGGTAAAGAAAACTATGTTGCAGATGCTTTATCTAGAATAAAAATTGAAGAAAATTTGTTAGGAGAAACTTCCGATGCAACAGCAGCAACAATCCACAGCTCTCAAGAAGATAGCCAACATAACATTTCACTTACTGAAAGACCAATAAATTACTTTAAAAGACAAATTGAATTTATAAAAAATAACTCAATGTAAATGTCACAAATTACTTTCATAAAACCAAAATTTTAATAAATTATGTCGAAATGACACATGATCACGCAAAAGAATTAATAAAAGAATACTTATGCTCAAAGAAAAGTGTAATATACTTCAGCAACGAAGCCGATTTTCTTACTTTTCAAAATGCTTTCGTAGAAATAATTAGTCCCAATAACATTACAAAAGTTATGAGATCAACTAAAAAACTAACAGACCTCCAAACTTATTCCGAATTTAAAGAATACATTATTAATACACATCAAAAGTTATTACACCCAGGAATAGAGAAAATGACATTAATATTCAAAGAAAAATATTATTATCCAGATTATCAGAACTTAATTCAAAATATAATTAACGAATGCAAAGTTTGTAACATAGCAAAAACAGAACATAGAAATACTAAATTAGCCTTTGAATTAACTCCAGAAATCCAAAATCCCAGAGAAAAATATGTCATTGATTTTTATATGGTTGACAACAAACAATTCCTATCTTGTATAGACCTATATTCGCAACCTTAGTCGAAGTAAATGGCAGAGATTGGTTAGAAGCCAAAAGAGCTCTCCTAAAAGTATTTAATGACATGGGAAAACCAATTGAAATAAAAGCAGATAAAGATTCAGCATTCTTGTGCTCAGCATTACAAATATGGTTAAAATCAGAAGACGTAAATATATCAATTACAACTAGTAAAAGCGGCATTTCAGACATAGAAAGATTCCATAAAACAATAAATGAAAAATTAAGAATTGTCAATTCTGACACAAATCAAGAAGATAAACTAACTAGATTTGAAATAATACTTTACACGTATAATCATAAAACTAAACATAATACGACTGGTAGAACACCAGCAGATATCTTCATTTACGCAGGAACCCCTGAATACGATACACAACTAAATAAGAAAAACAAAATAGAAAGACTAAATAAAAATAGATCAGATTTTGAAGTAGATACTAGATACGGAGAATCACCGTTAGTAAGATCAAAATCTACAAATCCTTTTAAACAAACAGGAAACATAACACAAGTAGATGACAAACACTATGAAGAAGTGAATAGAAGTAGAAAAATAACACACTATAAATCTAAATATAAAAAGAAGAAAATAACTAATAAAAGTAAATACGATAATTCCAGATCAACCAATAACCAGAATCATGATGATAATGCCTCATAATCTATTAAAAATATTAACGCTACTATATTTTATATGGCCAATAAAAGGTCAACATTTGGAAATCAACCCAATTAACTCCAAAAACGGATATCTTATATTTCAAACAGGAACAATTAATTTACCTATAAATTATGAATATCACTATTTAACTATTAACATATCTAAAACTGAAGAAACTTATAATAATCTAATAAAACAAACCAAAGAACTTGAATCACTAACAAAAATAAAATACCTAACAAATAAATTGGACAAAGAAATGAACGGTATAAGACTAGTAAAACGAAACAAAAGAGGACTTATAAATTTCATGGGAACTTTTTATAAATACCTTTTCGGAACTTTAGATCAAGAAGACAAAGAAGAATTACAATCAAAAATAGATAACCTTTCAGAAAACAGTGTACAAGCCAATGAATTAAACGAAGTAATAAAGACAGTCAATAAAGGAATAGAAGTAATGAACAGTTTAAGCTCGACCCATGAGGCAGATCAAAGACTTGACATACTAATTTTTAATTTAAAAGAATTCATAGAATATATTGAAGACATTGAATTAGGAATGCAATTAACTAGGCTTGGTATATTTAATCCTAAATTACTAAAATATGACTCACTATCACATTTAAACGCTGAAAAAAATAATAAATATTAAAACATCAACATGGTTAAAAACAACTACTAATGAAATTTTGATAATTTCCCATATTCCACGCGAAATTACAAACACTGCACTATTTGACATTATAACATATCCCGACGAAAACAAAAACATCTTAACTGAAATTATACATGACACCTACTATTTACAAAATAATAAAACTTTCACAAAAACCAATAAAAATTTAGTTATGAATAAATGTATTACTGGAATATTAAATCAAGAAAAAACAGAATGTAGATATTCAAAAATGCATAAAAATTATGAAATTAAATACGTAGAACCAAATATAATGTTAACTTGGAATTTACCTAAAACTTTATTAAACCAAAATTGTATAAATAGAGAAATAATTATCGAAGGAAATAATATGTTAAAAGCACTAAATTGTTCAATCCAATTAGACGAAATATTAATAACCAACACTATGTTAGATTATACACAAACAATTTATATAAATAATAATGTAACAAAATTAGAACCATTGTCATACGTTCAAACAAAAGAAATTATTCAACAACAAACAAAATTGTATAACACATTCCAGATTATAACTGTAACAACTTTAATAATTATTTTAATCGCATTATTGTTATACATTATCTTTAAATATAAGAATATTCCTCGAAAAATTATAGTAAGCTATAAGAACAAAAAGGAATCAACCCCTAAAATAGAAACAAATATTCAAAGAGATAAAGAAACTAAAACAGAATTAAATCATAAAGAAAACGAAATTGAAGAAATTGTAACAGATCCAACTTTATACCCTAGATTATCCGCCTGAGGACAGGCTCATTTCTTAAGGAGGGGGAAGTGACATATGTAAACACATATGTACCCACACACTGCACCTAGCAACGCACTTATCATATTTTTGCTACACATTCTTTTCCCACAGACTTAAGATAAACATTATAAAATAATCAAATGGTGACAATAACCATTCTGGCTCCCCATCAACTTATTATAAACAAATCGCCAGAATCGCTATTCCCACCATAGGGGTTGAATCTGTTGACGTTGCATAAATGCTGGCCGACAAAACTCTCTTAAATCTCAATCTCTTCAAGATCGAGAACCTTCTATTTACATAAGAGCCAAAAAGCTCCAATAGTCTAAAGTCCAACAATTGAAAGCTCGAAGCCAAGGTTTATAAGACGTCTCCAGAACTTAGCTTAAGTTAGTTACGACATGAATTTATGTTGATGTAAAACTGATACGTATTCAATTAAGATTCTATACTTGTACTCCGTTGTATCGTGTGTTTAAATAAAATTATATTTTTTTATAATACCGATCTTCGAAACTCATTAATATATATATTTTCTTATTTATTTATTTATTTTTTTTTTTCATTTATTAATGTTTTTTAGCCTATCCTTTTTTTAACAAAAGTTGGTCTCCTATTTCTAGTTTAAAATCCAATGATTTCTTATTGTATATTTGTTTTTGTTTTAACTTATGTTTTTCTAAAAGTATACGCTCTCTTTTATAACCGTTTTCTAATCTAAATTTAACTTCTTTAGAATAGTCGTCTATGTTATAGACTGGTTCTATTCTATCTATGTTATTAAAATGAATTGGTAAGTTGTTTTGCTTACCAAATACAAGTTCGTATGGACAATAATTGTGACTTACAGAAGGTGTTGTATTAAAACAATACACGAAGTATTGTAACCATATGTCCCAATCGGTTTTATCAACTGATATATATGATCTAATGTATTCGTTGAATGTTATATGACTTCTTTCAACGGTACCTAAAGTCTGGTGGTGGTGTGCGGTAGGTCTTATGTTGTCTACTTTTAAATATTTACACAAGTCATTTATAATTGAATTTTTGTATTCCATTCCCATGTCCTTAATGAACATCTTAATTGGACCGTACTTCAGAATAAAAGATTCGAATATGGCTTTTGCGACAGTTGTTGCACTTTTGTCAACAACAGGAATAGCTACTAAATACTTTGTCAAATCCCATTTTCCGAACGTGGTAGTGGACTCTGTCAAAAGCATATTGTGGAGTTTCGCTGATTATCATAGCTGATCTTACATGTTTTGTCGTTTTCGACGTCATTTTGGACATTTATTTATGTATTATTTTATATGACGTGTTATATTTTTCCAGTAATAATGTCTCTTTACTTTGGCCAAAGTTTTTGTTGCCCTTATGACCTCCTTGCATGGGATCGTCATGAAGTGTAAACAGTATTGCTTCTTTTTATACCCTGAGCCCATTGAAAATGGGAAATCAGGGTATAATGGTTTTGTTAAATGTATGTAACATGCAGAAGGAGGCTTGTCAGACCCCACAAAGTATATATATTCTTGATCAGGGCGACGAGCTGAGTCGATTTAGCTCTGTCCGCCTGTCTGTCCGTCCGTCCGTCCGTCTGTCTGTCCGTCCGTCTGTCCGTCCGTCCGTCTGTCCGTAACTTTGAACGTGTCCATTAAAGCATTTAGACAAGCTAGAGACTCGAATTTTTTTCGTTGGGTCCGTGTATAGCATGCGCAGGTCAAGTTTACTTCGTATGAACGATAATTATTTTTTTGTAATGTTATCGACTTTAATGCTTATCGAAAATACGTTTTTAAGGCGTAGTTTGTACATCGTTTGAGCTAGAGCTCAAATTTGCTGTGTAATTGCGTGTAATGAATACGGAGATTATGTAATCTTTAGATTTTGGATTCCACGCTCCATTCGCCCCCAATTGCCGCCTATATGTAAAAAGCGCAAATCAAATACCAGAGACTTTCTTTGGCAAATGCACACATATGAATGCTATGAATAAGTTGTGAAAGTTTGATACAGTTAGTCCATCGCTAAGAAAAGTTATTGAACAATTAAGTTCCCATAGTAAAGCCCACATTGCAGGCCAAGCGGAATCGCTGCGTCAACTGCTCAGTTGGCAGAGCGCGCGCTTATGCTTGCGTGCATAAGTGTGTGCGTGTGTATATGTTGTTTTTATGCTTGCTTAAAGAGAGCGTCAACTGATTTGATATTTTTCACAGGGCTCAGGGTATCTCCTAGTCGAGCAGTCTAGACTAGAGCACTTTTACTTGTTCTTTATCGTTTTCTATTAGGGTCACCGGCTTGAGTAGCGCTACTCTTGATGACTTTAATATTTTATTGCCCATATTTATACCCTGGGCCCATTGAAAATGGAAAATCAGGGTATAACGGTTTTGTGAAAATGTATGTAACAGGCAGAAGGAGGCGTGCCACACCCCATGAAGTATATATATTCTTGATCATCGCGACAACACGACTCGATATAGCCCTGTCCGTCTGTCCGTCCGTCCGTCCGTCCGTCCGTGTGAACACTGAGATATTTTTAAGTACGCAACGTAGAGACTTGAAATTTTACATGAATACGCGATAATAATATACGCTGCACAAGTTTATAAAGTTTTTCCGATAACTCATTCCATTTCGATTTTATGAGCATTTATCGATAACTTTAATGTGTTTTTAAGGCGTGGTTTGTACATCGTTTGAGTTAGAGACTTCAAATTTGCTGTGTAGTTATGTCTAATGAATACGGAGATTACGTAATCTATAGATTTTGGATGCCACGTCCCATTCGTCCCCAATAATAGCCCCCTATTTGTAAATCAAATACTAGAGACTTGTGCTTTGGCAAATATATACATATGAATGTCATTAATAAGTTGTGAAAGTTTGATGCACTTAGTCCATCGCTAAGAAAAGTTATTAAACAATTAAGTTGCCATAGTAATGCCCATAATAATGCCAATTGCGCAGTTGGCAGAGCGCGCGCTTATGCGTGCATGTATATGTATGTATGTGTTGTTTGTATGTATGCATAAAAATAAGCGTAGAATGATTTGATATTTGGCTCTTCACAGGGCTAAGGGTATCTCCTAGTCGAGCTGTCTCGACTAGAGCACTCTTACTTGTTTTGAAATTATCTATTATATATTTACTTCAAAGATCTTTTCGCTCGGTGCCACTTTGAGTTGGCTGATATTACTTATACCAGCTTGCCTTTCAAGCCTTTGAAAAAACTGACCTAAGTTAAGAGTTCCATGGGTATATAAATCATCAAAACCAATTCTTGTAATAACTTTGTTTCCTTGTTTTAACAAACATTTGGAATCTGTTATTCGCAAGGTCACTAGTTTTCGTACCTCGTCATTTGAAATCACTTCAAATACGTTGGGCTTTGAAGCTTTTTCAAGAGATTGCTTAGGCAAATCAACTTGTTATTTTCCTGCGCAGCATTTTTTCTGTTTACTTTGATTTCTTGTAGTATCTTTTAGTATATTCCTTTTTATATGATTTAATTCATTTATTGTGATGCGTGATAATGCATCAGCTCCAAAATTATCTTTTCCTCTCAGATACTCTATCGTAAAATCATATTCTTCTAATTCGAGTCGCATGCGTGTTAATTTTGAACTTGGGTTTACCATGGAATATAAATATGTTAATGGTCTTTGATCAGTACTTACTGTAAAATGTTTGCTATATATATATGGTCGAAAATGTGTTATTGCCCAATGTATAGCTGCTAGTTCTTGTTCCGTAGTACTCTTATTGCTTTCACCTTTAGTGAATGCTCTTGATGCATATGCAATTGGGAATTGGAGTCCATTACAGTTTTGAGTTAAAACTGCTCCACATGCTTGCTTGCTTGCATCTGTGATAATGCAAAATTCTTTGCTAAAATCTGGGTACTGCAATAAATTTGGTTGAACAAGTTCATTTTTTAGGTACTGGAATGCCTCTTCACATTCTGTTGTCCATTTAAATGGGACATTCTTTTTACATAATCTTGTTATGTGTTGTGAATATTCGACGAAGTTTTTTATAAAACGTCTATAATAATTGCAAAATGCAACGAATCTTCTAGCGCTGTCTGCGTCCGTAGGGACAGGATTTTTTAATTACATCAAATTTTTTCTGGATGTAATTTCAGGTTGAGTTTTCTACAAAGTTTGAAAACATCTGTTTAATCATATGTTGTTTAGAACAACCAATAACGATTAAATCATCCATATAAAGGAAAGCTTGTGAAGGTTCTAGGCCTAAGAATGCTGTTGTCATCATTCACTGAAATGAATTAGGCGCTATTTTTAAACCAAATGGTAATCGCGTGAAGCGATATGAGTCATTGCTCGTTGAAAAAGACGTTATATATCTTGAGCTTTACTCAAGCTCAATTTGGTGGAAACCTGACATTAAGTCAAGGCATGAAAAATATTTACCCAATTGATCAAGAATATCGTCAATTCTGGCGAGTGGAAATTTATCTGACAGCAATTTTTTTATTTATTTGGCGATAGTCATTTACTAATCGCCATTTTTTCTCTTTAGAGCCCGGAAGAGATTTCTTCGGAACTAGTAAGAGTGGGCTATTATAGGGTGAAACAGACTAAACTTGATGTTGGATATCTTCTATTTGGCTATGCGGACATCGATAATTTTTTACATATACTGGTTCATCATCCTTAAGTCTCAATTTTTGTTTATAGAAATTATTAGTGGTGATTGGTTCGGTTTCAAGTCCGAACGCGTCATTATACTGGGTGCATATTTCTTCAAGTTTTTCGTAAATAACTGTGCGAAATTTTTTGAAGTAAATGAAATTTATATGGAATAATATATTTGCCTATTTGGAGCTCGATTGAGGCTAATCCTTTGGAGTTTATTATTCCTTCTCCTATGTCTCGTATGTCTATTATTTTGTTTGAATTGATGTCATGAAAGACATCAGAATTTGCATTGGTTTTGATTCATCCAAATCTTGGAATTAATTTGGGTCAAATTCTATTGGAAAATAAATGTTTTTTGAAAATTTTAATCTAATATTGCGTATAGCAAGCACTTATGCTTTCTAGTCTGGTGACTAATGAACGTAATAATTTGGTACACTGAAAATTATGTTCACTTGTGAGTGAGTCTGTGTTTAACAGAAGAGACTAATTCACTTATATTATTCTATTCTATTTATACGATTATACGATTTTTCGAATTGTTCTTTAAGGGAACCAATTTGTTTATATAATTCCCGCCATTTCATGACTATTAACGGTTTAATCGTAACATAACAATCCTTGTTTCTCCAAGTATGTCATGATTTTCAATATAAGTTTTTACTTGGACATAGGGCAAAGTAGACAATATTATGGCTTTTTCGATTGTATTTAGTTGAACTAATGGGCTTACTGCGCTATTAAAAGTTTCAACATACATTGATTCAAATTTATATAATGTTATAAACTCTTTGTAAGAGCGTAATATTTTTATTGCGTTGTGCCGAAATTCTGAATTTCTTTTGTATATGTCTGAAATTTTTTACTGCGTTGTGTATGCGTTGTTTAACTCCTGAGCCCTACTCAAAAAATTTTTTTTATGCATCTATTATGCAACTTATAGATTTTTTAAGGCATTTGCCAATAGCAAAATAACTATCATAATAAGCAGGACTGATATTAACCTTAAGTCGACTGAAGCTGTTTCGACATTGTTAATAACATTTGCGGTGGAATCCGCTACCTTCGAATTATGGTCTAACATATTTTCTACTATTAATATACTTTCGTTTTTGGAAATTGCATTCGAAAGCATTAAATTTTAATTTCGGATTAAAAAAATTGTATTTTTAAAGAATATATATATATTTATATTTTATCAACTGTACATTATTAATTACTTAAAATGTATGGACATATATATATATATATATATATATATATATATATATATATATATATATATATATATATATATATATATATATATATATATATATATATATATATATATATATATATATATATATATATATATATATATATATATATATATATATATATATATATATATATATATATATATATATATATATGTCGGAGCGTACTGTATGTACGCACTGTATGTGTACTGCACGTACGCGCTGTGTGTGGCTTTGTAAGTGTATGAGTATTCAGTGTTGGGTATTTCACCACAAGCATTCCAACACATTAGTAATATTGCATCAGCTTTTATTTGTGTTGTGATTGGTCGCTTACATCCTGTCACTTAGCGGGGCAACAGCGTTGTGTCGCTGTCGCCGAGTGTGGGGCTATGCTGAGGAATAACACTGGCCCTGTCAGGCAGTTTAGAAAGAAACGTGGAAGCATAAGCACCGAAACTAGCTCCGCTAAGTACCCGACTATGGACCAAATCCATTCCAACATCTGGACAGACGGCCAGACGGACAGACGGACGGACAGCAAGACGGACATTGCACAAAACCAATATACTATTTTCCCTTTGGGAAATTAGTATAAAAATAACGGAATATATTGTAGTTATTTAAAAAATTTGTATTATTACTTTAATATCTTTTATTTACTATATTGTATACAAAAAAATTTTTATACCCTGAGCCCATTGAAAATGGGAAATCAGGGTATAATGGTTTTGTTAAATGTATGTAACAGGCAGAAGGAGGCGTGTCAGACCCCACAAAGTATATATGTTCTTGATCAGGGCGACGAGCTGAGTCGATTTAGCCCTGTCCGTCTGTCTGTCTGTCCGTCTGTCCGTCTGTCCGTCCGTCCGTATGTTTGAACGCGTCGATCTCAGAAGAGACTTGAATTTTTTTTTGTTGGGTCCGTGGATAGCACGCGCAGGTCAAGTTTGTTACCAAAAAACGATATCTATTTTTGTTGTTTTGTTATCGATTTTAAACCTTATCGAAAACAGGTTATAAAATTCTATCTGCCACACCTTTAGAGCTAGACCCCTCAAATTTTGCATATAGATTCACGTGAATTTTATGCAATTTCTATTTTTTTATTTTTTGCGTACCAGCTCATTTTACTAATTACCCCCCCCCCCCCCCCTCAGCCATCAACACCCATTGAGAGTCTGTTGCAAATATAACCATGTGAATAAATTAGCATTTTTATAAAATGTAAAAAATTCAATAGAATCATATGCTGAGAGTTTCATCAAAATCCGTTAAGTCAGTCCCGATTTATTAAACAAAACGTTTCGCCAATTATCACACGCACGTGGCAAGCAGCGACGCGCAGCAAAAAACATTTACACATACACATACATTGAAACGTGCAAGCGCGTCTGCTTATGCATGTGCACAGCCGCTTCTGTAGTTTTGTATTTGTCATATATCGCCCTTTACACGCATACATTGAAACAGACCACCGTTTTTGTATGTACACATACTCATACGTTCATATGCGCGCATTTCAGCATATTCTAAGAATTACAACTGCGATTGATCTGCTTCTTTAGTTTTTTTGTATTTGTAACATATCGCATTGTAGTACTACTTTGCGTTTTGCCAACAATCAACGGAATACTGGTGTGGCGTAGTGGATAGACACAAAGCGCGTAAACGAAAGGTCGTGGGTTCGAAACTCAGTGACAACAGCGTAACTTTTTTATTTTTTATTTTAAATCTATAAACATAAGGTGGTCGTGCTAGTTGAGATGACGCGCTTTAATGTTACACATGTAGTAAATAGATGCAGGTTCGAGCCCAGGTGCGGTGATGTTTGCTTTCTTTTCATTTTTTTGTTTATTTATTTAATTATTCATTTATTTTTTATTTACATACATTCTAGTTGAATAAAATTTCAAAATTATAATTTAATTTTGCAAAATGTAATGTTATATGCAAGCTACATAGCGTATTAAACAATGCAAATGGGACGGGGCTCAGGGTATCTCCTAGTCGGGCACCTCCGACTAGAGTTTTCTTACTTGTTTTTTATTGAAATATATATATTCTTATTTATTTATTTTTTTTTTTTTTCATTTATTAATCCTTTTTAGCCTATCCTTATGAACTTTTTGTTCCTTATATTCCTTGTTCTTTATAATTATATTATTATTGTTTTCTACACTAATGACCTCAAATGGTCCTATATAAAAAGGTTATAATTTGTGACCTGTTTCGTTTTTTAACAAAACTTGGTCTCCTATTTCTAGTCCAAATGACAAAATTTGCAACTTTCGTCATAAAAATGACCAGTAAAGGGTTAACTGTAGAAGAACGTGGGCGGATCTTGCAGCTCCACATAAAGGAGCAAAAGTCGTATGCAGAGATAGCTAAACTAATGTCTAGAGCCAATTCAACCATCCAAACAGTAATTGGCCGTGTTAAATACGAGGGACGAAGATAAATTTTATAACTTAGACACAGGTCTTGTTGGTGAAGACTGTTATGAATTAAAAAGTTTATTGGAAAATTATTCAAAATATTTTATAAATGGGATTCCTTTGTCTAGAGTTAGTTCGGGTAAAATGAAAATTAAACTAAATGACCCAAGATGATCCCTCTAAAGCTATAATTGCGACATATGCAGATGATTTCGAAGTCATCTACAACTCTAAAAGTCACGTTGAAGCGATCACTGGAATACAGGAGTAATTTGAAAGTCAACTGGCTACTGACCTGGCACACAACAACAATAGGCGAAGGCTTAAAAGGCTTCACCCGTTCGACCACATATCTCCATAAATAATTGTTAAAAAAGTACATACATATGTACAAGCAAAAGTCACATGTACACGTATATATTTAAGTTCGATATTGAAAACGGGACTTTACCGAAAATGCTCTCTTTTCTATTTTATCGCTTGTGTGAGCATCAGTATACGTTTGAGAGTTTAGTTCAGTTCTGACTGCGAGTGCGTGTGGTGCCTCAAAATAAATTGATTGTGAAAACTAAATTCAAAGTGTCTTATTATTTCGCATTTGTGTTGAGTATATATATATAAAAATCTAGACTATATTTTTCTATAGGTTATGGGCCCAGTTAGCGCATAATAAGAAAATTGTTATATTTAAACAAATTTTAAAAAGTTTTTTTTTGTCAATTAAAAATAATAAGGTTTGAGTTTTTCAACAAAGGTATGTGCTTATATATATATATACATATAAAATGTGAACTATTACATGCATGCATGCGTATATGATTTTGCAACAAAAGAAAAAATTCGCAAGCGTCGATTTCCGGTGAATCGACCATATACATACATACATGTGTGTATATATGTATGTATAAATGTACATGTGCGTATGTGCACGCGTACATCCATTGAGACACTCTTTTGGGGTGGCGTGTGTGTGTTCATGTGTGCATGTATGTATTGGTGTACAAGTATATGCGTGCGGGCTTGCAGAGAAACCGCGTGGTTTGTCCATATTACTTAGAAATATACATATGTGTCTACGTACATGCATAAGTGATAAAACTATTTGTTTATGCGTAACACCTTGTTGGACAAAATGAATCTCATTGTTCATATATGAATTGATAATGTTATAAACAATAATAATTAAAATTTTTTTTTTTTCAGCATTGTGAAATTTTATTGATGTATGCACATTATGTACGTATGTACATCAAGTGTTACATATGTGCATATACTACATATGTATCGTTAAAGCACATCATCTCAACTAGCACAATCACATCATGTTTATAAATTTAATAAACAACAAGTAAGAAAACTCTAGTCGGAGGTGCCCGACTAGGAGATACCCTGAGCCCCGTCCGATTTGCATTGTTTAATACGCTATATAGCTTATATGCAAGCTATATAGCGTATTAAATTTTGCAAAATTAAATTATAATTTTGAAATTTTATTCAACTAGAATGTATGTAAATAAAAAATAAATTAATAATTAAATAAATAAACAAAAAAAAAAAATAGAAAGCAAACATCACCGCACCTGGGCTCGAACCTACATCTATTTACTACATGTGTAACGTTAAAGCGCGTCGTCTCAACTAGCACGACCACCTCATGTTTATAGATTGAAAAAAAAAAATTAAAAAAGTTATGCTGTTGTCACTGAGTTTTGAACCCGGGCCCTTACGTTTACGCGCTTTGTGTCTATCCACTACGCCACACCAGTATTGCGTTGCTTGTTGGCAAAACGCAAAGTAGTACTACAAGGGCGATATGTGACAAATACAAAACTAAAGAAGCAGATCAATCGCAATTGTAATTCTTAGAATATGGTGAAATGTGCGCATATAAACGTATGTGTATGTGTATATACAAAAACGGTGGTCTGTTTCAATGTATGCGTGTAAAGGGCGATATATGACAAATACAAAACTATAGAAGCGGCTGGAAATGCACAGAAGCGACTGTGCACATGCATAAGCAGACGCGCTTGCACGTTTCAATGTATGTGTATGTGTAAATGTTTTTTGCTGCGCGTCGCTGCTTGCCACGTGCGTGTGATAATTGGCGAAACGTTTTGTTTAATAAATCGGGAATGACTTAACGGAATTTGATGAAACTTTCGGCATATGATTCTATTGAATTTTTTACATTTTATAAAAATGCTAATTTATTCACATGGTTATATTTGCAACAGACTCTCAATGGGTGTTTTGATGGCAGGGAGGGAGGGAGGGGGGTTAATTAATAAAAAGAGCCGGTATCCAAAAAATAAAAAAATAGAAATTGCATAAAAATCACATTAATCTATATGCAAAATTTGAGGGGTGTAGCTCTAAAGGTGTGGGAGATAGAATTTTATAACCTGTTTTCGATAAGGTTTAAAATCGATAACAAAGCAAACAAAATAGATATCGTTTTTTGGTAACAAACGTGACCTGCGCGTGCTATCCACGGACCCAACAAAAAATAAATTCAAGTCTCTAGCTTGTCTAGATGCTTCAATCGACGCGTTCAAACATACGGACGGACGGACGGACGGACGGACGGACGGACGGACAGACAGACGGACAGGGGTAAATCGACTCAGCTCGTCGCCCTGATCAAGAATATATATACTTTGTGGGGTCTGACACGCCTCCTTCTGCCTGTTACATACATTTAACAAAATCATTATACCCTGATTTCCCATTTTCAATGGGCTCAGGGTATAACAAGTAAGAAAACTCTAGTCGGAGGTGCCCGACTAGGAGATACCCTGAGCCCCGTCCGATTTGCATTTTTTAATACGCTTTTTAGCTTGCATATAATATTAAATTTTCCGAAATTAAATTATTATTTTGAAATTTTATTCAACTAGAATGTATGTAAATCAAAAATAAATAAATAATTAAATAGATAAACAAATTATCAAAAAAAAAAGAAGATAAACAAACATCATCGCACCTGGACTCGAACCTGCATCTATTTACTACATATGTAACGTTAAAGCGCGTTATCTCAACTAGCACGACCACACCATGTTTATAAATTTAAAAACAAAATTATAAAAAACAATTAAGAACGTTGTCTTAGGACGAAACCTAAAGCGTGAAACTTGTTTCCCAGAGGGGCATCTGGTATTTTAAATTTAATAATTTATCTCAAATTTTGCATTTATGTAGATTCATGTGAATTTTCTGTAATTTCAATTTTTGCAAATATAACTATGTGAATGAATTAGCATTTTTATAAAATGTAAAAAATTCAATAGAATCATATGCTGAAAGTTTCATCAAGTTCCGTTAAGTCAGTCGCAATCTATTAAACAAAACGTTTGGCCAATTATGACACGCACGCGTTAAGCAGCGACAGCTAAATATATTTACATTTACACATATGTACATACATTGAAACTTGCAAGCGCGTTTGCTTATGCACGGTCACAAATAATTTCTAAGAATCACAATTGCGATTAATCTATGTTTATATTGTGTTTGCATTAACAGCAGCTTCTATAGTTTTGTATTTGTCAAAAGTCGCCCTTGTAGTGAAGTAGTTTCGGATTTGCCAACAGGCAATGCAAAACTGATGTGGCGCACCAGGTAGAAGAAAAGCGTGTAAGCAAAAGGGTCCGCGTTCGAGACGCGGCGGCGACGGCATGAAAATAGTTGCGCAGCTGTTCGTGCCTACATACATGCATACCTGATGGGACCTATCGTCAATTTTTTGTGCGTGAATAATTTTGTTCGGACTAAGTCGATTACACAAATATCGGTATTTGATATTTACATTTTTTGTCAGGGTCACACACAAAAAAGAAAATAACATAACTGACATAGGCTATACGAAAAATGATAATTTTAGCAGATAAATTATTTGCAGAACTTCAACATTAAATCAAATTACATATATTTCTCAGAAATGCCGTTTGTCGTCTTAGCAATTCTTATTAAGCTTCTTTATATAGGTGGCACAGGCATATGAATTTTGCAGCTGGGCGTTACAAATTTTGTTGCCAATTTGCCACGCCCCCAGTAGGCGTAGACATATCATATTTGGCAAGTTCCTAGAAGGAGTCTAGGGTAACGTAACTGCAAAGTTTGGATGCTTACACTCCAAAAATGTGAAAGTTACAGGGTATTTTTTCGATATACCACGCCCCCGAAGGCGCGTAAGATTTATTTTTAGGGAATCAATAGAGGAGGCCCCAAGTAACACAAACATCCAATTTGGAATCGTCTAGTTCTAAAACTGTAGAAGCTATAAGCTTTTTGCGATTTGCCACGCCCCCTGAAGGCGTAGGTATGTCCGCCATATCTTTTTGATCTTGGGTTGCTTATCCGAGTATATATATCAAATTTCAAGTCTCTAGCATCAATAGTGCTCAAAATATAGCTGATCTTGTAAAATCACTATATTTTCAGATCCGATTTGCCACGCCCCATTGGGCGTAGACATCAAATCTTTTTATGAATCTTTATAGAATCGTAGCGTTAAGTTACGTGCCAAATTTCAGCATTCTAGCTTTAAAACTGTAGAAGATATAGTTTTTCCGATTTGCCACGCCCCCAATGGGCGTAGATATATCCGCCATATCTTTTTAAACTTGGGTGGTCAACGCAAGTATACATTCCAAATTTCAACTCTCTAGCTCTTCAACTAATAAACCATTTTCCGATTTGCCACGCCCCTAGTGGGCGTATCCGGAAAATCTTGACACTTTATAATTCGAGGGTATACACGAGTATATGTTCCAAATTTCAAGTCTCTAGCTTCAATAGCGTAGAAAAATATTGCATTCATACGGACAGACGGACAGACGGCCAGACGGATAGACGGACATTTCACAAAACCAATATACTCTTTTTCCCTTTGGGAAACGAGTATAATTATGCTGTCGTCACTGAGTTTCGAACTCGGGACCTTTCGTTTACGCGCTTCTCGTCTATCCACTGCGCCACACCAGTACTGCATTGCTTATTGGCAAAACCCAAAGTACTACTACAAGGGTGATGTGTGACAAATACAAAACTAAAGAAGCAGATCAATCGCAATTGTGATTCTTAGAATATGCTGAAATGCACGCATAAGAATGTATGTGTATGTGTATATACAAAAACGGTGGTCTGTTTGAATGTATGCATGTAAAGGGCGATATATAAAAAATACAAAACTACAGAAGCGGCTGAAAATGCAAAAACAGAATTCACACAGATTTGGTTGAAGAATATGCTAGAATAAATAGTCTTGAATTTATTTGTACACATGCATAAGCAGACGCGCTTGCACGTTTCAATGTATGTGTATGTGCAAATGTTTTTTGCTGCGCGTCGCTGCTTGCCACGTGCGTGTGTTAATTGGCCAAACGTTTTGTTTAATAGATTGAGACTGACTTAACGGAATTTGATGCAACTTTCAGCCCTGATCAAGAATATATATACTTTGTGGGGTCTGACACGCCTCCTTCTGCCTGTTACATACATTTAACAAAACCATTATACCCTGATTTCCCATTTTCAATGGGCTCAGGGTATAAAAATGGATAAAGGAAAGAGAAACATAAAACCGTTTGATAGAGAGAAGTATTCCATATGGAAATTAAGAGTAAGGGGACTTTTAGAAGCACAAGATTTATTAAGAGTAGTTGATGAAGAACCAGAAAAGGTGACAGAGGAAATAAAAAAGGCACAGAGTAATGCAAAGAATATTGTAATGGAATATTTGAGTGATTCGTTTGTTATTCTTGCGAGCAAAAAAAAAAACTGCCAAACAGATTTTAGCAAATTTAGCTGCAATGTATGAGAGAAAAAGTTTAGCTTCTCAACTGTCTTTACGCAAACAGTTGTTTGCTTTGAAATTAAAGGGTGATACTCCACTTCTAAATCATTTTAAGTTTTTTGATGACCTTATAACTGTACTCATTGCGTCAGGAGGCAAGTTGGATGAAATGGATAAAGTTGCACATTTACTTTTAAGCCTTCCGCCAAGTTACGAAGGAGTAATCACGGCAATTGAAACCCTATCAGAGGAAAACCTGACATTAGCATTTGTAAAAACAAGACTTTTAGACCAGGAAATTAAATTAAAAGGTGTCAGCAAGGACACAAGTGCTAAGGTGTTGCAGGCCATTAGAAACAAAGTTCTTAAATTCAACAAAAACAAAAATAGACATAATAATCAATTTAAGAAGCCTTTTAAAAACAAGTTTAAATCACCTCTAAAATGTTTTCACTGTGGCAAATTGGGACATTTAAAGAAAGATTGTTTCATTTTGAAAAGGCAGGCAGGGAATCAGGCTAACGAAAATAATGGCAAAGAGAGACAAGCTCAAATAGCTACAACTACACAGTCAGATCGCGGTTTTGCATTCATGATAAGAAATACACAAAATAATGCAATTTCAAGTGAGGTAGATTTTATTCTTGACTCTGGGGCTTCAGACCATCTAATCAAAGACATAGCGTTGTTTTCGGAGTAAGAACACTTGGAGTCCAATATTGCCATTGAGATTGCAAAGCGCGGAGAATATTTAAATGATACCGCCAAAGGAGTGGTCAACCTAAGCAGTAATGGAAACAAAATCTCACTGAAAGATGTGCTATATAGCAAGGAAATTCCACACAATCTATTATCAGTAAAGAAAATGCAGGATGCTGGCCTAACAATTGAATTGAGTCCTGAAGGCATAAAAGTCACTAAAAACGGTAATTTGGTGCTTAAAGGAAAGAGTGATTATAATGTACAAATTATAAAATTTCAATTTAATATTCATGTCAAATAATTCAAAAAGTGCAGAGTATCTCTTGTGGCATAAGAGATTGGATCATATAAATTTAGGAAAATTTTCAGAAATAAAACGAAATAACTTATTTGAAGATATTAATCTTTTAAGTCGTATTGAGTCAAACGGTGATGTATGTGAGGCTTGTATTAGTGGCAAACAATCTAAATTAAAATTTAAAAAAAGTAAAAATCAAGAACATATCCAGCGACCACTGTTTGTCGTCCATTCTGATGTCTGTGGTCCAATCACACCCACCACAATTGATAAAAAAAACTATTATGTTGTTTTTATTGACCAGTTCACACATTATTGTGTTACATACCTAATAACTTATAAGTCGGATGTATTTTCTGTTTTTAAAGATTTCATTGCAAAAAGTGAAGCTCACTTTAATTTGAAAATAGTGAATCTCTACATTGATAATGGCAGGGAATATCTATCTAATGAAATGCGTGAGTTTTGTGTTGAAAAAGGCATCAGTTATCATCTTACAGTTCCTCATACTCCACAATTGAATGGTGTTTCAGAACGGATGATTAGAACAATCACCGAGAAGGCTCGTTCCATGATTTGTTGTGCTAAACTTAGCAAACAATTTTGGGGTGAAGCTGTTTTAACAGCAACATATTTAATTAATAGGTCCCCAAGTAGAGCCTTGAAAGATATAAAGAAAACACCTTATGAGATTTGGCATAATAAAAAGCCTGTTTTAAAATATCTCAGGATATTTGGCTCGACTACTGTTCTTAATAAAGTTCAAAAAAGGAAGTTTGACGATAAGTCAATTAAAACTATACTTGTCGGTTATGAGCCAAATGGGTATAAATTGTGGAACATGAACTCTAGGAAATTTATGATAGCAAAGGATGTTGTGGTGGATGAAGTTAACATCATAGAAAATAGTGATGTTCATAAAGAAGACTCTTATGTTAAACTTGATAAAGCTGATTCAAGTAATGATTCTGTAATCACAGAGTTGGAAGAGTTGGTTTTTCCATTGGTGGAAAATGATGAATCTGTTCAAAAGGGATCAGGGGTGCAACATAAAGAAAAATCCACATGTCTCGAGAATGCCGATCCAGTTATTGAAACTGGTGATAAAGTGAAAGAAGTTGCAATTGAAAAGAAAATTAGACGCAGTGAAAGAATTAAAGATAAACCCAAATTGTCATATCGATTTTTAGAAAAATGTCTTATGAATGCACAAATATGTTTGAATGATGTTCCGAATACTTATGACGAAATTAAATTTCGTGAAGACAGAGTTTAATGGGAAAAAGCCGTTGAAGATGAACTTAACTCTCATTTTCAAAACAATACTTGGTGTTTAGTGCAAAGGCCTGACGGGAAAAACATAGTTGATTGCAAATGGGTGTTTAGTATAAAAAAAGATGAGTTTGGCAATTTAAAAAGTTATAAAGCAATACTTGTAGCAAGAGGTTTTACTCAGGAATATATGACAGATTATGACGAGATATTTACACCAGTTGCACGAATTTCAAGTTTTAGATTTCTTTTAGCACTCTCAAATCAATATGACCTACAAATTCATCACATGGATGTAAAAACTGATTTTTTAAACGGAACTCTAAAAGATGAAATTTACATGACGATTCCAAAAGGCTTAGTCCATGGAGATGAGGACCGCTGCTTTTTACCCTCTTTATTAATGATCTTCCTAGCTGTATTGTTCACTCCAAAATTTTTATGTATGCAGATGATGCCTTTCATACTCCAACTTACTTGACCATCTTCTCCTACAAGATGATCTTAATTCCTTTCAGCGTTGGTGTGTGACTAATCAGTTGCATTTAAATTGCTCTAAGTGTATGACAATGACCTTCAGTCGTACCATCCCTTATATTGTTAATTACACTATTAACAACATTTCCTTGCAACGAATTTTGACTGTCAAAGATCTGGGTGTTATTTTTGACACAAAATTTTCTTTCAATCTTCATGTCTCTACTATCGTAAATGAAGCTAAAGGTGCTCTTGGTTTTATTAAACGCTGGTCAAAGGAGTTTAAAGATCCCTTTATCACAAAACTATAATATACTTCGCTGGTTCGACCTATTTTAGAATATTGTTCAATTATTTGGTCTCCACAGCATAAACTGTATCAGGATCGTATCGAATCGGTCCAGAAACAGTTTCTTATTTTTGCGTTGCGTGATCTAAACTGGGATCCAAATCTTCGTTTACCATCTTACCAGAGTAGGCTTCTTCTTATTAATCTTCCCTCATTAATCAATCGTAGAACAATTCTGGGGATTGTTTTCCTACATAATTTGATTATTGGTAAAATTGATTCGCCATGTCTGTTAGTTCAGCTTAATTTTTCTGTTCCCTCCAGAACAAACAGACACTTTCGTCCGTTGTATTTACCTTTATGCACATCGGATTATTCTTTGCATAGCGCGTTTCACGTGTTATGTAGTAATTATAATAAATATTATCATGTGTTCTCCTCTGAACTCTCTCTTCCCTTAATAAAATCATTGGTTGCAGGTCATCTTCGTGGTAGCCTGTAATCTTAAATCTTAAATTTTGTACTTATATCTAAGACTATAATTAATTTAATTTGTAAGTTTCCCACAAATACTCTCTATCTTGTATAGCTTCTATAATATCACTAACTAGAATGGCTGTGAATTGGGGCATAGCTGGCCGGACTGGCAAATAAAGTACCCCCACCGAGTTGGTGGTATTATTGATAATTTATGTTATTTTAGGCTTTATAATTATATAAATATTTCTAGTGTTTACATTTAAGTTGACTCCAGTTTTGTCAATGTCTTTTAATAATAAATAAATAAATAAATAAATAAATAAATAAATAAAGTATGTAAACTCAATAAAGCAATTTATGGCCTTAAGCAAGCTGCAAAATGTTGGTTTGAAGTTTTTGAATCGGTATTAAAGGAAGCTGGTTTTGAAAATTTAGGAGCTGAGTATTGTATATATATTTTAAATAAAGGAGATATTTCTAAAAATATTTATATTCTTCTATATGTCGATGATGTAGTAATTGCTACAAATGAATCTTGTACAATGTCTAAATTTAAATCTTACCTACAAAATAAATTTCAAATGACTGACTTACTGAGAAATTCGTTTCTTTATTGGTATAAAAATTGAAAGGAAGAACGATCAGTTATGTCTCAGTCAGTCAGCATATATTAGCAATGTTTTAAGACACTTTAACATGGAAGATTGTCATGCAGTTAGTACACCTCTCCCAAGCAAACTAAACTATAAGGCATTAAAATCAGAAGAATCATATGATGCACCTTGTAGAAACTTGATTGGTTGTTTAATGTACGTTATGTTATGCACACGTCCCGACTTGAGTACATCGATAATCATTTTAAGTCGATATACAAATAACAACAATAACGAACTCTGGCAATGTCTTAAACGTGTCTTAAGGTACCTGAAAGGCTCTATTAATTTGAAATTGACATTTCATAAAAATATAAATATTAATAGTATTCTGATGGGATATGTTTATTCTGATTGGGCTGGAAACGAGACTGACAGAAAAAGCACTACTGGATTCGTATTTAAAATGTTTGAAAATTGTTTAATTTCATTGAGTACCAGGAAACAAAATTCCGTTGCTGCTTCGTCAACTGAAGCGGAATACATGGCTCTATTTGAAGGTGTCAGAGAAGCATTATGGCTTAAGTCATTAATAAATGAAGTTAAACTAGAATTAAATAGATATATTTGAAGACATCCAAGGTTGCATTAGTATTGCCAATAATCCTACTTGCCACAAGAGAACAAAGCACATAGATATTAAATATAATTTTACTAGAGAACAAATTCAGAAGAAACTAATTTGTATTAAGTATATTCCAACAGATTCTCAATTGGCTGATATAATGACGAAACCGTTATCAGCAGCACGATTCATTTTTTGTTAATTGAAAATGAATTATGTTAACTATTTATTTTAATTGATCTGGATTAAGTTTTACTGGGTTTCCTTAATCCCATGAGCGAATGCTGGATCGAATTGTTATCCCCAGAAATAAAAAAAAAAAAAAAAAAAAATATATAATATATATATATAAAAAAAAAAAAAAAAAAGGGAATCGTCTGTCCGTCTGTCCGTATGAATTAAATATTTTTCTACGCTATAGAAGCTAGAGACTTAAAATTTGGAACATATACTCGTGTAATACCCTTGAATTATAAAGTGTCAAAATATTCAAATCAAATCGGAAAATGCTTGCGCCCATAGTTAATAGAAATCATAGAAGAGCTAGAGAGTTGAAATTTATAATGTATACTTGCATTGACCACCCAAGTTCAGAAAGATATGGCGGATATATCTACGCCCATTGGGGGCGTGGTAAATCGGGAAAACTGTATCTTCTACAGTTTTAAAGTTAGAATGCCTAAATTTGGCACGTAACGCTATGCTACGATTCTATAAAGATTCATAAAAAGATTTTATTTCCACGCCTACTGGGGGCGTGGCAAATCGGATCTGAATAGTGATTTTACAAGTTCAACTATATTTTGAGCACTATTGATGCTAGAGACTTGATATATTTGATATATATTTGATATATATACTCGGATAAGCAACCCAAGATCAAAAAGATATGGCGGACATACCTTCGTCATCAGGGGGCGTGGCAAATTGCAAAACGTTATAGCTCCTACAGTTTTAGAGTGTAAGCATCCAAGTTTTACAGTTACGTTACCCTAGACTCCTAGGAACTTGCCAAATATATGTCTACGCCTACTAGGGGCGTGGCAAATTAGCAACAAAATTTGTAACGCCCAGCTGCAAAATTCATATTTATAAATAAGCTTAATAAAAATTGCTAAGACAAACGGCATTTCAAAGAAATAGTAAGAAATATAAGTAGTTCGATTTAATTTTGAAGTTCTGCTAACAATTTATCTGCTAAAATTATCATTTTTCGTATAGCCTAGGTCAGTTATGTTACTTTCCTTTTTGTATGTGTGACCATACCATCATGCTATATTTTTTTTATCGAATTCACATAGACTGGTCATTCAGAACAAAATTTTTCCTCACAAAAAAATTGACAATAGCGCCCATCATGTATGCACGTATGTATGTATGTATGTATGTAGGCACGAACAGCAGCGCACAATCATTGAATTTGGATTTGTTGTAATGATGTACACGTTACTTACACTTACATTCGATTGCTTACATATGCATATGTATATGCATTTATCTGCCCATGTGAGAGACGCTTGCGAAAGTCTTGCATTATGTTATTCTTAATGTATAAGTATAATGTATAAGTAAGAAAGCTCTAGTCGGGAATGTCTGACTAGGAGATTTGTATATCAATCAAAAATAATTATATAATTAAATAGATAGTTAAACAAACAAAATAAAGAAAAAAACAAGAGTCACTGCCGCTGGATTTGAACCTACATCTACTACATATGTATCGTTAAAGCACACCATCTCAACTAGCAAAGCCACTTCCTATTTATTAAGGGAAATAAAGAAAAAAAAAACTATTTTCACGCCGTCGCTGTCACCTCTCGAACTCGGAGCCTTTTGCTTACGCGCTTTGCATCTACCTGCTGGGCCACATCAGCTTTTCATTGCCTGTTGGCAACTACAAGGGCGACTTTTGACAAATACAAAACTATAGAATCTGCTGTTAATGCAAACACAATATAAACACAAATTAATCGTAATTGTGATTCTTAGAAATTGCTGAAATGCGCGCATATGAATGTATGTGTATGTGTACATTTTGGTTGAAGAATATGCTAGAATGAATGACGTTGAATTTATTTGTGCCCATGCGTAGCAAACGCGATTGCACGTTTCAATGTATGTGTAAATGTAAATGTATTTTGCAGAATTGGCCAAACGTTTTGTTTAATAGATTGGGACTGACTTAACGGAACTTGATGAAACTTTCAGCATATGATTCTATTGAATTTTTTACATTTTATAAAAATGCTAATTCATTCACATGGTTATATTTGCAAAAATTGAAATTGCACAAAATTCACATAAATCTACATAAATGTAAATTTGTAAATTTAATATACATGATGCCCCTATGGGAAACGAGTATCCCTCATTAGGTTTCACCCTAAGGTAACGTTCTTACTTGTTTTGTATTGAAATGAGGTCATAATGGTCCGGGTTCCCGGCAATATATTTCCAGGCGGAACCGATCCAATTATGGAAAATATAAATTCAACTCGTCCTTTTTCTGTTACAATTGTTGTGTTAAAATTTTCCTTGACAATTTCTTTTTGATAACGTGGACACAATTTGGATCCTATTCTGGTGTTTATTTTTACGAATATTTCTTGTCTTGTATAGGTAATAATTTCATTTCTTCGTTTATTTTGTATTTTTAAATATGCTTTTTGTTTTTCCTTTAGTCTTTCTATGTTGTTTTGTCTACTATTTTCATATGTTTCATATATTTCTTCCAAAAAATACTTCTAATGGTTTTTCCCAGTTACTGAGTGTACTGAATAATTATACGCATAAATGGCATTGTCAAGTAATTCTTCAAATGTTCGATATACCTTTTTCCTTTTTAAACATCTCATTATTTCTGAAAGGGTTAAATGAAATCTCTCGATTTGGCCATTTACTGAACTTTTATAAGGAGGTGCTTTATAAATTTGAATGCCTAGTTGATCTTTAATCATGAAAGTTATGGAATCGGAATTAAACCATTTCTCGTTGTCAAAGACAATGAACTGTGGTACACCGTAGTAAAACAGTATGTCATGTAAAGGTTTTTTAATGTATTCGACTGATTTAGATTTAATTATTTTTGTTTGAGCTAATTTAGAAGATTTATCTATGGCAGTTAAAATGAGTTTTCTTTCAGTGGAATATATGTCCATATGTATGGTGTGTCCTGGATATTCTGGAATTGGAGTTTCTTTAATTTCTGGATTAGTCGGATGTCTATCATATTTTTCTTCTTTACATACTCTACATTACTTGACAATTGATGCTATTTTTGTTTCATTTTGGGAAAATAAAATTTTTCTGAAAGTTAAATTTTGTATTCTTGTGCGTTTCTATGAGCTCTATTGTGTATTTCTAATATCTGTTCGTCTTGTTCTGATTCTTTAAACAAATCTTCTACTTTGCGTTGACTGAATCTTATTTTAAAATACTTGAAATATTTGGGGTATAATATTTGTAATTGTCCCATAATATCCTCTGAAGTATGGATTCCATTTATAACTGATGGGTTTAGGTATTTTTGTAGTATTTTAATTAAGTCGTCGTTGGTGAAGCTTGGTTGAGATACAACATGTCTATGAAATGTGGAAAATGGTATAATGAACTTATAATCTTATAAATATAAAATTTTGATTCTTGAATGCATTTATCTGCGCTTCTATGCTGGGTATGAAGTCATGGTTTGAACTGTCTGCGCTATGTTGCGCAGTGTTCCCCTTTTGGATTATTTTAAGCTAGATCTGGCTTATTTCGAAATGAAATAGCTTAGAAATTGGTTGAAATGCTTATAGCTTGAAATCTAGCTTACTTCAAATTTCATAAAGCTTATTTTAGCTTTAAAAAAATTTGAACATATCGATATTTTTTTAGTGATTCTCAAGTATTTTTATGGTTATTTTAAGGGGCAAATCAAACTATAATAGTATTTTTCGGTGAACTTTGGTATCTTATGCAATTGTCTGCATATGTAAATATTACTTGGTCACTACAGTAATATTAGGCGCTTTAAATAAACTTTAACCCAGCACACCCAATATTGTAAACACAAACAATCATAGCCAGAAAATGGTATAAGAATCCTCTTATTATTGAGTAAGAGAACAGTTGTATTATTGATTTCAAATAAAGAACATGTATTGAACTGTATAAAGGGAATACATAATTCGTGCATGCAAGGCAATATGCAATCAACCAAAATTAATTTTTTTTCAAAGTCGTTTAAAGGAAATTGATGATATAATTTCATTAATATATTAATATGTTAATAATATTAAAATTTCTATTAAAAATTATACATTATAGTTAGCTTATTTTTAAGATTTTTTTTTTTAATTTTAGCTTATTCTAATTTATTTTTTTCTTCAATCTAGCTTATGGTGACTCTGAAAATCTAAAACCACTGATGTTGGGTTGAAGCTATTAAATTAATTTTATTTTTATTATTTTGAGTTGGGACGCGTGATAATGCATCGGCAATTACATTCTCCTTTCCTGTTTTATACAATAATTCTTTATTGTATTTGTCGAAATAGGATTTCCATCTTCTTATTGCTATTCCTCCTTTCCAATGACAGTCATGTGTGAAAGGTTCGTGATCGGCATAAATTTTAACCTTTGTACCCCCATATAAATAATTTACTACCCATATTATGGCAAGCATCCCTTTTGTGCTGTTCGTAATTTTCTTCTGTTTTTGATAAAGTTCGGGATATAAATGCTATTGGTCTGCCGTTTTGAGAAAGTACTGCACCAAGTGCAAAGTCTGAGGCGTCTGTGGTGAGAGTGAATTCTTTATTAAAGTCGGGATAGTGTAATATTACATCATCGGAAATAAGGGCGTTCTTTAGTTTGAATGCTTCTTGTGCTTCGTCATCTAATTTGATAATTTTTTTTGCTGAAATATTTTTAGACATGCGTCCATCTTCTCTTAATAATGATGTCAAGGGTTTTGCTATTTTAACATATCCTGCAATGAATCTCCTATAGTAACCTGAGAGACCAAGGAAAGATCGCAATTCTTTCAAAGTTTTTGGAAGTGGGTAGTTGGCTATAGTTTCTATTTTTGTTGGATTTGTTTTGATACCTTTGCTAGAGATCACGAACCCTAGAAATTCTATTTCCTCTTTAAAGAATTCGCATGTGTCTAATTGGCATTTGATGTTTGCATTGTTTAATGTCTTCGTCTTTGCTGAATACAATTATGTCATATATGTAAATATAACAAATTTTAACTATGTGTTCTCTAAGGATATTATCCAAGGCACGTTGAAATATGGAGGGAGCATTATTTAAACCAAAGGGGAGCCTAGTAAATTCATATTTTCCGTTATTCACAGAAAATGCCGTTTTCTCTATGAACGGGTGAATAGGAATTGGTTCGGATTTCTGTTGTTGTGTAGGTCAATTTTGTATTAGGGTCTGCGAAGAGGTTTGGATATTTTTTTTTTTAAATTACCTAGAGTGGTTTTCTGAACTGTAGTTAAATGATCTTATCTTGGGATAATGCTGTTGATTAATTAAAATTTTTTTTTCCTTGATTGGAACAATAGGTTTTTTTTTAAGTGTCATTAATTTTTTTCTTATGTCGATTATTGCACCAAACTCCTTTAAACTGTCGTTTACTAAAATTGCATCAAACGTTTTTAAAGTTGGTAGTAAAAAGAATTTAAAGGTTATGTTCGGATTATTAAAAAGATTTGCTTTTTATACCCTGAGCCCATTGAAAATGGGAAATCAGGGTATAATGGTTTTGTTAAATGTATGTAACAGGCAGAAGGAGGCGTGTCAGACCCCACAAAGTATATATATTCTTGATCAGGGCGACGAGCTGAGTCGATTTAGTCCTGTCCGTCTGTCTGTCCGTCCGTCTGTCCGTCTGTCCGTCCGTCCGTCCGTCCGTATGTTTGAACGCATCGATTGAAGCATCCAGACAAGCTAGAGACTTGAATTTTTTTTTGTTGGGTCCGTGGATAGCACGCGCAGGTCAAGTTTGTTACCAAAAAACGATATCTATTTTTGTTGTTTTGTTATCGATTTTAAACCTTATCGAAAACATGTTATAAAATTATATCTCCCACACCTTTAGAGCTAGACCCCTCAAATTTTGCATATAGATTAATGTGAATTTTATGCAATTTCTATTTTTTTATTTTTTGGATACCGGCTTTTTTTACTAATTAACCCCCCTCCCCTCCCTGCCATCAAACACCCATTGTCTGTTGCAAATATAACCATGTGAATAAATTAACATTTTTATAAAATGTAACAAATTCAATAGAATCATATGCTGAAAGTTTCATCAAAATCCGTTAAGTCAGTCCCGATTTATTAAACAAAACGTTTGGCCAATAATCACACGCACGTGGCAAGCAGCGACGCGCAGCAAAAAACATTTACACATACACATACATTGAAACGTGCAAGCGCGTCTACTATGCATGTGCAGAAATACATTCAAGGCCAGTCGTTCTAGCATATTCTTCAACCAAATTCTGTTTGCGTTTTCAGCCGCTTCTGCAGTTTTGTATTTGTTATATATCGCCCTTTACACGCATACATTGAATCAGACAACCGTTTTTGTATGTACACATACTCATACATTCATATGCGCGCATTTCAGCATATTCTAAGAATTACAATTGCGATTGATCTGCTTCTTTAGTTTTGTATTTGTAACATATCGCATTGTAGTACTACTTTGCGTTTTGCCAACAAGCAACGCAATACTGGTGTGGCGTAGTGGATAGACAGAAAGCGCGTCCCGGGTTCGAAACTCAGTGACAACAGCATAACTTTTTTAATTTTTTTTTTTAAATCTTTAAACATGAGGTGGTCGTGATATTTGAGATGACGCGCTTTAACGTTACACATGTAGTAAATAGATGTAGGTTCGAGTCCAGGTCCGCACCTGGATGTTTGCTTTCTTTTTTTTGTTTATTTATTTAATTATTAATTTATTTTTTATTTACATACATTCTAGTTGAATAAAATTTCAAAATTATAATTTAATTTTGCAAAATTTAATGTTATATGCAAGCTATATAGCGTATTAAACATTGCAAATCGGACGGGGCTCAGGGTATCTCCTAGTCGGACACCTCCGACTAGAGTTTTCTTACTTGTTTTTGTTTATTTATTTAATTATTAATTTATTTTTAATTTACATACATTCTAGTTGAATAAAATTTCAAAATTATAATTTAATTTTGCAAAATTTAATGTTATATGCAAGCTATATAGCGTATTAAACAATGCAAATCGGACGGGGCTCAGGGTATCTCCTAGTCGGACACCTCCGACTAGAGTTTTCTTACTTGTTTGTGATGAGTTATTGGAAGATTGCCTCCTACAGAAATTTCATTAAATGGATTGTCATTTGGTATTGGGTTGGCGACATATTTTGGTTGAATATAGTTTCTTTTGGAGCCTGTGTCTATATTATTTTCAAAATTTGTCCACTATTCAGTTTGCACTCGAAATAAGATAACGAGGAGTCAGTTATTCTAAAAAATTAAGGTAAGTATAATCGTATTGGTTCTCTGTGTCATTATCGTTTATCATTTCTGCATATTCTACTAGACTGTCGTCATAATCATTTTCGGATTCAGTTTCAACCATTTGTTGTTCGTAGTTCGCCATGTCCATGTTGTCTTCTGCATTGTTAGATTCTGTCTGTTGGTTATGATTTGATTCAACAAATGGTTTATTTTGACTAAGCTGTATTGGAGGTGGTTGATGGTAAACCATCTCATTTGCATGTTGTTGATTCATTGTTGTTGATCTCTGAATATTTTTCTGTAGCTGATCTCTGAATATTGAGGGGAGGACCTAGTGGGTCACATGGTTAGATCTATAAGTTTGGTTTTCTAGTTTAAGGCACAAATGTAATGCTGAGGTAAGATCTGTTGGTTCTTTTATTCCGAGAAGCCGTGATAAATCGCCACGTAATCCTCTAATAAAAGTTTCCAAAGCTTTGTCTCGGTACAACTTTGTCATTAATCTCTCAGATTCTTTACATAATTTCATGCATCCAATTTTATTTAAAATCAATGAAAGGTATTTGCATACGGCTCGATGGAAGTCTTCTACTGTTTGGTTGTTATTTTGAACAAGAGTTGTCATTTGGTATTCTAAAGTACTCAAGTCTCGTTTATCTGCTTAGAGTAAAGTAAGATATTTGGAAATCGCAGTCCACTTGAGTGGAACGTTATAGGATTCTAGAGCTGTTTTATCTTTGTAGACTGCTAATACTCTATCTACACCCTTTTTCCATGAACTAAATTCAGCTGGATTCCCAGAGAATTCGCGTAAGCACTTAACAACATATGGTACCTTGTCTAAGTCAGCTATATTTTCCCTATTTCCTGGTGAAATTTCTTCATCATTTAGAGACACAAAATCATGTGTTGGATTCTGATTGTCTAGAATTAGAGCTGGCAATTGTTTAGTAATTAATCTTCGAACGATTTTCTATTTCTTCTTTATTATTACCTTCGTTATTCATGTTTCTAAACTGTTGAAAAACTTCCTGTCTATTTAATTGTCTTTGGTGTTTTGAGGATGTTGCTTGTAAATTTTCATCACTTTCTTGAATTGGTACGTTACACGGTTGTTTGATGTTAATTTCTGGTGGTCTAATCAAATTATGAAAATTAGCCATTCGTCAATTAAATTCTTATATTTTATATTTATGATCTTATGAAATAATTCTCACTTTCTTAAAATAAAGATATTTAAAATTTTTGTAAAAAAAAATTTTTTTGTTTTTTAAGCTTTATATTCGTGTTTGATTTATTATTACGAAAATATTTTATTTTTTTTTTTATTTTTTTTTTTTAAACCAGTGGTTGGTTTTACTCTTTTATCCTGGAGGGTCCTTCGGTAGGATTCGCAGAATTGAGTTAATTTATACGAACTTGTCAAGTAATTGCTTGCAAGTAAGTCGGTTTTGTATTATCGTTTTACGTTGAGTTATTTATGTTTTGTTTTTGCATTTAACTTATATAAATTTTCTTTCTGTTTTACTTTGAGATAATTATTTCTTAACATTAACACTTACTGATAGCTTACATTATTCTTGGGTTTTGATGTGGTTTCTCCTCCTGATGATCCGGATGTTGTCCTGTTTGCCCTACTGAGGATCCTGCGATGCACACTAGACTGGAGGTTACTCTGGGGTCGGACCTTCTGCCAGAGTGTGTAATCCACCGATGGTTGCTACTGATTGGCTTATAACTTAATATAAGGAGTTCCCAATCCTCAGTGTATTCTTGGGTTTTGTTAAACAAAACGACGGGCGCGTTAAACTTAATTAACCGATAGCCGCGTGGTCCCTGCTCGGGCGCCACGCAGACTTTGTTGCAACGTTTAGGTTGCGTTTGTTATTGAAAATACATAGTAGCCCATGGGGTCACTCTGTTGGCCAACTGAATTCTTTGAAATTCAGTTTGGGTTGTTGACTTATAAAGAGTTTAACTTGTTATTAACTTGTATATATACGTATATATGTACAGATGGTACATACTCAAGAAGTGATTGGGCTAGCGATCTCACGCTGCGGCCCGTCCGCATAAGCGGCGAATCTTATTACTGCACTTATATATATATTTATGATTATATAAACATAACAACAAAGTGTCGTTATGTTATAGGTTGATACTCTAACTTTAAGTTAGGCATATGACCACTTATTATATTGTATACTCTACAATACTGTGGGCATATGCTCATTTGGCATGCAACATACTACAATATCGTTGGGTAGAACCAAAATAAAAATATTATTCAGCATCTGTAGACATCAATCATTTTGTTGTAGTCCTAGCTTGCTCCGCAGCTCTGCAAATCTTAAGGTAGACAACGGCTTGGTGAAGACATCAGCAAGTTGGTTTTCGGTGGAAATGTACTCAACACGAATTTCATTGTTCTCTACCTGTTCTCTAGCAAAATAATATTTAATATCAATATGCTTCGCTCGTTTATGACATGATGGGTTATTTGCTATGCTAATACAGCCCTGATTGTCTTCATAAATTGTGATAGGTTTTTCTAACTTGATGTTAACACTATTTAAAACAGATTTTAGCCATAAGCTTCCGTTACTGCTTCAAATAGTGCCACATATTCCGCTTCAGTTGACGATGCTGCTACTGAATTCTGTTTCTTCGTATTCCTATATAATGTCGTATCTCATTTAAGTCAGTCATTCCGAATTTCTCATTTAAAAATCTCTTAAAACTAATCTTCTTTCCATACTTCCTGTACACATCATCAACTATAACAAAACATATATGTTTTCCTTGATGTCACCTTTATCCAGAATATATATGCAGCGATCTACTGGAGAGTTTACAAACTCTACTGGAGAGTTTACAAACTCACATTCCTTCAATGCTTGCTCAAACACTAGCTGCTTGTTTAAGCCCGTAAATCGTCTTTTTTAATTTACATACATATCCCGCATTGCATGATACGCCCAGAGGAGGTTGCATATATATCTCTTCATCTAGCATTCCATTTAAGAAAGCTGTCTTGTACTGCAAGTGATAATAAAAATCGAAAGCTTGCAATCTTAGCGAATGTTTCCTCATATTCAACTTGGTACTTCTGTGTAAATTCTCTTGCAACTAATCTAGAACTATTAGTTCATTATATTTAATTGTAAACACCCATCTGCTATCGACAATATTCTTTTATCATTTCTATGCTTCATTTTATCTAAAGAATTTGAAACATCATTAAAAAGCGTATGACAATTTAATATAATTTATCCAAGCTGTCGTTATCTTCATTATAAAATACACGATTGGCCTTTAATCTTTCACTTTTCCTTCATTTTGTATAGCTATCTTCCTTATTTTCAGTAGCATTATTTGATTGAACAGCTTTTTTCAATTCATATTCTCAATATGAATACATAAATCCTTATTTTCATTCAGGAGAACAATATGCTCTTTTCAGGCATGAATATAGAATATCAATAATTATGTGAAGTTGCATTCTACGCACTCAACGGCTAACATACATTGCGATAAGAGGCACATGGATAAACTCTAAAAATGAACAGATGAACCAATTGACCAATTGACCCTGACGCGATATATTAAGAATATATTAGAGACCAACGCTGAGTATTACAACCTCAGTGATAGAATAAGAATATGTAGACGAACGTTGAATTTTACAACCTATTAGAATGCAATAAACCAATGCTGAGCTCTACAAACTCAGCAATAGATTCATTAAATTTAAGAGTTGAAATTATACAGGTTCTTCAATTTGTTCTCCGATACAATTCACAAATGGAAGGATATCAGCGACACAAGGAAGCGAACTACCTCAAATCGTGTTCCAAAAAAGAAGCCCAAATGGTAGTAAGCCACTTATTAAGTGGATCATCCGCTAGCTACAATTCGGCGTGGCAACTTATATGCAAGCATTACGAAAATAAGCGCGAAATATTTGTAAACGCCGTTAACCGACTAGTGGACAAGGAAACTGCTACAGAACGATGATGAAGGCAGAACCCGTAAATTCTTGGACACAGCTAATGAGTGCATTCACAACAACAAGAAGACCAAATTGGTAATGGTGGGGATAATGTAATCGTTCAGATTTTGCTACGAAGATTCTCGACGGAAGTGCTGCAACTTTACCAGCAATATGTAAAGAAAGCCAGAGAAATCCAGTCCTTGAATAATGTGCTCGAGTTTATTGATCAACTACACAGCACAGTAGACTCAGTGCAAACAAAAGTCTTCCAGTAGTCTATGGAAACAACGAGAATGAGCTACAAAAGATGCCGTTTTTGTAAATTGGATGGCCACGAAAAACCAAGGTATCAAAGATTTAAAGCCGAGCTAATTACAAAGAAATTTGTAACTCAAAACGCTCAATAGGCACCCATGGCGCTAAAGATTGCAATAAGAATTGGACATGCAACAAATGCGGGAAACCACATAACAATTTGCTTCACGAGAATGCAAATAAACAAGTAAGAGTGCTCGCGAATGCTCTACTAGGAGATACCCTGAGCACTGTGATGAGCCAAATATCAAATCATTCAATGCTTTTTGCACAGTTGACAAAGCGACTGCGCTTAGGCTGCAATGTGGGAAATTAATTGTTTTCTTAGAGATGGATGAAATTCATCAAAATTCACAACTTATTATTGGCAGTTATATGTGTGTATTTACCAAAGTACAAGTCTCTAGTATTTGAAGTGCGCTTTTTACAAATAGAATGGGGCGTGGCATCCAAAATCTAATGATTACGTCTTCATTACACGCAATTACACAGCAAATTTAAAGTCTCTAGCTCAAACGATGTAAAAACAACGCCTTAAAAACGTATTTTCGATAAGCATTAAAATGGATACTATTACAACAAAAATAGTTATCGTTCATACGAAGTAAACTTGACCTGCGGGTGCTATACACGGACCCAACAAAAACAAGTAAGAACGTCGCATGAGGGCGAACCTAATGCGTCGTACTCGTTTCCCATAGGGGCATCATGTATTTTAAATTTAATAATATATCTCAAATTTTGCATTTATGTAGATTCAATCAATCATATGCGTGATACTCGTTTTCCATAGGGGCATTTGGTATATTAAATTTAATAATATATCTCAAATTTTGCATTTATGTAGAATCATGTGAAATATAACCATGTGAATGAATTAGCATTTTTATAAAATGTAAAAAATTCAATAAAATCATATGCTGAAAGTTTCATCAAGTTCCGTTAAGTCAGTCCCAATCTATTAAACAAAACGTTTGGCCAATTCTGACACGCACGGGTTAAGCAGCGACAGCAAAATAGATATACATTTACACATACATTGAAACGTGCAAGCGCGTTTGCTACTCATGGACTCAAATAAATTTGTTGAAGTTTGCAAGTTCAATTTGTTAAGTTTATGTATCGATATATATCGCACATCACTAAAATGTAAGATCGCGCATCTCCTATTGCTGTTCGCTTTAAAATTCATTCCCTGAATAAACGTTTCGGTATACGCACGTATTCGGTTTCATATTCAATGTGTACGGAATCATTACTTTCTCCACAGATTATCTAACATTGGTTATGGGCCCAGACTCGCAGAAAAGAATTTAAGATGAGTCTGTATAACATTGAAAAGTTAAGTGAAAGTAATTACGATGTATGGTGTTTACAAATGCGAAGTGTTCTCATACATCAGGAGTTGTGGAACCATGTTAGCGGTAAATGTGAAAATAATGCTAGTACAGCAGAAGCCGCAGTGAAGTGGAATTTGTGTGATGAAAAGGCACTGGCGCTTATAATATTGAACGTGCAAGTATCGCAGTTGAACTATGTAAAAAGCGCAAAAAGTTCTAAAGAAGCGTGGGACAAATTAAGAGAAATTCATGTGTCATGAGTTATTATTCTGCTTTCAAGCTTAGGCGCGGAGTATGAGAATTTCGTCATAGCGATCGAAACAAGAGACGCGCTTCCTACATTCGACACGCTTAAAATAAAACTTCTGGAAGAAGCAAAGCGAATTGAAGATAAGTGCGAACAGGACAGCAGTCAACAAGCATTCTATGCTGGCGCCAAGAAAAATGAAACGCGATCGAAACAACGGGACAAATTTGATGGACAGTGTTACAAGTGTGGTAAACGTGGACACAAAGCAAGTAACTGCAAAGAAAACGTGAAGCGCAATAATGCGAGAAATGACAATGAAAAGACAATGAGTGGTGATCTGGAAAAGCAAAGAATATCGTATTCTGTTTTTGCTGCAATGAACGAAAACACAGTGTCAAAACGCACTTGGTGCTTGGACAGTGGCGCAACGTCGCACATGTGTTGCGATAGAGATGTGTTCGTGTCGTTCGTGCCAAAAAGAGACAAAATAATGTTGGCAGCAAATAAATATATCGAATCACCGGGCACGGGTACGGTAATAATAAAAACTCAACAAGGCAAGTTGGAGTTACGCGATGTTTTGTACGTGCCATCGCTACAAATGAATTTTTATTCCGTTAGCAAAGCAATGAAATTCGGACATAAAGTATTTTTCGGTAACAATTTTGCGTCGGTAAAAACAAAAAACCGTACGGTGCTGCTAACTGCAGCAATGAGTGATAATTTATTTTTGTTTAACGATTTAAACGAGAACAAACTGTTTTCAATGAGGAGCCACTATGGGCTGAAGCTATATGGACTGCAGCATACATCCGAAACAGATGCCCATCGCAAGGGTTACAGGGTAACGTAACGCCTTTTGAACTGTGGACTGGTCGCAAGCCGACGGTGAAGCATTTTCGTATTTTTGGCTCACCAGCATATGCTCTCAATAAGCGGCAACACAAAAAGTTTTGTGCCAAAGGTAAAGAGTATACTTTCGTTGGATATTCGCCAACAGCCAAGGCGTATCGGCTGTATGACAGAGAAGCGAAACAAATAGTAGAGCGTAGGGACGTAAAGTTTGTGGAAAATGAAATCCAAGCAAACCCGGAAATGCCAAGCAAAAGCTATAATTCGTTCATTTTAGATATTCCGTTAGAAGTAAATAGTGTAGATTCAGAAGAAGTTAGTTCTGAAAATGCTACAAACAGGGATGAAGAAATCGAAGAATTTGAAAGTTTTGAAGCAGAGGAAAGTGCAGATCTGAGCAGTTCAAATGAAGACGATGCAGAGGAAAATTTAGATTTTGGCAATTCCAATGAGGAAATTACAGGAAACCTGCGTCGAGGTCCAGGTAGGCCAAGAATAGTTCGGACAGGTAATGTTGGCAGACCACGCAAATAATATTATTGCATTCACTGATGTAGAAACGCCCAAAAATATAAAGGAGGCTCTGTCTGGCAAACATTCGTTTGAGTGGGAGCAATCGATGAAAAAAGAATATGATGCACTGGTAAAAAATAAGACTTGGAAATTAGTAGATCCACCAGCCGATACCAAAGTCATCAGCTCCATGTGGGTTTATAGAATCAAACGAGATGAGCAAGGAAAGATTAGTAGTTTCAAATCTAGACTTGTTGCTAAAGGTTGTAGTCAACAGCTAGGCGTTAATTATAATGAAACATTCTCGCCAGTAATACGTTATGAGAACATAAGGCTTTTATTAGCAATAGCTGTTGAGAAGGAGTTATATTTACACCAAGTGGACGTTTCGAATGCGTATTTGAATAGTGAGCTGCAAAAAAGTATATATATGAGGCAACCCGATCATTTTGTGAGCAGTGCATATCCTCAAAGAGTTTTAAAGTTAAAAAAGGCACTATATGGGTTAAAGCAATCGGGTAGAGCTTGGAACAGTACCTTGGACAAGACTCTAAAGAAAATGGGATTTAAGGCAGCAATGAACGAGCCGTGTCTATATATGAAGATGTCAAAGGGCACCTACAATCTGATTGCGGTCTATGTAGACGATCTTATAATTGCTTGCCGCAACAAAAGCGATCTGGATGTTATTAAAGCAAAGCTTAAAGAATGCTTTAATATACATGACAATGGCCCATTGCATCACTTCCTGGGTATGGAAATTCGTCGCAAGGGAGAGAAAGGTGCTATTTCTGTGTGTCAGAAACAGTATATCACTTGTCTTTTGGAAAAATACAAGTTAAGCGTGTGTCGTTCAGTTTCTACGCCCTTGGACCCTGGATTTACAATTAGTTGCATTAATGAGCAATGTGGCAAAGTTGATGTAACGGAGTATCAATCGCTGATTGGTTCACTGATGTACTTGGCTATATCGACGCGCCCTGACATATTACATTCCGTAAGCAAGTTGGCCCAACGGAACACGAATCCACACACCGAGCACGAGTCAGGCGCAAAACACGTTCTTCGGTACTTGGCGAAGACATTGGAGCTTAAGCTCCATTACTCTAAAACTGAAATGCCCCTGCATGCATATGTCGATGCAGACTGGGCTAATGATAACGTCGACAGAAAATCGTACTCTGGGTACGCGTTCTATCTTGCAGGTTCGGCTTTTTCTTGGGAGTCAAAGAAGCAATCACTGGTGGCTCTCAGCAGCACAGAAGCAGAATATATTGCACTCTCAACAGCAGCCAAGGAAGCAGTATATTTGAAGCGGCTACTTGAAGAAATTGGATATGTGGATCGATCCTCGCCAATCCGAATCAACGGTGACAATTTGAGTGCGCAGCAAATCGCATTAAACCCTGTTCATCACAAGCGCACCAAACACATAGACATTAAGTATCATCACATTAGAGAAGTAATCGCTAACAATGAAATATCAGTTAGTTTTATTTCTACGAACGATAATGTTGCTGACATTTTTACAAAGAATTTACAGAAAGAAAAGCATAATAAGTTTGCAAAAATGTTAGGCTTAAATTATGAAACATTGTAAGTTAAATTAAACTTGAGAAGAAGTGTTGAAGTTTGCAAGTTCAATTTGTTAAGTTTATGTATCGATATATATCGCACATCACTAAAATGTAAGATCGCGCATCTCCTATTGCTGTTCGCTTTAAAATTCATTCCCTGAATAAACGTTTCGGTATACGCACGTATTCGGTTTCATATTCAATGTGTACGGAATCATTACTTTCTCCACAGATTATCTAACAAAATTCAATTCTTCAACTATAATTGTAATTGAGTTGTGTTTGCATTTTCAGCCGCTTCTTTAGTTTTGTATTTTTCAAATATCGCCCTTTATACGCATACATTCAAACAGACCACCGATTTTGTATGTACACATACACATACGTTTATATGCGCGCATTTCAGAATTTTCTGAGAATCACAATTGCGATTGATTTGTGTTTATATTGTGTTTGCATTAACAGCAGTTTAGATGGTAGGTAGATGCAAAGCGCGTAAGCAAAAGGGTCCGAGTTCAAGACGCGACGGAGACGGTATGAAAACAGTTTTCTTTTCTTTTTTTTCCCTTAATAAATAGGAAGTGGCTTTGCAAGTTGAGATGGTCTGTTCTGAATGACGAGTCCATGTGTAATCGATAAAAAAATATAGCATGACGGTATGGTCACACACACTAAAAGGAAAATAACATAACTGACCTAGGCTATACGAAAAATGATAATTTTAGCAGATAAATTATTAGCTGACTTTTAACATTAAATCGAATTACTTATATTTCTTAGTATTTCTTAGAAATGCCGTTTGTGATCTTAGCAATTCTTATTAAGCTTATTTATATAGGTTGCAGCTGGGCGTTACAAACTTTGTTTCCAATTTAACACGCCCCCAGTAGGCGTAGACATATCATATTTGGCAAGTTCCAAGAAGGAGTTGAGGGTAACGGAACTGTAAAACTTGGATGCTTACACTCCAAAAATGTGGAAGCTACAGGGTATTTTTGCGATATACCACGCCCCCAAAGGGGCGTAAGATTTATTTTTGGGCAATCGATAGAGGAGGCCTCCAGTAACACAAACATCCAATTTTGAAGCGTCTAGCTCTAAAACTGTAGGAGCTATAACGTTTTGCGATTTGCCACGCATCTTGATGGCGAAGGTATGTCCGCCATATCGTTTTGATCTTGGGTTGCTTATCGGAGAATATATATCAAATTTAAAGTTTCTAGCATCACTAGTGCTCAAAATATAGCTGATCTTGTAAAATCACTATATATTCAGATCCGATTTGCCACGCCCCCAGTAGGCGTGGACATAAAATCTTATCATGAATCTTTATAGAATCGTAGCGTTAAGCGTAGCGTTACGTGCCAAATTTCAGCATTCTAGCTTTAAAACTGTAGAAGATTCAATTTTCCCGATTTGCCACGCCCCCAATGGGCGTAGATATATCCGCCATATCTTTTTAAACTTGGGTGGTCAACGCAAGTATACATTCCAAATTTCAACTCTCTAGCTCTTCAACTAATATGATTTCTTAACTATGGGCGCAACCATTTTCCGATTTTCCACGCCCCAAGTGGGCGTATCCGGAAAATCTTGACACTTTATAATTCGAGGGTATACATGTTTATATGTTCCAAATTTCAAGTCTCTAGCTTCAATAGCGTAGAAAAATATTGCATTCATATGGACAGACGGACAGATGATCAGACGGACGGACAGCAAGACGGACATTTCACAAAACCAATATTCTCTTTTTCCCTTTGGGAAACGAGTATAAAAACACCACTCAATATGGTGTGCGGAGCATTATCATACTACGGCACTTGCGCGCATGAACGCACATGACTACAACAACGTGTTGAAAAATGGCTTTTCCGCATGAAGTCATGGATTCAGGGTCAAAAAGTTGATCTCATGGAGTGGTCACCATATTCACCTGGCCTTCACATCATTGAAAACGTCTGGGGATAGTTGGTCGGGAAAGTATATGAGTCCAGAAAGCAGTATGGTACATAGACAGAGTTAGTCGAAGGAATCAAGCGCGCTTGGTCAACCATTTCATTTAATTCTATTCAACAACTTTATAATTATGTTCCCAATCGAATTTTTAAAGTAATTTTAAACAAAATCGGGTCTACGCACTACTAATATTACTTAAAAATGATAGAAATTTAATATACAGGTGTTATAAACTGCCATTATTCACCAACAATTTAATTAAAATGACCTAACCTGATTATCAAATTTTTTTTACATTTTTTGTATCTTTCTCAAAAGCATTTATTAAAAAATATTCCTTAGTGCTACAGAAGCTATTATTGTTTTATTTTAAAGAGAAATGGATGTAGCATAATATAAAAAAAAAACTTTAAAGCTGGAGCTCTGATGGTTTTGATTTTATTGAGGATTGACGGTGAATGTAAAGGCGCGATAACCTGATGACGCGCAGTGTATATACTTTGTGGGGTCTGCCACGCCTCCTTCTGCCTGTTACATACATTTAACAAAACCATTATACTTTGATTTCATATATTTAATGGGCTCAGGGTATAACAAGTAAGAACGTTGCCTTCGGACGAAACCTAATGCGTGATACTCGTTTCAAATAGGGGCATCTGGTATATTAAATTTAATAATTTATCTCAAATTTTTCATTTATGTAGAATCATGTGAATTTTATGCAATTTCAATTTTTGCAAATATAACCATGTGAATGAATTAGCATTTTTATAAAATGTAAAAAATTAAATAGATACATATGCTAAAAGTTTCATCAAGTTCCGTTAAGTCAGTCGCAATCTATTAAACAAAACGTTTGGCCAATTATGACACGCACGCGTTAATCAGCGACAGCACAATACATATATATTTACACATATGTACATACATTGAAACGTGCAAGCGCGTTTGCTTATGCATGGTCACAAATAAATTCAGCGCCATTCATTCTAGCATATTCTTCAACCAAAATTGTTATTGAGTTGTGTTTGCATTTTCAGCCGCTTCTTTAGTTTTGTATTTGTCAAATATCGCCCTTTATAGGCATATATTCAAACCGACCACTGTTTTTATACCCTGAGCCCATTGAAAATGGGAAATCAGGGTATAATGGTTTTGTTAAATGTATGTAACAGACAGAAGGAGGCGTGTCAGACCCCACAAAGTATATATATTCTTGATCAGGGCGACGAGCTGAGTCGATTTAGCCCTGTCCGTCTGTCTGTCTGTCCGTCTGTCCGTCTGTCCGTCCGTCCGTCCGTCCGTCCGTCCGTCCGTCCGTCCGTCTGTCCGTCCGTCCGTCTGTCCGTATGTTTGAACGCGTCGATTGAAGCATCTAGACAAGCTAGAGACTGAAATTTTTTTTGTTGGGTCCGTGGATAGCACGCGCAGGTCAAGTTTGTTTCCAAAAAACGATATCTATTTTTGTTGTAATGTTATCGATTTTAATGCTTATCGCAAATACGTTTTTAAGGCATAGTTTGTGTATCGTTTGAGCTAGAGACTTCAAATTTGCTGTGTAATTGCGTTGAATGAATACGGAGATTACGTAATCATTAGATTTTTTATGTCACGCCCCATTCATCCCCAATAGCCCCCTATTTGTAAAAATCGCAAATTAAATACTAGAGAGTTGTGCTTTGGCAAATACACGCATATGAATACCATTAATATGTTGTGAAAGTTTGATGAAGTTAGTCCATCGCTAAAAAAAGATATTAAATAATTAAGTTCCCATAGCCCACATTGCAGTCCAAGCGCAGTCGCTGCGTCAACTTATGCGTGCGTGCATATGTGTGTGTATGTGTTGTTTGTATGTATGCATAACAAAAGCGTAGAATGATTTGATATTTGGCTCTTCACAGGGCTCAGGGTATCCCCTAGTCGAGCAGTCTCGACTAGAGCCCTCTTACTTGTTTTATGTACACATATAAATACGTACGTTCATATGCGCGCATTTCAGCATTTTCTAAGAACCACAATTGCGATTGATTTATGTTTATATTGAGTTTGCATTAACATATCGTAAGCAAAAGGGTCCAAGTTCGAGACGCGGCGGCGACGGCATGAAAATAGTTGCGCTGCTGTTCGTGCTTACATACATACATGATGGGTCCTATCGTCAATTTTTTTGAGTGGAATAATTTTGTTCGGAATAAGTCGATATTTGTGTAATCGATATGTGATATTTACATTTTTTGATGGTAGGGTCACACACACAAAAAGAAAATAACATAACTGACCAGGCTATACGAAAAATGATAATTTGAGCAGATAAATTATTTGCAGAACTTCAACATTACATATATTTCTTAATATTTCTTAGAAATGCCGATTGTCGTCTTGACAATTCTTATTAAGCTTATTTATATAGGTGGCAGAGGCATGAATTTTGCAGCTGGGCGTTACAAAATTTATTGCCAATTTTCGTAGACATATCATATTTGGCAAGTTCCTAGAAGGAGTTGAGGGTAACGTAACTGTAAAGTTTGGATGCTTACACTCCAAAAATGTGAAAGTTGCAGGGTATTTTTTCGATATATCACGCCCCCAAAGGGGCGTAAGATTTATTTTTAGGGAATCAATAGGGGAGGCCCCCAGTGACCCAAACATCCAATTTTGAAGCGTCTAGCTCTAAAACTGTAGGAGCTATAATGTTTTGCGATTTGCCACGCCCCCAATAAGCGTAGATATATCCGCCATATCTTTTTCAGTTTGGGTGGTCAACGCAATTATACATTCCAAATTTCAACTCTCTAGCTCTTCAACTAAATGTGATTTCTTGACTATAGGCGCAAGCATTTTCCGATTTGCCACGCCCCTAGTGGGCGTATCGGGAAAATCTTGACACTTTATAATTCGAGGGTATACACGAGTATATGTTCAAAATTTCTCTAGCTTCAATAGCGTAGAAAAATATTGCATTCATACGGACAGACGGACAGCAAGACGGACATTTCACAAAACCAATATAATTTTTTCCCTTTGGGAAACGAGTATAAAAACAAGTAAGAACGTTGCCTTAGGGCGAAACCTAATGCGTGATACTCGTTTCCCATAGGGGCATCTGGTATATTCAATTTAATAATATATCTCAAATTTTGCATTTATGTAGATTCATGTAGATTCATTTTTATAAAATGTAAAAAATTCAATGGAATCATATGCTGAGATTTTCATCAAGTTGCGTTAAGTTAGTCGCAATCTATTAAACAGAACTTTTGGCCAATTATAACACGCACGTGTTAAGCAGCGCGTTTGCTACGCATGGGCACAAATAAATTCAACGCCATTCATTCTAGCATATTTTTCAACCAATATTGTTATAGAGTTGTGTTTTGCATTTTCAGCCGCTTCTTTTGTTTTGTATTTGTCAAATATCGCCCTTTACACGCATACATGCAAACAGACCATCGTTTTTGTATGTACACATACACATGCATTCATATGCGCGCATTTCAGCAATTTCTAGGAATCACAATTGCGATTGATTTGTGTTTATATTGTATTTGCATTAACAGCAGTTTCTATAGTTTTGTATTTGTCAAAAGTCGCCTATGTAGTGAACTAGAGTCGGATTTGCCAACAGGCAATGCAAAACTGATGTGGCGCACCAGGTAGATGCAAACCGCGTAAGCAAAAGGGTTGGACCCTTCGAGACGCGACGGCGACGGAATGACAATAGTTTCTTTTTTCCCTTAATAAATAGGAACTGGCTTTGTTAGTTGAGGTGGTGTACTTTAACGATACATATGTAGTAGATGTAGGTTCAAATCCAGCGGCAACGACTTTTGTTTTACTCTTTATTTTGTTTGTTTAACTATCTATTTAATTATATAATTATTTTTGATTGATATACAAATCTCCTAGTCAGACATTCCCGACTAGAGCTTTCTTACTTATACATTATACTTATACATTAAGAATAAGATAATGCAAGAATTTCGCAAACGTTTCTCACATGGGCAGATAAATGCATATACATATGCACATGTAAGCAAGCTAATGTAAGTGTAAGTAACGTGTACATCATCACAACAAATTCAAATTCAATGATTGTGCGCTGCTGTTCGAGCATACATACATACTTGCATACAGGGTGGCCTATATTCGACGGACCCATGTTCTTTTTATACCCTGAGCCCATTGAAAATGGGAAATCAGGGTATAATGGTTTTGTTAAATGTATGTAACAGGCAGAAGGAGGCGTGGTCTGACACGTCACAAAGTATATATATTCTTGATCAGGGCGACGAGCTGAGTCGATTTAGCCCTGTCCGTCTGTCTGTCCGTCCGTCTGTCCGTCTGTCCGTCCGTCCGTCCGTCCGTATGTTTGAACGCGTCGATTGAAGCATCCAGACAAGCTAGAGACTTGTTATTTTTTTGTTGGGTCCGTGGATAGCACGCGCAGGTCAAGTTTGTTACCAAAAAACGATATCTATTTTTTTTGTTTTGTTATCGATTTTAAACCTTATCGAAAACATGTTATAAAATTATATTTCCCACACCTTTAGAGCTAGAATATATTATATATATATATATATTATATTGCATATAGATTAATGTGATTTTTATGCAATTTCTATTTTTTTATTTTTTGGATACCGGCTTTTTTACTAATTAACCCCCCTCCCCCCCTGCCATCAAACACCCATTGAGAGTCTGTTGCAAATATAACCATGTGAATAAATTAACATTTTTATAAAATGTAACAAATTCAATAGAATCATATGCTGAAAGTTTCATCAAAATCCGTTAAGTCAGTCCCGATTTATTAAACAAAACGTTTGGCCAATAATCACACGCACGTGGCAAGCAGCGACGCGCAGCAAAAAACATTTACACATACACATACATTGAAACGTGCAAGCGCGTCTACTATGCATGTGCAGAAATACATTCAAGGCCAGTCGTTCTAGCATATTCTTCAACCAAATTCTGTTTGCGTTTTCAGCCGCTTCTGTAGTTTTGTATTTGTTATATATCGCCCTTTACACGCATACATTGAATCAGACCACCGTTTTTGTATGTACACATACTCATACATTCATATGCGCGCATTTCAGCATATTCTAAGAATTACAATTGCGATTGATCTGCTTCTTTAGTTTTGTATTTGTAACATATCGCATTGTAGTACTACTTTGCGTTTTTCCAACAAGCAACGCAATACTGGTGTGGCGTAGTGGATAGACAGAAAGCGCGTAAACGAAAGGTCCCGGGTTCGAAACTCAGTGACAACAGCATAACTTTTTTAATTTTTTTTTTTAAATCTTTAAACATGAGGTGGTCGTGATAGTTGAGATGACGCGCTTTAACGTTACACATGTAGTAAATAGATGTAGGTTCGAGTCCAGGTCCGCACCTGGATGTTTGCTTTCTTTTTTTTGTTTATTTATTTAATTATTAATTTATTTTTTATTTACATACATTCTAGTTGAATAAAATTTCAAAATTATAATTTAATTTTGCAAAATTTAATGTTATATGCAAGCTATATAGCGTATTAAACAATGCAAATCGGACGGGGCTCAGGGTATCTCCTAGTCGGACACCTCCGACTAGAGTTTTCTTACTTGTTTTTTTTTTTAAATCAAAGAAAACCACAATTTTTTTGATGTTAACGCTAATAATCATTTTATTTGGCTCAAGTAGATTTGTTGACATCACTTTTTGAATATGATATCTCACAAATGGCCGCCTTGAGACTGTACGGCGTATTGTGCTCGTTTTGCAGCATTTTCCATAGTTTTAGCTAACATTTCGGCTGGAATAGCGGCTATTTCCTCACGGATGATGTTTTTGAGCTTTTCTATGGTCTTTGGCTCATTAATATAAACCTTTGATTTTAAATATCCCCACAAGAAGAAGTCAGGTGGCGTTAAATCGGGCGAACGCGGTGGCCAGTCAAAATCGCCATTGTTTAATTTTTAATACGCACGTTGAGTTTTTACAATTGACTTTCTTTTGTTGAATGTACATTTCAACAATTTGGGAAAGCTCGCGTGGCATGTACTGGTTCATTGTAAAAATCTGCTTGGACTGATGCTTCCAACGCGGTATATCATTAATAGATCTGATGGGTCCGTCGATTATGGGCCACCCTGTACATGATGAGCACTATTGTCAACTTTTTTGTGTGGAATATTAACTGACCTAGGCTATACGAAAAATGATAATTTTAGCAGATAAATTGTTTGCAGAACTTTAACATTAAATCGAATTACTTATATTTGTTACTATTTCTTTTAAATGCCGTTTTTCATCTTAGGTATTCTTATTAAGCTTATTTATATAGGTGGCACAGACATATGAATTTTGCAGCTGGGCGTTACAAACTTTGTTGCCAATTTTCCACGCCCCCAGTAGGCGTAGACATATCATATTCGGCAAGTTCCTAGAAGGAGTTGGGGATAACGTAACTGTAAAATTTGGATGCTTACACTCCAAAAATGTGAAAGCTACAGGGTATTTTTGCGATATACCACGCCCCCAAAGGGGCGTAAGATTTATTTTTAGGGAATCAATAGAGGAGGCCTTCAGTAACACAAACATCCAATTTTGAAGCGTCTAGCTCTAAAACTGTAGGAGCTATAATGTTTTGCAACGCTCCCTGAAGGCGTAGGTATGTCCTCCATATCTTTTTGATCTTGGGTTGCGTATCCGAATATATATGTCAAATCTCAAGTCTTTAGCATCACTAGTGCTCAAAATATAGCTGACTTTGTAAAATCACTCTATATTTAGATCCGATTTGCCACGCCTCCAAGGAGCGTAGACATCAAATCTTTTTATGAATCTTTATAGAATCGTAGCAAAGCGTTACGTGGCAAATTTCAGCATTCTAGCTTTAAAACTGTAGAAGATATAGTTTTCACGACTTGCCACGCCCCCAATGGGCGTAGATATATCCGCCATATCTTTTTCAGCTTGGGTGGTCAACGCAATTATACATTCCAAATTTCAACTCTCTAGCTCTTCAACTAAATGTGATTTCTTGACTATAGGCGCAAGCATTTTCCGATTTGCCACGCCCCTAGTGGGCGTATCGGGAAAATCTTGACACTTTATAATTCGAGGGTATACACGAGTATATGTTCCAAGTTTCAAGTCTCTAGCTTCAATAGCGTAGAAAAATATTGCATTCATACGGACAGACGGACAGACGGCCAGACGGTCAGACGGAAGGACAGCAAGACGGACATTTCACAAAACTAATATACTCTTTTCCCTTTGGGAAACGAGTATAAAAATTCAAGTCTCTAGGTCGATTACGTTCTGAGATCGACGCGTTGAAACATACGGACAGACGGACGGACGGACGGACAGACAGACGGACTAGGCTAAATCGACTCAGCTCGTCGTCCTGATCAAGAATATATATATATATATATATATAAATAAATCCGGAAAATACGAGCAACTAAGGGCCCTTATCGACATTAATATCTGAAAAAGCCGAATCAAGCGAAACATGGAAGTTCAAGGAATTTCACAAAATGTTGAAATCCTGAAAAATAGCGTTTACTTGACAATCAAACCAAGAATGTCAAGTCAATTCATCACCACAACGCAAGCTCTTGTCATGCCAAAAACTACAGAGAGCTCTACCGAGCAAGAAAATTGACATGGATGTCAATAAAGATTGGATGGGTTGCGATAATAGTCAGCTGATCCATATTTCAACGAGCCAAGCAGAATTGATGTCATCATTGGAAATTCTCGAAAACAGGCTATGCCGTTATGGAAGAAACAGGCTATGGCACGTCTACTACAAATGGAAAACTAATTCAAGAAGCATCCGAAAATCTTCATGGAATACAAGGCCTTCATGGAAGAATACGAGAAACTAGGTTACATGGAACCAGTGGACACTATTGGCCAAGGCAAATACTATATGTCACATCAAGCAGGAGTGAAACCAGCTGTTCGTTGCCTCCAGGAATTGGCAAATTCCTACATGTATGACTTCATCAGTGGTGGCGATTCAACTTACGAGTGCATTAACACTCAAACAGCACTCTTAAATATCATGGAAAAGTCTGGTATGCACTTACGAAAATGGGTGTCAAATGATGACACGATCATCGCTGGAATTAAGCACAAAGACTCAACAGAAAAAAATCAACAATGATGAGGCTAATATGGCTTATACCAGTCACATTGCAAGGAAAATGCTTTATCCAAGAACTGTGGAAACTACCGGTAACTTGGGACGCAGAACTGTAGCCTAATCTGGTCAACTACTGCCAAGAATACGCAAGCGCATTTCCAGAGCTTGCTAAAATTAATATACTACGCTGGTCTGCATAATCAAGCACTGATGCAACGGAACTACATGGGTTTTGCGACGCATCAGAAAAGGCATATTCAGCGGTGGTATATACCAAAGTTGGAGCAAAAGTCACTTTGCCAGCAACAAAAAGCAAAGTAAATCCAATAAAAAACAAGAAGACAATTCCGAAATTAGAGCTATGTGCAGCTCATATATTATGCAAACTATTAGCAAAAGTACAAGCAATAGGAGTCATTCGTAAATTCCGCTAGCTTGGATTAAGAACATGCGTAGCAAAGATAAATTGGTCAAAACTAGAGTCGACGAAGTAAACAAAAAACTGCCTCACGTCGAATGGAAATACGTAAAATTAGCAGACAACCAAGTAACCCAGAAATAAAGAAGGCCAAAACAGTCGTTGTAAAATTGCAACAAGAACTTGATGTTGGACACGAAATTAATGTGCTCAAGGCTGGAAAATCTCTGGAAGCTAAAAGTAAATAACATGCGCTCAACCCTCTTCTGGATGCTGATGGAGTATTACGTGTAGGAGGCCGTCTTCAAGGTGCAATGGGACCATATGATGTGAAACACCCAAAAATAGTTGGAAAATCACATCTTGCTTGGCTGATTGTAAACAACGCACACAAAGAAACCTTACACGGCGGACTGAAACTGATGAGAAACCTATTCCAGCGGGAGTTCTGGATTTTTGGCTTACGAAATGCATTAAAAAAGTACCTGTGGAAATGTGTTACCTGCATTAGGTACAAACAGCCAATTGATGGGAAATTTACCAGTGTATCGAGTAACTGGCGACTTCCTATTTGAAAACACTGGCATTGACTACACTGGACTCTTTCAAATTCGCTGTTCCAAAGGAAGGGGTCAAAAAGCATACAAAAGATACATATGCCTATTTGTATGCATGGCCACAAAGGCAATACATCTGGAAGCTGTCAGTGACTTATCATCAGATAAGTTCTTAGAAGCTCTACGCCGATTTTTTGCAAGACGCGGCAAAAATGAACACATGTATTCAGATAACGGCACAAATTTTGTAGGTGCCGCTAGAATACTAGACAAAAAATTGGGCGCCGCTATTAAAGAAAATAGCAGTATTGCACCGGTGCTGGAAAAAGAAGGCATCAAGTGGCACTTCATCCCGCCGGCAAGCCCCCACATGGGAGGATTATGGGAAGCTGGAGTAAAATCAGTAAAACATCATCTAAAGCGGGTCATCGGTGATAACATCTTCACATTTGAAGAATTCTCAACACTACTATGCCAAATTGAAGCAGTGTTAAACTCACGCCCATTGGTTACCTTAAATAGTGACACGGATGGAGACGATATATTGACAGCTGGTCATTTTATTGTGGGAAGACCACTCATTGGAGCTCCAGAGCACTTCGATGAGCATAGGAAAATTGGATCTTTATACAGATGGAGACACATGCAACGCATTAGAGCAGAATTCTGGAAAGAAAAATCAAATCTTACAGAAGGCCAACTTGTTCTATTAAAGGGGAAAGATCACAAAAACTACAAAAGAACAAGATGATAAAGTTCAAGATCAATAAACAAGATATGTTTGTTACCAACACAAAATAAGGATAAGCAAGCCGACCCTCCAAACAAAGTTTGCGACTGGAAAAGCGACAATTCTAAACCTACTAATGATATTGCAAGTAGCAAGTGCGAACATAATATCTTCTACGAAAACAAACAAAATAAAAATCCGGGAATGGGGATCAGCAAAATGCGATGATAATGGACAAACTCTGAGAAGTGAAAGTCGTCTCATCAAGCTGGCAGATGCTGGTTTACTACAAGCATATTTCGAAGTGTTGAAGCAAGTGGATGAGCTTATGACCAAAACAGATGTCATTTGCAAAAAATTGAGTGTATTCAACGACTCCTGTATAACAGCGAGCACCACAGTAAAATTGAAAATAAACAAGTAAGAACGTTGCCTTAGGGCGAGACCTAAGGCGTGATACTCGTTTCCCACAGGGGCATCTGGTATTTTAAATTTAATAATTTATCTCAAATTTTGCATTTATGTAGATTCATGTGAATTTTATGCAATTTCAATTTTTGCAAATATAACTATGTGTTTGAAATAATGTTAAATGCAAAGTAACAATCTGGTAACACTGTGCTAACATTTCGGCTGGAATAGCGGCTATTTCCTCACGGATGATGTTTTTGAGCTTTTCTATGGTCTTTGGCTCATTAATATAAACCTTTGATTTTAAATATCCCCACAAGAAGAAGTCAGGTGGCGTTAAATCGGGCGAACGCGGTGGCCAGTCAAAATCGCCATTGTTTAATTTTTAATACGCACGTTGAGTTTTTACAATTGACTTTCTTTTGTTGAATGTACATTTCAACAATTTGGGAAAGCTCGCGTGGCATGTACTGGTTCATTGTAAAAATCTGCTTGGACTGATGCTTCCAACGCGGTATATCATTAATAGATCTGATGGGTCCGTCGATTATGGGCCACCCTGTACATGATGAGCACTATTGTCAACTTTTTTGTGTGGAATATTAACTGACCTAGGCTATACGAAAAATGATAATTTTAGCAGATAAATTGTTTGCAGAACTTTAACATTAAATCGAATTACTTATATTTGTTACTATTTCTTTTAAATGCCGTTTTTCATCTTAGGTATTCTTATTAAGCTTATTTATATAGGTGGCACAGACATATGAATTTTGCAGCTGGGCGTTACAAACTTTGTTGCCAATTTTCCACGCCCCCAGTAGGCGTAGACATATCATATTCGGCAAGTTCCTAGAAGGAGTTGGGGATAACGTAACTGTAAAATTTGGATGCTTACACTCCAAAAATGTGAAAGCTACAGGGTATTTTTGCGATATACCACGCCCCCAAAGGGGCGTAAGATTTATTTTTAGGGAATCAATAGAGGAGGCCTTCAGTAACACAAACATCCAATTTTGAAGCGTCTAGCTCTAAAACTGTAGGAGCTATAATGTTTTGCAACGCTCCCTGAAGGCGTAGGTATGTCCTCCATATCTTTTTGATCTTGGGTTGCGTATCCGAATATATATGTCAAATCTCAAGTCTTTAGCATCACTAGTGCTCAAAATATAGCTGACTTTGTAAAATCACTCTATATTTAGATCCGATTTGCCACGCCTCCAAGGAGCGTAGACATCAAATCTTTTTATGAATCTTTATAGAATCGTAGCAAAGCGTTACGTGGCAAATTTCAGCATTCTAGCTTTAAAACTGTAGAAGATATAGTTTTCACGACTTGCCACGCCCCCAATGGGCGTAGATATATCCGCCATATCTTTTTCAGCTTGGGTGGTCAACGCAATTATACATTCCAAATTTCAACTCTCTAGCTCTTCAACTAAATGTGATTTCTTGACTATAGGCGCAAGCATTTTCCGATTTGCCACGCCCCTAGTGGGCGTATCGGGAAAATCTTGACACTTTATAATTCGAGGGTATACACGAGTATATGTTCCAAGTTTCAAGTCTCTAGCTTCAATAGCGTAGAAAAATATTGCATTCATACGGACAGACGGACAGACGGCCAGACGGTCAGACGGAAGGACAGCAAGACGGACATTTCACAAAACTAATATACTCTTTTCCCTTTGGGAAACGAGTATAAAAATTCAAGTCTCTAGGTCGATTACGTTCTGAGATCGACGCGTTGAAACATACGGACAGACGGACGGACGGACGGACAGACAGACGGACTAGGCTAAATCGACTCAGCTCGTCGTCCTGATCAAGAATATATATATATATATATATATATATAAATAAATCCGGAAAATACGAGCAACTAAGGGCCCTTATCGACATTAATATCTGAAAAAGCCGAATCAAGCGAAACATGGAAGTTCAAGGAATTTCACAAAATGTTGAAATCCTGAAAAATAGCGTTTACTTGACAATCAAACCAAGAATGTCAAGTCAATTCATCACCACAACGCAAGCTCTTGTCATGCCAAAAACTACAGAGAGCTCTACCGAGCAAGAAAATTGACATGGATGTCAATAAAGATTGGATGGGTTGCGATAATAGTCAGCTGATCCATATTTCAACGAGCCAAGCAGAATTGATGTCATCATTGGAAATTCTCGAAAACAGGCTATGCCGTTATGGAAGAAACAGGCTATGGCACGTCTACTACAAATGGAAAACTAATTCAAGAAGCATCCGAAAATCTTCATGGAATACAAGGCCTTCATGGAAGAATACGAGAAACTAGGTTACATGGAACCAGTGGACACTATTGGCCAAGGCAAATACTATATGTCACATCAAGCAGGAGTGAAACCAGCTGTTCGTTGCCTCCAGGAATTGGCAAATTCCTACATGTATGACTTCATCAGTGGTGGCGATTCAACTTACGAGTGCATTAACACTCAAACAGCACTCTTAAATATCATGGAAAAGTCTGGTATGCACTTACGAAAATGGGTGTCAAATGATGACACGATCATCGCTGGAATTAAGCACAAAGACTCAACAGAAAAAAATCAACAATGATGAGGCTAATATGGCTTATACCAGTCACATTGCAAGGAAAATGCTTTATCCAAGAACTGTGGAAACTACCGGTAACTTGGGACGCAGAACTGTAGCCTAATCTGGTCAACTACTGCCAAGAATACGCAAGCGCATTTCCAGAGCTTGCTAAAATTAATATACTACGCTGGTCTGCATAATCAAGCACTGATGCAACGGAACTACATGGGTTTTGCGACGCATCAGAAAAGGCATATTCAGCGGTGGTATATACCAAAGTTGGAGCAAAAGTCACTTTGCCAGCAACAAAAAGCAAAGTAAATCCAATAAAAAACAAGAAGACAATTCCGAAATTAGAGCTATGTGCAGCTCATATATTATGCAAACTATTAGCAAAAGTACAAGCAATAGGAGTCATTCGTAAATTCCGCTAGCTTGGATTAAGAACATGCGTAGCAAAGATAAATTGGTCAAAACTAGAGTCGACGAAGTAAACAAAAAACTGCCTCACGTCGAATGGAAATACGTAAAATTAGCAGACAACCAAGTAACCCAGAAATAAAGAAGGCCAAAACAGTCGTTGTAAAATTGCAACAAGAACTTGATGTTGGACACGAAATTAATGTGCTCAAGGCTGGAAAATCTCTGGAAGCTAAAAGTAAATAACATGCGCTCAACCCTCTTCTGGATGCTGATGGAGTATTACGTGTAGGAGGCCGTCTTCAAGGTGCAATGGGACCATATGATGTGAAACACCCAAAAATAGTTGGAAAATCACATCTTGCTTGGCTGATTGTAAACAACGCACACAAAGAAACCTTACACGGCGGACTGAAACTGATGAGAAACCTATTCCAGCGGGAGTTCTGGATTTTTGGCTTACGAAATGCATTAAAAAAGTACCTGTGGAAATGTGTTACCTGCATTAGGTACAAACAGCCAATTGATGGGAAATTTACCAGTGTATCGAGTAACTGGCGACTTCCTATTTGAAAACACTGGCATTGACTACACTGGACTCTTTCAAATTCGCTGTTCCAAAGGAAGGGGTCAAAAAGCATACAAAAGATACATATGCCTATTTGTATGCATGGCCACAAAGGCAATACATCTGGAAGCTGTCAGTGACTTATCATCAGATAAGTTCTTAGAAGCTCTACGCCGATTTTTTGCAAGACGCGGCAAAAATGAACACATGTATTCAGATAACGGCACAAATTTTGTAGGTGCCGCTAGAATACTAGACAAAAAATTGGGCGCCGCTATTAAAGAAAATAGCAGTATTGCACCGGTGCTGGAAAAAGAAGGCATCAAGTGGCACTTCATCCCGCCGGCAAGCCCCCACATGGGAGGATTATGGGAAGCTGGAGTAAAATCAGTAAAACATCATCTAAAGCGGGTCATCGGTGATAACATCTTCACATTTGAAGAATTCTCAACACTACTATGCCAAATTGAAGCAGTGTTAAACTCACGCCCATTGGTTACCTTAAATAGTGACACGGATGGAGACGATATATTGACAGCTGGTCATTTTATTGTGGGAAGACCACTCATTGGAGCTCCAGAGCACTTCGATGAGCATAGGAAAATTGGATCTTTATACAGATGGAGACACATGCAACGCATTAGAGCAGAATTCTGGAAAGAAAAATCAAATCTTACAGAAGGCCAACTTGTTCTATTAAAGGGGAAAGATCACAAAAACTACAAAAGAACAAGATGATAAAGTTCAAGATCAATAAACAAGATATGTTTGTTACCAACACAAAATAAGGATAAGCAAGCCGACCCTCCAAACAAAGTTTGCGACTGGAAAAGCGACAATTCTAAACCTACTAATGATATTGCAAGTAGCAAGTGCGAACATAATATCTTCTACGAAAACAAACAAAATAAAAATCCGGGAATGGGGATCAGCAAAATGCGATGATAATGGACAAACTCTGAGAAGTGAAAGTCGTCTCATCAAGCTGGCAGATGCTGGTTTACTACAAGCATATTTCGAAGTGTTGAAGCAAGTGGATGAGCTTATGACCAAAACAGATGTCATTTGCAAAAAATTGAGTGTATTCAACGACTCCTGTATAACAGCGAGCACCACAGTAAAATTGAAAATAAACAAGTAAGAACGTTGCCTTAGGGCGAGACCTAAGGCGTGATACTCGTTTCCCACAGGGGCATCTGGTATTTTAAATTTAATAATTTATCTCAAATTTTGCATTTATGTAGATTCATGTGAATTTTATGCAATTTCAATTTTTGCAAATATAACTATGTGTTTGAAATAATGTTAAATGCAAAGTAACAATCTGGTAACACTGTGTATTGTATTTCATCACATATTGTAATGTTGCCAGATGATCTATGTCTAGTTGTAAGAGAAACTCAGTCGTTTGCATATCGTCGCGCAGAAAAGAGCTAAATGAAGAAACGCGCAAATAAACGTATACATATAATTTTCCAAGAACTGTCTATTCCATAACTTTTGTACAACTGCATCTGTTCGTTGAAACCAAATTATTCAACAGGTTATGGGCCCAGACACACTTGTACAATAGGAATAGGACAATAAGTTGAGTGAACAATAAGCCGTGAAAAATGGCAGGTGCGTTTATTAGGATTGAGCCGTTAAACGCGGAAAATTATGATACGTGGAAACTACAAATGAATGCTATACTCGTGAAAAATGATTTATGGCCATTTGTAAATGGATCAAAAATATGCCCCGAAGAGGAGGCTGAACGTGCAGCATGGAAAGTGCAAGACGAGAAAGCCCGCGCTGACATATTGCTGTCAATCAGCATATCAGAGTTGGCGTTAATAGAAAACTGTGAAACGGCTCATGATTGTTGGATAAAATTAAAAGAGACATTTCAATCCACTGGACCTGTGAGAAAAGCAAGTTTACTCAAACGAGTGGCGTTATATCGTATGAGCGAAGATAGTGACACGCGTCAGCATATAAAAGAGTTTTTTGATGCTGTGAAAAAATTAAAAGAAATCGGCGTAGCAATTGGAGATGATTTACTCGCGATTCTTTTGTTATACAGTCTGCCTGATTCGTATGAAACATTTCGGTGTGCCATAGAAACAAGGGACGAGTTGCCGAGCCCCGATATTCTACGAGTGAAGATATTAGAAGAGGCAGAAGCGCGAAAAACGAAAAGTGAACGCGAAGAACAGACTGCGTTATATGCAAACCGCCGCAAAGGCAACGGCAAAGAAAAGAACGAGCAAAAGGAAACAAGAAAATGTTATTCTTGTGAAAAAATCGGTCATCTCGCGCGAGACTGCCGAAATAAGAAGAAGCAACATAAACAGAGTGAGAAAATTGCAAATAAAGAACAAGCAAAACACGAATCACTCAATATAAGCGAACATGCATACATAACAGAGCGTAGAGGAAATGTGTGGTGTCTAGACAGTGGATGTACTGCACATATGAGCTCAAACAAAGACGAATTTGGAAAATTAGAGCAAAGTGGCAAGACACTGTATTTAGCAAACCAAAATACCGCAAAGGTAAATGGAGTCGGTGAAGTGCGAATTGAAGTACAGGAAAATAGGCAGAAAAATGAAATCACATTAAAAGAAGTGTTGTATGTATCCGATCTGCGTCAAAATCTGCTCTCTGTATCAAAAATAACTGATAGAGGACACGAAGTGCATTTTCGCAAGAATGAAGCAGTAATTGTCAAAAACAATAAGGTATGGCTTCGTGCGAAAAGATATGGGAATTTATATTACTTGAACACCGAAGAGCAACAAGTAAATATTGCACAGGATGGTGAAATAGATATGTGGCACCGACGCATGGGCCATTTAAATGAAAATGATTTGAAATCCATGTGCAAGTCAGGCAGAGCGCACGGAATGAACATAAAAGAGAATGCGAAACTACCACAGTGCGAAATTTGCGTAAGTGAAAAACAAACAGCAAACAACTATAAAAGCTCAACTGAAAAAAGATCGAAGCAGACTTTGGAAATTGTTCATAGCGACGTATGCGGGCCAATGCGGAATCAATCAATGAGTGGATGCAAGTATTTCGTAACTTTCATAGATGATTACTCTCGTTATTGTTCGATCTATTTTATCAAGCAAAAGTCAGAAGTGCTTGAAGTATTTAAAAGGTATAAATCTTCTGTTGAGACTTTTACAGGTAACAAAGTCAAGATGTTACAAACTGATAATGGAACAGAATTCAAAAACAAAGAATTTGACGAGTATCTACAAAAGCATGGTATTGGCCGACGTCTAACTGCGCCATACACACCTCAGCAAAATGGCATCGCTGAGAGGCAGAACCGTACACTTGTAGAAATGGCCAGGTGCATGATGAAACAATCTGGAGCACCACCCTCATTTTGGGCAGAGGCGATTAACACAGCATGTTATATCCGAAACAGATGTCCAACCAAAGCATTGTCTGGAGAGCTGCCATATACTTTCTGGACATCTAAAGTGCCTACGGTCAAGTATATGCGCACGTTTGGTACCAGAGCATACGTGTTAATAAAAGACAAACAGAAGGGCAAGTTTGAATCACGATCGGAAGAGTGTATATTGGTGGGATATGCTCTAGAATCAAAAGCTTATCGAGTCTACCACTTAAGGAAACGCACTGTTATTATTAGTAAAGATGTGAAATTTATAAATGTTTCAGGATTCAAAAATGAATTCGAGGAATTCTATGACAGCCCTGAAAACGTTGTTGATATCCAGATAAATGACACATGCGAACCGGAAGATACTTGCTCAAGCGGTGAAGAAATAACAGAGGAGGAGACACAGCCAGTTAGACATGGCAGAGGACGTCCAAAGAAGTTGAAGACTGGTCAGAAAGGAAGACCACGAAAAGTTTATCAACCAGTTGTAGAGGACGATCCTGAGAGCAACGAAGATGACGATGACACATTTGAGGAATGTGAAATGGCATTCAATATATCCACAAATGATCCCCTGACTATCAAGGAAGCACAAGATAGTAATGATGCTGTAAGCTGGACACATGCCATGGAAGACGAGTTCGTGGCACAGATTCTCAACAAGACATGGAAAATTGTTGAAAGGCCGAAGGACAGAAAAGTGATAGGAAACAAGATGGTATTTCAGACAAAGGACGATGGAAGTTCTAAAGGCAAAAAGAAGGCTCGACTAGTTGCCAAAGGATATGCGCAGAAGCCTGGAGAGGATTTTCACGAAACATATTCCCCTGTTGCGCGATTTACTTCAGTTCGGCTACTAGCAGCCTTGTCAGCAGAATATGATTTGGAAATTCATCAAATGGACGTTGTCACAGCATATCTCAATGGAGAGCTAGAGGAGAAGGTTTACATGGACATCCCAGAAAACTTAGATGTTTTTATGCAGAAACTGATGTCAGGAAAACCTATCGGATTAAAACAACAGCATCCAGACGTAGAGGTCATAGAAACGGCTAAAGAGTGACGAAAAGCCTTAAAGGAGATACAAGACCCCGTATGCCGGATAAAGAAGGCATTATACGGGCTACGGCAGTCAGGAATACGATGGTACTGGAAACTATGGACGAAACTTAAGGAAATTGGACTTGAAGCAACCGAACAGGACCCATGTTTGTTCGTTAAACGGAAAAGAGGAAAACTTTTAATTGTCACAATATATGTTGATGACCTGCTACTTGCTTCAAACTGTACAGATTGGCTACAACAGACGAAGGCACATCTCTGCAAGAATTTCCAAATGAAGGATTTTGGACCTGTGAAGACATGTTTGGGCATTACGTTTCGTCAAGACAGAACAAAGAAACAACTATTTCTTTCGCAAAAGAAATACATAGATGCCATATTGGAGCGATTTGGCATGATAGGTTGTAAACCAGCAATGACCCCGATGGAAGCCAAATCAACTTTGAAGCTTCCAGATGAACCCAGCAAAGACGAGATGGAGAAGTATCCATACCAAAAACTAATTGGTTCTTTAATGTTTCTTTCAGTAACGACACGCCCAGATATAGCATTTGCAGTAAACTTCATGAGTCAGTTCAACTCAAACTACACAGTTGAACATTGGAAGGCATCGAAACGTATCTTGCGATACCTAAGCGGTTCCAAGGAGATTGGACTTCTCTTCAAACATACCGGAAGAGAACTATATGGCGTGGTCGATGCTGACTGGGGTAGTAACTTGACTGATCGTCGCTCCTACTCAGGACAGGCATTTATATTGGCAGGCGCCGCAATAAGCTGGGAGGCGCGCAAGCAACGTACTGTGGCGTTATCAAGTACCGAGGCAGAGTATTTGGCTATGTCAGAGTCAGTTAAGGAAGCTCTGTATCTAAAAGCGCTACTGGAAAGAATTGGTACGAAATGTGAGTCTGTGCGCATCTACAACGACAACCAAAGCGCACAACATTTGGTGAAAGGTTTTGGATTTCATCCTCGAACGAAGCACATAGATGTGCGTCATCACTTTATCCAGGAGAAGCATAAGAGTGGTGATATTTTTGTAGAATATATGCCGACAGAGAAAATGCCGGCTGATGTACTAACGAAGGGCCTAAGCGCCAACAAGCATAATGAATGTAGCTTATCGTTAGGTATCACGTATGTTTAAGTTTAAAGTTAGTTACTTTGAGGGGGTGTGTTTGAAATAATGTTAAATGCAAAGTAACAATCTGGTAACACTGTGTATTGTATTTCATCACATATTGTAATGTTGCCAGATGATCTATGTCTAGTTGTAAGAGAAACTCAGTCGTTTGCATATCGTCGCGCAGAAAAGAGCTAAATGAAGAAACGCGCAAATAAACGTATACATATAATTTTCCAAGAACTGTCTATTCCATAACTTTTGTACAACTGCATCTGTTCGTTGAAACCAAATTATTCAACACTATGTGAATGAATTAGCATTTTTATAAAATGTAAAAAATTCAATAGAATCATATGCTGAAAGTTTCATCAAGTTCCGTTAAGTCAGTCGCAATCTATTAAACAAAACGTTTGGCCAATTATGACACGCACGCGTTAAGCAGCGACAGCAAAATATATTTACATTTAGATATATGTACATACTTTGAAAAGTGCAAGCGCGTTTGCTTATGCATGGTCACAAATAAATTCAGCGCCATTCATTCTAGCATATTCTTCAACCAAAATTGTTATTGAGTTGTGCTTGCATTTTATACGCATACATTCAACCGACCACCGATTTTGTATGTACACATATAAATACATACGTTCATATGCGCGCATTTCAGCATTTTCTAAGAATCACAATTGCGATTGATTTATGTTTATATTATGTTTGCATTAACAGCAGCTTCTAGTTTTGTATTTGTCAATAGTCGCCCTTGTAGTGAAGTAGTTTCGGATTTGCCAACAGGCAATGCAAAACTGATGTGGCGCAGCAGGTAGATGAAAAGCGTGTAAGCAAAAGGGTCTGCTCTTTATCACATTCTCATTCGCTCATAGTGCAGTTAGGCACAAAAAGAAACTGTAACACACATATATATGTAAATTTCTGCTGCTCGGTCGCGTGCTTATCAATTTGTATTCTATTCTTTAAGTTCGAAAATCACCTTCAATCGAGCAACATCTATCTCTATTGTAACTGTATTAACATTGCCTACACGATCATCGCGGACTCGGCATTAAATTAATAAAAAATAAGCTAAATTAAATCGTGGTTTTATTATTTGCCTTCGTAAATGATTGGAGCCAGAGTTGCCGAAAAAGCTCGGCAGCTTCTAACAATAGCCTTGAATTTATTTTCGTACATGGATAGTAGACGCGCTTGCACGTTTCAATGTATGTGTTTAAGAATATATGTAAATCTTTTTTGCTGCGCGTCACTGCTTGTCACGTGCGTGTGATAATTGGGAATTAGATTAATAGATTGGGACTGACTTAACGGAATTTGATGAAACTATCAGCATTTCATTCTATTGATTTTTTTACATTTTATAAAAATGACAATTTATTCACATGGTTATATTAAGTGGTAAGAAGAGCCGGTATCTAAAATATAAAAAAAAAATAGAAATTGCATAAAATTCACATGAATCTATTTGCAAAATTTGAGGGGTTAGCTCTAAAGATGAGGGAGATATAATTTTATAACCTTTTTTCGATAAGGTTTAAAGACGATAACATTACAATAAAAATAGTTATTGATTATACGAAGTAAGTAATATATATATATATATATATATATATATATATATATATATATATATATATATATATATATATATATATATATATATATACTTTGTGAGGTCTGCCACGCCTCCTTTTGCCTGTTACATACACTTAACAAAACCATTATACCCTGATTTCCCATTTTCAAATGGTTCAGGGTATACAAAAAAAATCATAACCCAAACGGCGAATAGGAAAAACGGTTTTTAATGTTTTTCGATATTGGCACCGCAAACAGATTAAAGGAAAACATGCAGACAATCATTAAAAACGAAAAACGCCTTAATGATTATGTCAGCAACCATACATCAATAATCAATGCAACAAACAAGATATCAAACACTATTAAAGAGCACTTCTTCGTATACAAGGAGTCCGTGAAATTCTTCATGTTGATCAACCAAGTGCGAAACTGGATTGATGAAACTGAAGAAATTCAGGCAGCTGTGATTGCCCTTTTGACGGATATCAACCAAGAAAGAATTCATCCGTCCCTGACTGACAACGTGTTAGTCATAGACGCATGGCTGTCAATTTATGTAAACCAACATGCCATTCTCTTCGAAACAGTACCTATACTACTTGCGCTCAATGAAAGAAAGGTGATTCCGACAATTAAAACAAAATTCCTTATCTTCAACACTGAGATAAATGCATCCCACTCAATGACTGAAATGGAAGTAAGTCGTTGTCGACATAAAGACGAGGGCACATACTTATGCGAAGGAAGTTGGGCGTGGGAAGATGCAGATGACGAGAGCTGCGAAATAGAACCTCTAAAGCCGAACAACAAACAGCCGTGCAAGATGACCGACTACGAGGAAGATACCTGTAAAAGGTTGAACGGGAAAAACAGGTGGCTCTTCAAAATATTTGAGAAGAAGTCAGCCCACATCATATGCGGAAACTATGAGGAGATGACGCTATTACCTAACCAAGGCATTATTGAGCTATATGCTGGATGCTCAGCCAGGATAGGAAAATTCAAAATCGTAACGCCGCAGAAATTAGCTTCTACAAACATAGCGAAGGACTGGCCACTTTTCCTCAAGATAATCGATCACAACAACGCATGGGCTCCGACACCACTACACAACATTGTAGTAAATAATTCAGTGCAAGTACAACGAGTACAACACAGCAAAAACGATCTGCACCGTAAAAAAGTACACATTGAGGATCTGGACTTCCACACTATTAACGGACACATTTCTTTAGGCTTAGTACTAATTAGAATAGTTCTTTTTGTCATATATATTATTAAGAGGAGAAACCAGAGCCAGCAATTACTAGTTGTCGCATTTTCTGGCGCCCCGCAGAATGTTCAGGCATGAACATGAAATATCAATAATTATGTGAACATGCTTTCTACGTACTCAACGGCTAACATGCAGTGCGATAAGAGGTGTAGACTCTAAAAATGAACAGATGAACCTATAATCATTGACCCTGACGCGATATATTTAGAATATATTAGAGATCAACGCTGAGCATTACAACCTCAGCGATAAAATAAAAATATGTAGACGAACGTTGAGCTTTACAACCCTCGGCGATAATATTAGAATGCAATAGACCAATGCTGAGCCCTACAAACTCAGCAATAGATTCATTAGATTTAAGTGTTGAAATTATGCCTGAGTCTGCATATATAAACGCAGCATCATAAGAATAAATTTCAGTATTCGACTAAACCCCAACATAGTCAGTGTATTCATTCATGCTCTATTTTCCTATTATCATTCGGAAATTTAATTTGATCACATCCCTTACTCGCTTTAGGGAAATTATCTTCCTTCAGGAAGTCAATATGCTCTCTTTTCCTATTATCATTCGAAAATTGCATTTGATCACATCCCTTTCTCGGATTCTCCTTAATATCATTCAGGAAATTTGACTGATCACTTGCCCTATTATCAATCGCAGTTTAACTGATTACTTGCCCTATTGCCATTCAGGCAATTTCTTTTGTTTTGAACTCTAGAATAAACCATGTAAGCCTAGTCGACAACAACATCCCTTGCCATAAATTATTCTTTAATTGTGTCCCACAATTTAAAGCCATTCGGTTCACAACCCACAAGAATAGGTTTGTATGATCTTTAATCGAATTTTCCTTGTTTAATTTTATTGTGCACATACACAATTGAACCGAACACTTTTAAAGCATTTAAGTTAGGTTTTTTATTGTGCCACATTTCATACGAAGTCTTTTTAATTTCACCAAGAGCTCTGCATGGAGTTCTATTGAGTAAATGTTTTGCAGTTAATGCTGGTTCACCCCAGAAGCTTTTATCTAACTTTGCACCATTTACCATAGCACGAGCTTTTTCAGTGATGGTTCTTATCATTCGCTCAGAAACACCATTTAATTGTGGTGTATGAGGCACAGTCAATTGATAAGTTATGCCCTTGCTAATGCAAAACTCACGCATATTCTCTACCGTAATGAATATATAGATAGACAAGCTTCAGATTAAAGTGGGCTTCTCTCTTTGCCACAAAATCTTTAAACATGTTGAATACATCTGATTTGTACTTCAAATAAGGTTACACAGTAGTATGTAAATTGATCTGAAAGGATCACAAAATAATTTTTGTCATCTAGAGTAACTGGTTAGATTGGGCCACTAAGATGTGAATGAATGATAAATAAAGGTCGATTAATATTACTTTTATCTTTGGATTTTCTAAATGGTAACCTAGCTTGTTTTCCATTTAAACATGATTCACAAATATCATCTGTTATTTCTAGACTGCTGTCATTAAATTCATTTTGTCTTTTTATATCTAATAATTTTCTATTACTGATATGACCTAACCTCTCATGCCATAAGCGATAATTCTTCTTATTTCTTGCATTCGCAGAGAATGCTTGACAATATAATAACAATAGGTATATTACATCCCGGCCTGTTGTAGCTTCTTGACGGACATCTGGGTTGCTGTCGCCTTTCGTATTTATTTTCCAATGCACGAAACCTCACTTTGTAGCAAAGATAAATTCGCCATCTTTTGCCACAGCAATTTTTACTGGATACAACGAATCATTATTAATTAAACGATCAGTTGCTTCAGAATCGAGTATAAAACCGATATCATTATTTACTGAGACATTTTGAACAGTTCTTATCATGAACGCGAAACCGTGGTGTGATGATGTTAGCTGCACACTATTATTTTCTTTATTCTTTTCAGTTGTAATTCTTTTCTAAAGGTAACAGTCTTTTTTGATATGACCCACTTTGCCACAGTAATGGCATTTAAAGCTAATTATACTCGTTTCCCAAAGGGAAAAAAAATAAATTGGTTTTGTGAAATGTCCGTGTTGCTGTCCGTCCGTCTGTCCGTCTGGCCGTCTGTCCGTCTGTCCGTATGAATGCAATATTTTTCTACGCTATTGAAGCTAGAGACTTGAAATTTGGAACATATACTCGTGTATACCCTCGATTTATAAAGTGTCAAGATTTCCCCGATACGCCCACTAGGAGCGTGGCAAATCGGAAAATGCTTGCGCCCATAGTCAAGAAATCATATTAGTTGAAGAGCTAGAGTTGCAATTTGGAATGAGTACTTGCGTTGACCACCCTAGTTCAGAAAGATATGGCGTATATATCTACGCCCATTGGGGGCGTGGCAAATCGGGAAAATTGAATCTTCTACAGTTTTAAAGCTAGAATGCTGAAATTTGGCACTTAACGCCACCCTTAACGCTACGATTCTGTAAAGATTCATAAAAAGATTTGATGTCTACGCCTACTGGGGCGTGGCAAATCGGATCTGAATATATAGTGATTTTATTTACAAAAACGTTGATTTTATTTACAAAATTAAAGAAACGACTGAAAATGCAAACACAACTCAATAACAATTTTGGTTGAAGAATATGCTAGAATGACTGGCGTTGAATTTATTTGTGCCCATGCATAGCAAACGCGCTTGCACGTTTCAATGTACATACATACATATGTGTAAATGTAAATAAAAGTGTCAAAAATATGAATGTAAACAACGCTGAATGTCTATCTCTTTTTGCTAACATTATTCTCATGTTCAGTTCTATGAATTGTAACGGACATACTTCATTTATGCTTTAAGTTCCTTTTTCCTGCGCTGCGGCGTATATTCTTATGTATTTTTAGTCTCTAATAAATCGAATACGTTATGGGCCCAGGCAGCAGAAAGTAAAAAAAAGATTGTTAAAAAATATACAGTGAGTTCAAAAACTATTGTTGCTAATGCGGTGTGTCCAGCTAATTCTTATTGTGTGTAAATAAATTATTACAAAAATGGCAAATAATAATATGTACTCAATCGACAAGTTAGACGAAAAAAACTATACCGTTTGGTGTGTCCAGATGCGTAGTATTCTGGTTCATTCTGAAGTATGGAAAATTACAAGTGGTGTTGAATTTGAACCAAAAGAGAACAACGGCAATTGAATAAAGTAAGACGAAAAAGCGTTAGCATCAATTACATTGTCAGTGAAACCAACTCAATTAAATTACATACAAAATTGTCAAATATCGCCAGAAGCACGGCAGAGACTAAAAGAAATTCATGAGCCAAGTGGACCGGCGAGTAAAGTGTCTTTATATAAAACATTGTTGGGTCTCCGTTTGTCGGAAGGCGCAAATGCAGTTCAATATGTGAACTAGTTTGAAAGTATAATTGACAAATTAAAAGAAGTCGGAGTTTTATTAGGTGATGAAATTATTGTCATTATTTTGTTCTCTAGTTTACCAAAATCCTACGAGAATTTTGTAATTGCAATGTAAATTCGCGATGAGCTACCGAATTTCACCATAATGCGCAACTATTAGAAGGGGCAGATCGCAGAAATCAAACAAAAAGCGAATGCAGTGAACAGCAAGCATAGATGATAAATAACAAGACAAATCGCGGTAAAGAAGGAAAACGAAAGAACATCGACGGTAAATGCTTTGTGTGTGGCAAGCGCGGACATTATGCAGCGAATTGTCGGAAAAATAAATTTAAACACAAACAACTAAAACAAGTAAGAACGTTGCATGAGGGCGAAACCTAATGCGTGATACTCGTTTCCCAGAGGGGCATCTGGTATATTCAATTTAATAATATATCTCAAATTTTGCATTTATGTAGATTCACGTGAATTTTATGCAATTTAAATTTTTGTTACATTTTTACATTTTTCATACCGGCTTTTTTAACTAATTACCTACCCCCTCATATACTGCCAATTGAAGGTCTGTTGCAAATATAACCATGTGAATGAGTTAGCATTTTTATAAAATGTAAAAAATTCAATAGAATCATATGCTGAAAGTTTCATCAAGTTCCGTTAAGTCAGTCGCAATCTATTAAACAAAACGTTTGGCTAATTATGACACGCACGCGTTAAGCAGCGACAGCAAAATACATTTACTGATGTGGCGCAGCAGGTAGATGAAAAGCGTGTAAGCAAAAGGGTCTGCTCTTTATCACATTCTCATTCGCTCATAGTGCAGTTAGGCACAAAAAGAAACTGTAACACACATATATATGTAAATTTCTGCTACTCGGTCGCGTGCTTATCAATTTGTATTCTATTCTTTAAGTTCGAAAATCACCTTCAATCGAGCAACATCTATCTCTAGTGTAACTGTATTAACTTTGCCTACACGATCATCGCGGACTCGGCATTAAATTAATAAAAAATAAGCTAAATTAAATCGTGTGAAAGTTACAGGGTATTTTTTCGATATACCACGCCCCCAAAGGGGCGTAAGATTTATTTTTGGGGAATCAGTATATATATCAAATTTCAAGTCTCTAGCACAAATAGTGCTCAAAATATAGCTGATCTTGTAAAATCACATTCAGATCCGATTTGCCACGCCCCCAGTGGGCGTGGACATAAAATTATTTTATGAATCTTTATAGAATCGTAGCGTTAAGTTACGTACCAAATTTCAGCATTCTAGCTTTAAAACTGTAGAAGTTAGTTTTCCCGATTTGCCACCCCCCAATGGGCGTAGATATATCCGTCATATCTTTTTGAACTTGGGTGGTCTGCGCAAGTATACATTCCAAATTTCAACTCTCTAGCTCTTCAACTAATATGATTTCTTGACTATGGGCGCAACCATTTTCCGATTTGCCACGCCCCTAGTGGGCGTATCGGGAAAATCTTGATAATTCGAGATAATTCGAGAGTACACACGAGTATATGTTCCAAATTTCAAGTCTCTAGCTTCAATAGCGAAGAAAAATATTGCATTCATACGGACAGACGGACAGACGGGCAGACTGACAGACGGACGGATAGCAAGACGGACATTGCACAAAACCAATATACTATTTCCCTTTGGGAAACTAGTATAAAAATGTCGAAAAAAAAAAACGATCGAAAAGACTAATAAGAAATCTTTTTCGGTGTTCTCTTTTCCTGAAAAAATCCAATTGACAAAAAATTTCTGGTGAGTGGATAGTGGTGCTACAGCTCATTTGTGTGCAGAAAAATCAATATATACATATTCGTGAGCACAAAGAGAAAATAAAGCTAGCAGTTGATAATTACATAGAAACCAAAGGTTGCGGGAGGGTGTTGCTTAAGTGGAAAAATAATACGATCGAATTGGTCGACGTTTTATATGTGAAAGACTTACAATTCAATTTTGTATCTGTGTCAAAGGCAACTGAGAAAGAGTTAAAAGTAATTTTTGTGAAAGACATAACGATTTGTTTTTATTTGAAAGTAGCATGAAAACACTAGTTGCAGCTAAGGTAAATGATGCGTATCTACGCAAAAAGCTGAAACTGCAGCTTTGATTGGCAAAACTCCGTATCTCATCTAAGAATATTTGATATGGAAGCTATTGTATTAGATAAAATGCATAAATATAAGTTGTCAGCAAAAGTCATGCAACATATACTGGTAGGTTACTCTTAAACTTCTAAAGCGTATCGTCTGTTCGACCCTGTCAAAAGGAGCATTGTGTTATCCTGAGATGTTGTGTTTTTAGAGCACAAGTTCAGGAAAGGATTGGAGCATGATCAAGGATTATCACGTGAGTCACATGTGCTAATCCTTGAGCCAGGTAAAAAACTTGATTGCGAGCAAAATGATGATAGTCACGATCCTGATGAGCAGCAGCAACGTATGTACTGTTGATAGGCAGGGGCAAAGTGGTGACGAAGAAGATGCTCAGGAGGAGCAACCGAGAGGCAAAAGGGGTCCTGGGAGACCACGAATTGTTCGCACTGGGCGTTCAGGTCGTCCACAAATAGAGTACAATGTTCTGAATGTACTAAATGCTCGAAATGTTGGTGTGCCCACATGTGTTAGTGAGGCATTTCAGTCAGAACAATACGGAGTTAACTACACGTCACTCCTGAATCAGATTAGTTATTACGTTAGCTGTCGAGCACGAGATGCATCTGCATCAGATGGATGTTTCCACAGCATACCTGAACAGCGAGCTACACGATGACGTGTATATGCGACAACCAGTGGGTTTTATCGACGCTGATTATCCCAAGCGCGTACTGAAGCTGAAGAAATCGTACGGCTTAAAACAGAGCGGTCGGGAGTGGAACAAAAGCTAGAGAGCACTCTTTTGGAGATTGGTTTATTATTGTTATATATGTTGACGATTTTATACTTGCATGTACAAGAGAAGAAGATGTGGCCCACATTAAGCAGCTCATATCAAATACATACATCATACAAATTTGATATGGTCGATGGTGGTGAACTGCACTAGTTTTTGGGAATGGAGATTGAGCGAGATGGCAACACTGGTAGTCTCGCCATAAGCAGTACACATTGAAGGTTGCAGCCTCAGCAGGTACCTCAGATTTGAGACTACACTATAACAAAAGGGGTGTGCCTATCCAATGTTTTGTTGATGCAGACTGGGCTAGTGACAGCAATGATCGGAAGTCCTTTACGGGTTGCTGGAGCAGCAGATTCTTGGGAGTCAAAGAAGCAGAATTTGGTCGCCCTCAGTAGGACAGAGGCCGAGTACGTGGCACTTTCTACAGCAGCCAAGGAAAATTGACGAAATGGGGCTCGCGCCGATGGCAAAGTTGCTGATTTATAGCGATAATCAAAGCGCACAATGCCTTGCTGAAGACGCCAAATTTCATTCACGTAGCAAGCATATTGAAATAAAATACCATTTTTTAAGGGAAATGTACAAAAATAATGTAAAAGATATAAAGTACATTCCCACAGATTAAATTATATCAGATGTATTAACGAAGAATTTATGTAAATTTAAATTTAAGAAATTTACTGGAATGTTAGGATAAAATGATTAACTTTTGTAAAGTACACATCGCGTTGAGAAGGAGTGTCAAAAATATGTATGTAAACAACGCTGAATGTCTATCTCATTTTGCTAACATTATTCTCATGTTCAGTTCTATGAATTGTAAAGGACATTCTTTCGTTAATGCTTTAGGTTCATTTTTCGGCTGCCTGCGCTACAGCGTATATTCAGATGTATTTTTAGTCTCTAATAAACCTCTGAATCGAATAAAAAGGATGTGAGTTCGAAAGTGAGTTTTTAAAGGCATGTCCCAAGATTTATTAAAGAAATAAATAAGAACGTAGCATTAGGGCGAAACGTAATGCGTGATACTCCTTTCCCATAGGGGCATTTGGTATATTCAATTTAATATTATATCTCAAATTTTGCATTTATGTAGATTCACGTGAATTTTATGCAATTTAAATTTATGTTACATTTTGGATACCTTATACGCTGCCATTTGAAGGTCTGTTGCAAATATAACCAAGTGAATTAGCATTTTTATAAAATTGAAAAAATTCAATTGAATCATATGGTCAAAGTTTCATCAAGTTCCGTTAAGTCAGTTCCAATCTATTAAAAAAACCCGACAGCAAAAAAAAACATTTACATTTAAACATACATTGGAACGCGCAAGCGCGTGTGCTATGCATGGCCACAAATAAATTCAAGGCAAGAATAGCCTTATAGCATATTCTTGAACCAAAATTGTTGTTGAGTTGTGTTTGCATTTTCAGCCGCTTCTTTAGTTTTGTATTTGCAAATATCGCCCTTTACACTCACATGCAAACATATTGCATACAATATTCTAAGTGAGCTCTGCCGCTAAAAGCATCGGCAGAGAGAGAGAGAGAGAGAGAGAGAGAGAGAGATGCAGTATATATGTGCAAATGTGCTTATGTATATATATATGTACAGAATTGATAATACCGATAGTGCCATCGATAGTTCTTCACCTCAAGTACAGATGATACATACTCAAGAAGTGCTTGGGCTAGCGATCTCACGCTGCGGCCCGTTCGCATAAGCGACGATCGTATTACTGACCTTTTTTTTTTTTTTTTTATATATATTTTTACTCGTTTTCCAAAGGGAAAAAGAGTATATTGGTTTTGTGAAATGTCCGTCTTGCTGTCCGTCCGTCTGTCCGTCTGGCCGTCTGTCCGTCTGTCCGTATGAATGCAATATTTTTCTACGCTATTGAATCTAGAGACTTGAAATTTGGAACATATACTCGTGTATACGCTCGAATTATAAAATGTCAAGATTTTTCGGATACGCCCACTAGGAGCGTGGCAAATCGGAAAATGCTTGCGCCCATAGTCAAGAAAGCATATTAGTTGAAGAGCTAGAGAGTTGAAATTTGGAATGAGTACTTGCGTTGACCACCCTAGTTCAGAAAGATATAGCAGATATATTTACGCCCATTGGGATTTGCCATTTGGCAAATCGAGAAAACTGTAAATTCTACAGTTTTAAAGCTAGAATGCTGAAATTTGGCAGCACGTAACTTAACGCTACGATTCTATAAAGATTCATAAAAAGATTTGATGTCTACGCCCACTGGGGACGTGGCAAATCGGATCTGAATGTGATTTTACAAGTTCAGCTATATTTTGAGCACTATTGATGCTAGAGACTTGAAATTTGATATATATACTCAGATACGCAACCCAAGATCAAAAAGATATGGCGGACATACACCTTCAGGGGGCGTGGCAAATCGCAAAACATTATAGCTCCTACAGTTTTAGAGCTAGACGCTTCAAAATTAGATGTTTGTGTTACTGGGGGCATCCTCTATTGATTCCCCAAAAATAAATCTTACGCCCCTTTGGGGGCGTGGTATATCGAAAATATACCCTGTAACTTTCACATTTTTGGAGTGTAAGCATCCAAACTTTGCAGTTACGTTACCCTAGACTCCTTCTAGGAACTTGCCAAATATGATATGTCTACGCCTACTGGGGGCGTGGCAAATTGGCAACAAACTGGTTGCTGTGCCACCTATATAAATAAGCTTAATAAGAATTGCTAAGACGACAAACGGCATTTCCGAGAAAGATTAAGAAATATATGTAATTTGATTTAATGTTGAAGTTCTGCAAATAATTTATTTGCTAAAATTATCATTTTTCGTATAGCCCAGGTCAGTTATGTTATTTTCTTTTTGTGTGTGTGACCATACAAAAATTTAAATATCAAATATCGATTACAGAAATATCGACTTATTCCGAACAAAATTATTCCACACAAAAAAATTGGCGATGTAGGCACGAACAGCAGCGCAACTATTTTCATGCCGTCGCCACCGCGTCTCGAACGCGGACCCTTTTGCTTACACGCTTTTCATCTACCTGCTGCGCCACATCAGTTTTGCATTGCCTGTTGGCAAATCCCAAACTACTTCACTACAAGGGCGACTTTTGACAAATACAAAACTTTAGAAGCTGCTGTTAATGCAAACACAATATAAACATAAATCAATCGCAATTGTGATTCTAAGAAAATGCTGAATTGCGCGCATATGAACGTATGTACTGTTGATAGGCAGGGGCAAAGTGGTGACGAAGAAGATGCTCAGGAGGAGCAACCGAGAGGCAAAAGGGGTCCTGGGAGACCACGAATTGTTCGCACTGGGCGTTCAGGTCGTCCACAAATAGAGTACAATGTTCTGAATGTACTAAATGCTCGAAATGTTGGTGTGCCCACATGTGTTAGTGAGGCATTTCAGTCAGAACAATACGGAGTTAACTACACGTCACTCCTGAATCAGATTAGTTATTACGTTAGCTGTCGAGCACGAGATGCATCTGCATCAGATGGATGTTTCCACAGCATACCTGAACAGCGAGCTACACGATGACGTGTATATGCGACAACCAGTGGGTTTTATCGACGCTGATTATCCCAAGCGCGTACTGAAGCTGAAGAAATCGTACGGCTTAAAACAGAGCGGTCGGGAGTGGAACAAAAGCTAGAGAGCACTCTTTTGGAGATTGGTTTATTATTGTTATATATGTTGACGATTTTATACTTGCATGTACAAGAGAAGAAGATGTGGCCCACATTAAGCAGCTCATATCAAATACATACATCATACAAATTTGATATGGTCGATGGTGGTGAACTGCACTAGTTTTTGGGAATGGAGATTGAGCGAGATGGCAACACTGGTAGTCTCGCCATAAGCAGTACACATTGAAGACCTGCTGAGTGATTACGGCATGAAAAACTGCAAGCCAAACGCGACTCCGTTGGAAGTTAGTTTCCAGACGAAGTACGATGATGTTGACTGCGGCCAGGTGGATAAAACAAGCTATCAATCGCTGATTGGTTCGTTATTGTATTTGGGGTTGACTACACGGCCAGATATAATTCACTCTGTTGCTAAGCTGGCGCAGAGAAATGCAGATCCGCACAAGGAGCATGAGGTTGCAGCCTCAGCAGGTACCTCAGATTTGAGACTACACTATAACAAAAGGGGTGTGCCTATCCAATGTTTTGTTGATGCAGACTGGGCTAGTGACAGCAATGATCGGAAGTCCTTTACGGGTTGCTGGAGCAGCAGATTCTTGGGAGTCAAAGAAGCAGAATTTGGTCGCCCTCAGTAGGACAGAGGCCGAGTACGTGGCACTTTCTACAGCAGCCAAGGAAAATTGACGAAATGGGGCTCGCGCCGATGGCAAAGTTGCTGATTTATAGCGATAATCAAAGCGCACAATGCCTTGCTGAAGACGCCAAATTTCATTCACGTAGCAAGCATATTGAAATAAAATACCATTTTTTAAGGGAAATGTACAAAAATAATGTAAAAGATATAAAGTACATTCCCACAAATTAAATTATATCAGATGTATTAACGAAGAATTTATGTAAATTTAAACTTAAGAAATTTACTGGAATGTTAGGATAAAATGATTAACTTTTGTAAAGTACACATCGCGTTGAGAAGGAGTGTCAAAAATATGTATGTAAACAACGCTGAATGTCTATCTCATTTTGCTAACATTATTCTCATGTTCAGTTCTATGAATTGTAAAGGACATTCTTTCGTTAATGCTTTAGGTTCATTTTTCGGCTGCCTGCGCTGCAGCGTATATTCAGATGTATTTTTAGTCTCTAATAAACCTCTGAATCGAATAAAAAGGATGTGAGTTCGAAAGTGAGTTTTTAAAGGCATGTCCCAAGATTTATTAAAGAAACAAGTAAGAACGTAGCATTAGGGCGAAACCTAATGCGTGATACTCCTTTCCCATAGGGGCATTTGGTATATTCAATTTAATATTATATCTCAAATTTTGCATTTATGTAGATTCACGTGAATTTTATGCAATTTAAATTTATGTTACATTTTGGATACCTTATACGCTGCCATTTGAAGGTCTGTTGCAAATATAACCAAGTGAATTAGCATTTTTATAAAATTGAAAAAATTCAATTGAATCATATGGTCAAAGTTTCATCAAGTTCCGTTAAGTCAGTTCCAATCTATTAAACAAAACCTTTGGCCAATTATCACACGCACGTGTTAAGCAGCGACAGCAAAAAAACATTTACATTTAAACATACATTGGAACGCGCAAGCGCGTGTGCTATGCATGGCCACAAATAAATTCAAGGCAAGAATAGCCTTATAGCATATTCTTGAACCAAAATTGTTGTTGAGTTGTGTTTGCATTTTCAGCCGCTTCTTTAGTTTTGTATTTGCAAATATCGCCCTTTACACTCACATGCAAACATATTGCATACAATATTCTAAGTGAGCTCTGCCGCTAAAAGCATCGGCAGAGAGAGAGAGAGAGAGAGAGAGAGAGAGAGATGCAGTATATATGTGCAAATGTGCTTATGTATATATATATGTACAGAATTGATAATACCGATAGTGCCATCGATAGTTCTTCACCTCAAGTACAGATGATACATACTCAAGAAGTGCTTGGGCTAGCGATCTCACGCTGCGGCCCGTTCGCATAAGCGACGATCGTATTACTGACCTTTTTTTTTTTTTTTATATATATTTTTACTCGTTTTCCAAAGGGAAAAAGAGTATATTGGTTTTGTGAAATGTCCGTCTTGCTGTCCGTCCGTCTGTCCGTCTGGCCGTCTGTCCGTCTGTCCGTATGAATGCAATATTATTCTACGCTATTGAATCTAGAGACTTGAAATTTGGAACATATACTCGTGTATACCCTCGAATTATAAAATGTCAAGATTTTCCGGATACGCCCACTAGGAGCGTGGCAAATCGGAAAATGCTTGCGCCCATAGTCAAGAAATCATATTAGTTGAAGAGCTAGAGAGTTGAAATTTGGAATGAGTACTTGCGTTGACCACCCTAGTTCAGAAAGATATAGCAGATATATTTACGCCCATTGGGATTTGCCATTTGGCAAATCGAGAAAACTGTAACTTCTACAGTTTTAAAGCTAGAATGCTGAAATTTGGCAGCACGTAACTTAACGCTACGATTCTATAAAGATTCATAAAAAGATTTGATGTCTACGCCCACTGGGGACGTGGCAAATCGGATCTGAATGTGATTTTACAAGTTCAGCTATATTTTGAGCACTATTGATGCTAGAGACTTGAAATTTGATATATATACTCAGATACGCAACCCAAGATCAAAAAGATATGGCGGACATACGCCTTCAGGGGGCGTGGCAAATCGCAAAACATTATAGCTCCTACAGTTTTAGAGCTAGACGCTTCAAAATTAGATGTTTGTGTGACTGGGGGCATCCTCTATTGATTCCCCAAAAATAAAGCTTACGCCCTTTGGGGGCGTGGTATATCGAAAATATACCCTGTAACTTTCACATTTTTGGAGTGTAAGCATCCAAACTTTGCAGTTACGTTACCCTAGACTCCTTCTAGGAACTTGCCAAATATGATATGTCTACGCCTACTGGGGGCGTGGCAAATTGGCAACAAACTGGTTGCTGTGCCACCTATATAAATAAGCTTAATAAGAATTGCTAAGACGACAAACGGTATTTCTGAGAAAGATTAAGAAATATATGTAGTTTGATTTAATGTTGAAGTTCTGCAAATAATTTATTTGCTAAAATTATCATTTTTCGTATAGCCCAGGTCAGTTATGTTATTTTCTTTTTGTGTGTGTGACCATACAAAAATTTAAATATCAAATATCGATTACACAAATATCGACTTATTCCGAACAAAATTATTCCACACAAAAAACCTGGCGATAGGACCCATCATGTATGTATTTATGTGGGCACGAACAGCAGCGCAACTATTTTCATGCCGTCGCCACCGCGTCTCGAACGCGGACCCTTTTGCTTACACGCTTTTCATCTACTTGCTGCGCCACATCAGTTTTGCATTGCCTGTTGGCAAATCCTAAACTACTTCACTACAAGGGCGACTTTTGACAAATACAAAACTATAAAAGCTGCTGTTAATGCAAACACAATATAAACATAAATCAATCGCAATTGTGATTCTTAGAAAATGCTGAAATGCGCGCATATGAACGTATGTATTTATATGCGTATGCAAACACAAGTTTGCATTAACAGCAGCTTCTATAGTTTTGTATTTGTCAAAGTGTTTATACAATATAAACATAAATCAATCGCAATTGTGATTCTTAGAAAATGCTGAAATGCGCGCATATGAACGTATGTATTTATATGTGTACATACAAAAACGGTGGTCTGTTTGAATGTATGCGTGTAAAGGGCGATATATGTCAAATACAAAACTAAAGAAGCGGCTGAAAATGCAAACACAACTCAATAACAATTTTCGTTGAAGAATATGCTAGAATGAATGGCGTAGAATTTATTTGTGACCATGCATAAGCAAACGCGCTTGCACGTTTCAATGTACATACATACAAATGTGTAAATGTAAATGTATTTTGCTGTCGCTGCTTAAAACGTGCGTGTCATAATTGGCCAAACGTTTTGTTTAATAGATTGGGACTGACTTAACGGAACTTGAAACTTTCAGTATATGATTCTATTGAATTTTTTACATTTCACATGGTTATATTTGCAACAGACCTTCAATTGGCAGTATATGAGGGGGTAGCTAATTAGTTCAAAAAGCCGGTATCCAAAATGTAACAATTTAAATTGCATAAAATTCACGTGAATCTACATAAATGCAAAATTTGAGATATATTATTAAATTGAATATACCAGATGCCCCTCTGGGAAACGAGTATCACGTATTAGGTTTCGCCCTCATGCAACATTCTTACTTGTTTTTATTTGCAATCTGTCTTGTACAAAACAATAAGCAAATCTTTAAACTATAACTATAAATAACTGGATGGTTTGAACTCCAACGAGATCAATCCATTTTTATTTACATATTTATAGCTAATCTACTAGTTTAACTCTCTGCTAGTCTACTCTCTATTTGGCAAATATAATACGTGGAATCTTTTTAAGCGCCGTTCGCTGTTATTTGTGTTGTCGAGGAGTCCAGAAGCTAGAGCATTGCAGTGGTCATGCAGTCTATTTAAATACCTCTCTGCGGTTTTTGTATTTCCTCTTTGATAAGAGGAAGTTTGAGGTCTTTATGGATGTCAAAGTTTGTCATATACCATGGAGCACCTGTTATTGTTCTCAGTGTTTTAGACTGGTAACGCTGAAGAATTTCAATCCGATTAGCTGTTAGCGATCCTAATAGCCAGTACATTTTTGTTGTCTTGATTTTCAGTTTTAATTTTTTTGCATTTATATGCTGTCTTCAGGTAAGCCTTCGATCCATATGCTCTTCCAGGTATTTAACCGTTTCGCTAACTGGAATGGTGATTCCATTGAGTGAGACTGTAGGACAGTTCCTGGGTCTGAGAGCGAATGTTACTTGCACAGACTTTTGGGCTTTCACCATAATTGTCCATTTGTTCAGCCAAGCTTCAATCAGACCAAGTTCCTCTTGATAAGATTGGATGCTACTGTTGGGTCAGTGCTGGTAGCAACGACTGCGGTGTCGTCAGCATGTGTTGCTAGTTCTACAGCATTGGTAGAAGGCAAGTCGGCTGTAAAAACAGTATAGAAGACTGGACCTAATACACTGCCTTGAGGGACTCCAGCGTGTGCAGTGCGTATACTGGACGATTCATCCTGCTCTTGGACGTAAAAGCTCCTGTTTTCCAGATAGGACTTGATAATCAAGAAGTATGGTGCTGGCAACCATTTCTTAATTTTATACAGTAGACCTGCATGCCAAACTTTGTCGAAGGCCTATTTGACATCTAGGAATACTCCTGTGCAATATTTTTATACTCGTTTCCCAAAGGGAAAAAGAGTATATTGACTTTGTGAAATGTCCGTCTGTCCGTCTGGCCGTCTGTCCGTCTGTCCGTATGAATGCAATATTTTTCTACGCTATTGAAGCTAAAGACTTGAAATTTGGAACATATACTCGTGTATACCCTCGAATTATAAAGTGTCAAGATTTTCGGGATACGCCCACTTGGGGCGTGGCAAATCGGAAAATGGTTGCGCCCATAGTTAATAGAAATCATAGAAATCATATTAGTTGAAGAGCTAGAGAGTTGAAATTTGGAATGTATACTTGCGTTGACCACCCAAGCTCAAAAAGATATGGCGGATATATCTACGCCCATTGGGGGCGTGGCAAATCGGGAAAACTGTAACTTCTACAGTTTTAAAGCTAGAATGCTGAAATTTGGCACGTAACTTACGGCTACGATTCTATAAAGATTCATAAAAAGATTTGATGTCTACGCCCACTGGGGCGTGGCAAATCGGATCTGAAAATATAGTGATTTTACAAGATCAGCTATATTTTGAGCACTATTGATGCTAGAGACTTGAAATTTGATATATATACTCGGATAAGCAACCCAAGATCAAAAAGATATGGCGGACATACCTACGCCTTCAGGGCGCCTGGCAAATCGCAAAAACATTATTGCTCCTACAGTTCTAGATCTAGACGCTTCAAAATTGGATGTTTGTGTTACTGGGGGCCTCCTCTATTGATTCCCAAAAAATAAATCTTACGCGCCTTCGGGGGCGTGGTATATCGAAAAAATATCCTGTAACTTTCACATTTTTGGAGTGTAAGCATCCAAACTTTGCAGTTACGTTACCCTAGACTCCTTCTAGGAACTTGCCAAATATGATATGTCTACGCCTACTGGGGGCGTGGCAAATTAGCAACAAAATTTGTAACGCCCAGCTGCAAAATTCATATGCCTGTGCCACCTATATAAAGAAGCTTAATAAGAATTGCTAAGACGACAAACGGCATTTCTGAGAAATATATGTAATTTGATTTAATGTTGAAGTTCTGCAAATAATTTATCTGCTAAAATTATCATTTTTCGTATAGCCTAGGTCAGTTATGTTATTTTCTTTTTGTGTGTGTGACCCTGACAAAAAATGTAAATATCAAATACCGATATTTGTGTAATCGACTTAGTCCGAACAAAATTATTCACGCACAAAAAAATTGACGATAGGTCCCATTAGGTATGCATGTATGTAGGCACGAACAGCTGCGCAACTATTTTCATGCCGTCGCCGCCGCGTCTCGAACGCGGACCCTTTTGCTTACACGCTTTTCATCTACTTGCTGCGCCACATCAGTTTTGCATTGCCTGTTGGCAAATCCTAAACTACTTCACTACAAGGGCGACTTTTGACAAATACAAAACTATAAAAGCTGCTGTTAATGCAAACACAATATAAACATAAATCAATCGCAATTGTGATTCTTAGAAAATGCTGAAATGCGCGCATATGAACGTATGTATTTAATGTGTACATACAAAAACGGTGGTCTGTTTGAATGTATGCGTATAAAGGGCGATATTTGACAAATACAAAACTAAAGAAGCGGCTGAAAATGCAAACACAACTCAATAACAATTTTGGTTGAAGAATATGCTAGAATGAATGGCGCTGAATTTATTTGTGACCGTGCATAAGCAAACGCGCTTGTACTTTTCAATGTATGTACATATGTGTAAATGTAAATATATTTAGCTGTCGCTGCTTAACGCGTGCGTGTCATAATTGGCCAAAAGTTTTGTTTAATAGATTGCGACTGACTTAACGGAACTTGATGAAACTTTCAGCATATGATTCTATTGAATTTTTTACATTTTATAAAAATGCTAATTCATTCACATAGTTATATTTGCAAAAATTGAAATTGCAGAAAATTCACATGAATCTACATAAATGCAAAATTTGAGATAAATTATTAAATTTAAAATACCAGATACCCCTCTGGGAAACGAGTTTCACGCTTTAGGTTTCGTCCTAAGGCAACGTTCTTACTTGTTTTATATATCCTAGGTTCTTCTATGGTTGGGCGCCAATTATGCAGCTTCCGCAGTTGTGTAGATTCAGCCTCTTGATGTTGTTGGTTGCTATCCAGTGCTGGTGGTGTCCGTAGTGATCCCGTGCTGATAGTGTTTGTTGTAATCCAGTGCGCTATGCGCGAAGATTAGGTTGCGAAGGGAACTAGCCTTCTATAATCACCGGCATTTGTGGCTCAGCAATAAAACAGCAATTATGTTCGGTATAACGGCAACTGCCGGCATGTGCTTTATTTGCTTTACAGTAATTATGTTTAAATAACGGCGAGTGCCGGAGTATGTAATGCTTACTTTAATTTCTTTGCCAGACAATATGATACTAAAGACTAAATCATATTCAAGTATTAATCTACCCTAAGTGTAAATGCATCGCGCCACGAAGTCATGATCGGCAACGCGACTCAACATTCGCTACAGCGTAGCGCAGCACTCCGAATAGGAGTTAATCGTTCCGCTTACGCTGTTAATCGTTCTTAGCGCAGAGCGCTATACTCAATTTGGGCGCGTCAGCATTGTTTGTCATTCGCAAAGTGACTACTTTTCGTTCCTCGTCATTTGTGATGACTTCGTATACGTTGGGTGTTGGAAGCTGCCGAGCTTTTTCGGCAACTCTGGCTCCAATCATTTACGAAGGCAAATAATAAAACCACGATTTAATTTAGCTTATTATTTATTAGTTTAATGCCTAGTCCGCGATGATCGTGTAGGCAAAGTTAATACAGTTTACAATAGAGAGATGTAGGTGTTGCTCGCTTGAAGGTGAATTTCGAACTTAAAGAATAGAATACAAAATGATAAGCAAGAGACCGAGCAGCATAAATTTACATATGTATATGTGTTACAGTTTCTTTTTGTGCCTAACTGCACTATGAGCGAATGAGAATGTGATAAAGAGCAGATGGCTTAAGAGAAGCTTATTTAAGAGCAATTATTAGCTGCTGCGCCGAACATCCTCCCCCCCGTTGAAAGACCAAGTCTTTTAACAGGATCATCAACCGGAAGGACGCACAGCTTATTGACAGCTCGACGTGTAGTTCCAGTGGGTGTGCGCAGAACAGCGACTCTCACAGCACCATCAGCTCCAGCGATGGTCTCAACGACTCGAGCTAATGGCCATTTCAACGGCGGCAAGTTTTCATCCTTCACACATACGACATCATTGATCTTGATCGGTGGCTGCGAGGTGACCCATTTTCCACTCTGTTGAAGAATAGTAAGGTACTCCTCACTCCAGCGCTTCCAGAACAATTGCTGTATGTAAGCAATGCGTTGCCATTGACCGAGGCGATTGTGGTCGAGCCCAGTTACGTCTGGCTCGGGAAAATCGATGAGTGGTCGACCAATCAAAAAATGTCCTGGAGTGAGAGCTCCAAGATCATCGGGATTTTCTGAAAGTGGGACAAGAGGACGAGAATTGATTATAGCCTGAATTTGGCATACCAAGATGCGAAGTTCATCGAAGCCGAGAAGTGATGATCCCATAGCGCGGTATAGATGACTCTTTGCGGTCTTCACTGCTGCTTCCCATAGGCCACCGAAATGTGGCGAGCGAGGAGGTATGAACTTCCAATCAAAACTGTTGTTGATGCAGTAGTTCTGAACTTCAGTGCGATGTTCCTGGCTCAACAATAAACGTTTCAGATCCGCTAGCTCGTTCCGTGCACCCACAAAGTTAGTAGCGTTGTCAGACCAAATGCATCTTGGAATGCCGCGCGTACTGATGAAACGCTTGAGGGCGCCCAAGAAAGCTGCGGTTGACAGATCCTTTGCGAGATCCAACCATACAGTCTTAGTTGCGAAGCAGACGAATACGCAGATGTAGCATTTTATTGAAGTTCGGTTTCGTCCATCGGGTTTGTAGTAAAATGGTCCACAGTAGTCGATTCCAGTGACAGTAAATGCCGGTGAAAACTGTATACGATCCTTAGGCAAGTCCGTCATTATATGCTCCACTAGACGAGGCCGGGATCTACAGCATATGACACATTTACGCAATGCTATGGGCCAAAACTGGAGTCGAATTACTCCAAGCAAGGCCTGCGGTCCTGCATGATGATGAGCCAGATAAAGATGAGATACTATAGAGAAGGTCAAGGGATGTTCTTTGGGCAAGATAATTGGGTGGCGCGCATCGAAGCCAAGAGTAGAGTGCCGCAAGCGGCCACCAACTCGAAGTAGACCAAAGTCATCCATAAACGGAGAGAGCGAAAGAATGGCGCTTGACGAATGAACATTCTTTCCATTTCGTAGTGCAGAGTATTCTCGGTGCAGCTGAGTTCTTTGAACAAGACGACACAATATGTGCGATCCTTGACGAAGATCGTCCGCTGACAATCCAGGTGCCTCTGTTACGTCGCTGCCGTCATCGAGTTTGAGAAAACTTTCCTGTTCAGTTTCTGGAACTCCGCGAAGTGCGTCTCTTGAATTGGAACACAATTTTCTCAACTGAAAGTTTCCTCGAGCAAGAAGACCTGTGGTTTGTTGCATTATGTCGCGAACTTCTTCAACTGAATTGCCTCCTGAGATCAGGTCATCAACGTAGAAATCTCGCAAAACCGTTTTGGATCCTAATGGGTATGCCGACGACTCATCTATTGCTAGTTGATGCATTGCACGAATGGCCAAAAATGAAGCGGGTTTGGTCCCATAAGTGACGGTATTCAATTTGAAGACTTCGATAGCATCGTCTGATGAGTTTCGCCATAAAATGCGCTGGAGCATAGAATCAGGCTCCACGACCTTCACACACCTATACATTTTACCAATATCACCAGTAAATACAATCGAAAATGTACGAAAACGAACCAGTGTGTGAAACAAGGTAGCTTGAATAGTCGGTTCTGACATAAGCAAATCGTTTAATGAGAAACCAGATGTGGTAGCGGCCGAGCCATCGAAGACAACTCTCAGCTTTGTTGTCGAACTCTCTTCTTTGTATACGCAATGATGAGGTAAGAAATATTTGCATCCATTGATCTCTTCGCTGGGAACCAAAGACATATGATTGAGATCAATATACTCCTTTATAAATGCTGAGTATTTCTCCTTTAAAGTTTGATTTCGAGCGAACTTACGCTCTAAATTCAACAATCGACGCTTGGCCTGCAAATAGGAATTGCCCAAAAATTCAACGCATTGCTTTTTTGGCAAACAGACTGAATATTCCCCAGAAGGTAGTCGACGATAGTTTGTAATGAAATGCTGCTCACAATTAAGTTCTTCTGTGGTTTTCTTGGCAATAGGCTCGAAAACGTGTTCCACTTCCCAAAACTGACGCACCAACTCATCAAGCCGAGTGCTGTGATTGGCGTGATCCGAATTTCTTTGGGTTGCGATAAACGAACAGAGTTTGGGGGCATGTTGCCCGCCACCTGAAATGATCCAGCCGAGCTGCGTTTTCTGCACAACTGGTAATCCAGGTGCCAACTGAATTTGCCCAACACACATCAGCTCGAAGAAGAGACCAGCTCCGATGAGAAGATCAATCCGTTGTGACTTATGGAACAAAGGATCAGCTAGCTGTAAGTTTGAGGGTATATTCCAAGTGTTAGTAGAAATTGAGATGCCAGGCTGGTTGTCAGTAATAGTCTGGGCGACGATGGCAGTGATGGAGGCAGAATAATCAGAAATCTGCGATTTCAGAACGAGATTGACTGAATATCCTTCAGTTGAGAAGCTGGCATCTCCAATGCCAGACACTGCAGTCAATGATTTACATTTTCGAAGCTGAAGCTGATTTGCAAACCGACTGGTGACGAAGTGAAGTTGAGATCCTGAGTCCAAGAGCGCACGACACGGAACGAATGTGCCAGCTCGGTTCTTGACAAGGATTATAGCAGTGGCTAGAAGCACCACATCAGACGAGTTAGGAAATATGTGGACTTGAGGCAGAGAAGGTGACATTGCAACCATGGCAGTGGGATGTATTGCATTTGCTTGTTGTTTAAGTTGAGGGACTACGTTCGATGTAACTGTTGAAGACTGATTGTAATTCAATAAAGTATGGTGCTTCAATTGGCAGGTACGGCAGGAACCAGATTTGCAATCCTTCAGCTGATGTCCTTTTCTTAGGCAATTGAGGCAAAGGGCGAGCCTCTTGGCCTCCTTATGCCTTGCCATTGGGGACAATTGCTCAAAACGCTTACATTGGAATAGCGCGTGACTTGGATCGTCACAAAAGACACAACGAATGGGAGTCATCGAAGCAACAAATGCTTTTCTTAAAGGAGTACTCACGATCTTTCCTGACTTGCCAACCTGACCATCCTGCAAGACTTGATCCACATTTTCAAGGACTCGACACCGTCCTTGCAAGAATTCTGACAATCTCGACCAAGATGGCAACTCATTAGTAGATGAGCCTTCCTCCCATTCAGCCTGAGTAGCCTTGTCCAGCTTTTGCAACACTGTTTGCACGATGACACAGTCAGCAACTTCTTCCCGCGATGCTAAAGAATCCATAGCCCGAATGTGAGACGTAACTTTATCCACCAACTGCCTCAGCCTGCCCACAGATGCATCAACTTTCTCAAGCCGGAAGATTGCTCTGATGTGTGCCTGTACAATAAAACGCTTATTATCAAATCGACGTTAAAGAATATCCAGAGCGACGAGATAGTTGGCTTTGTTGATTTCCAATGAGCTGATGGTATCCAACGCAGAACCACTTAAGCAGGATCGAAGATGCTGGAACTTCTCAATAGGACTGAGATCCGGATCAGCATCTATTATCGTCTTAAACATAGAGTAGAAGTTTTCCCACTCAGTGTAGACTCCACTAAATTTTTGCAGCTCCAGCTGCGGCAAACGCGATCGATTAGCCATGACGAGTGTTGGATGAGCATTTGAACCACTTGTATTAAGCGTCGACGAAAGTTGTTGATCCGACCGATTTCCTAGTTCACGTTGAAGCAAGGCTTTAAACTTTAACAAGGTTGATTCAAAACGCGTAGGCAAATCACTAGATATGGACTCAAAGTTAGATTCTTCTAGGCTAGTATGGACTGAATCAAAGTTTGACTCTAACTTGGTTAGCGAATCCAAAAGCACACGTAAATCACACGAGTCCATGTGACTTAATTTGTCAATGTCCATATCGGAATATAACCTTTCAAGTCTATCGAAAAGCGCGTTTGTTTTGAGTTTTAAGAAAGTAACCTGAGATGCAGGCACTTGATCAATATTCGACTCTGAGTTATTCATTAAAGTTTGTTTACTCGCGAAAAAACACGTTTGGGTTAAATCTCTCCTCTATCTTTAATTCATTCACTCTTTCACTGGAAATGCGTATGTTTGTATGTGTGTGATCGACACAGCTATTTTCGAATTAGCGGGCCTTCTATACAAACGCTGCACAAAGCAAGCGCCAAAAACGCGACGAACAACCGACGAACAAGAAGATGATAAAGATAGGTACAACGCAAGTGCGACCGCAAGCTTATCTGAGCTTTTATTTATGTCTGTATGTGTGTCTTCTATGATTGACACAGCTTTTTCGGCTTAGCGGGCTCTATATGCAGAAAATGCACAACAGGCGCCAAACGCGACGAACGAAACAGACGATTAAAGAGGAATAAGAAAAAACTCAAGATAATGCACTCACAATTCCATACACTATTGTATACACAATGAAATAACTAACTTGAGCATAAATGTTAATGTTTTACACCTATTGTACGACGAGATTTGTTATTTGAATGCACTATTGCACAAATTTAACGCACTGTCGTGACGACGAAGTTTATTGTTAATTGAATGCACTATTTGCACAAAGTTAAGTTTTACACTGTTTCGTCGACAACGCGATGTGTTATTAATTGAATGCACTATTTGCACAAAGTTATGATCACACCGTTGTACTTCGACGAAGTTGAGTACTAACTTGAACACTAACGAAACACCACGGAGTGAAATCACGTCGGGGTCACAAAATGTTGGAAGCTGCCGAGCTTTTTCGGCAACTCTGGCTCCAATCATTACGAAGGCAAATAATAAAACCACGATTTAATTTAGCTTAATTATTAGTTTAAGCCTAGTCCGCGATGATCGTGTAGGCAAAGTTAAACAGTTACAAAGAGAGATGTAGGTGTTGCTCGCTTGAAGGTGAATTTCGAACTTAAAGAATAGAAACAAAATGATAAGCAAGTGACCGAGACAAATTACATATGTATTTGTACAGTTTCTTTTTGTGCCTAACTGCACTATGAGCGAATGAGAATGTGATAAAGAGCAGATGGCTTAAGAGAAGCTTATTTAAGAGCAATTATTAGCTGCTGCGCCGAACATTGGGCTTAGAAGCTTTTTCAAGACTTTGCTTTGGAAATAGTTCTTGTTTATTTTCTGTGCAGGTCAAGTTTGTTACCAAAAAACGATATCTATTTTTGTTGTTTTGTTATCGATTTTAAACCTTATCGAAAACAGGTTATAAAATTATATCTCCCACACCTTTAGAGCTGGACTCCTCAAATTTTGCATATAGATTATTGTGAATTTTATGCAATTTCTATTTTTTTTATTTTTTGGATACCGGCTCTTTTAACTAATAACCCCCCCCCCCCCCCCCCCAACATCCACCGTGAGACACAACTCAACATTCAAGCGCGCATTTCAGCAATCTAAGAATTACAATGTGATTGATCTGCTTCTTTAGTTTTGTAATTGACACACATCGCCCTTGTAGACTTCTTTGCGTTTTGCCAACAAGCAACGAATCTGGTGTGGTGTAGTGGGTAGACGCAAAGCACAAAACGAAAGGTCCCGGGTTCGAAACTCAGTAACAACAGCGTAACTTTTATTTTTTTAATAAAACAAAAGTGGTTGTGCTAGTTGAGATGATGCGCTTAACGTAAAAAGTAAAAAGCAGGTTCGAGTCCAGCTGCGGTGACTGTGTTTTTTCTTTTTTTGTTGATTTGTTAAAAATATATGATTAAAATCTAGTTGAAAAAATTTCAAAATTAAAAATTGAAAAAGAAACACTAATAGCGTATTAACAATGCAATCGGACGGGCTCAGGACTCCTAGTCGAGCACCTCCGACTAGAGTTTTCGACTTGTTAGTTAAGATTTAAAATATAATACGTAATCCACTAAAAAATGATTAGCTAGGAAGTAAAGTTTAATTAGAAAACGCGAAAGAGAGCTCGATTAGCTAGAAAAACATAAGGTTAAAAATAAGAAATAAAAATGAGAAAATAAATAATTTAAAAGAAATTTGAGACCAAGTTTTGTTAAAAAACGTAACTGGTCATAAAAGAATCTAAATTAGGCCCATTTGAGATAATTAGTGTAGACGAAAAATAACGTAAAAAAGCAAGACAAAAAAAGAAAAGAAAGTAAAAAAGACAGACTAAAAAAATTTAACCCAAACAACTGTTTGAAATAATGTTAAATGCAAAGTAACAACTGGAAACTGTGATTGATTCACAAAGTAATGTTGCCAATGACTATGTCTAGTTGTGAGAAACTCAGTCGTTAACGTCGCGCGAAAAGAGCTAAAGAAGAAACGCGCAAATAAACGAAAAAATTTCCAAGAACTGTCATCCAAACTTTTGACAACTGCATCTGTTCGTTAAACCAAAATCAACAGGTTATGGGCCCAGACACACTTGACAAAGGAAAGGACAAAGTTGAGTGAACAATAAGCCGTGAAAAATGGCAGGTGCGTTTATAGGATTGAGCCGTTAAACGCGGAAAATATGAACGTGGAAACTACAAAGAATGCTAACTCGTGAAAAATGATTTATGGCCATTTGTAAATGGATCAAAAATATGCCCCGAAGAGGAGGCTGAACGTGAGATGGAAAGTGCAAGACGAGAAAGCCCGCGCTGAAATTGCTGTCAATCAGAATCAGAGTTGGCGTTAAAGAAAACTGTGAAACGGCTCAGATTGTTGGATAATTAAAAGAGACATTTCAATCCACTGGACCTGTGAGAAAAGCAAGTTACTCAAACGAGTGGCGTATATCGATGAGCGAAATAGTGACACGCGTCAGAAAAGAGTTTTTTGATGCTGTGAAAAAATTAAAAGAAATCGGCGTAGCAATTGGAGATGATACTCGCGATCTTTTGTTATACATCTCCTGATTCGTAGAAACATTTCGGTGTGCCATAGAAACAAGGGACGAGTTGCCAGCCCCGAATTCTACGAGTGAAGATAAGAAGAGGCAGAAGCGCGAAAAACGAAAAGTGAACGCGAAGAACAGACTGCGAAGCAAACCGCCGCAAAGGCAACGGCAAAGAAAAGAACGAGCAAAAGGAAACAAGAAAATGATCTTGTGAAAAAATCGGTCACTCGCGCGAGACTGCCGAAAAAGAAGAAGCAACATAAAAGAGTGAGAAAATTGCAAATAAAGAACAAGCAAAACACGAATCACTCATAAAGCGAAACAAAGAGGAAGGAATTGTGGTGTCTAGAAGTGTGACTGCAAATAGCTCAAACAGACGAATTTGGAAAATTAGAGCAAAGTGGCAAGACACTGTATTTAGCAAACCAAAAACCGCAAAGGAAATGAGTCGGTGAAGTGCGAATTGAAGTACAGGAAAATAGGCAGAAAAATGAAATCACATAAAGAAGTGTTGTAGATCCGATCTGCGTCAAAATCTGCTCTCTGTATCAAAAATAACTGAAGAGGAACGAAGTGCATTTCGCAAGAATGAAGAGAATTGTCAAAAACAAAAGGTATGGCTTCGTGCGAAAAGATATGGGAATTTATATTACTTGAACACCGAAGAGCAACAAGTAAAATGCACAGGATGGTGAAAAGAATGTGGACCACGCATGGGCCATTTAAATAAATATGAAATCCAGTGCAATCAGCACGCACGGAATGAACATAAGAGAATGCGAAACTACACAGTGCGAATTTGCGTAAGTGAAAACAAACAGCAAACAACTAAAAAGCTCAACTGAAAAAAGATCGAAGCAGACTTTGGAAATTGTTCAAGCGACGACGGGCCAATGCGAATCATCAATGAGTGGTGCAAGATTCGTAACTTTCAAGATGATTACTCTCGTTATTGTTCGATCTATTTTATCAGCAAAAGTCAGAAGTGCTTGAAGTATTTAAAAGGTATAAATCTTCTGTTGAGACTTTACAGGTAACAAAGTCAAGATGTTACAAACTGAAATGGAACAGAATTCAAAAACAAAGAATTTGACGAGTACTACAAAAGCATGGTATTGGCCGACGTCTAACTGCGCCATACACACCTCAGCAAAATGGCATCGCTGAGAGGCAGAACCGTACACTTGTAGAAATGGCCAGGTGATGATGAAACAATCTGGAGCACCACCCTCATTTTGGGCAGAGGCGATTAACACAGAGTAATCCGAAACAGATGTCCAACCAAAGCATTGTCTGGAAGCTGCCAAACTTTCTGGACATCTAAAGTGCCACGGTCAATATATGCGCACGTTTGGACCAGAGCAACGTGTTAATAAAAGACAAACAGAAGGGCAAGTTTGAATCACGATCGGAAGAGTGTATATTGGTAGGATATGCTCTAGAATCAAAAGCTTATCGAGTCTACCACTTAAGGAAACGCACTGTTATTATTAGTAAAGATGTGAAATTTATAAATGTTTCAGGATTCAAAAATGAATTCGAGGAATTCTATGACAGCCCTGAAAACGTTGTTGATATCCAGATAAATGACACATGCGAACCGGAAGATACTTGCTCAAGAGGTGAAGAAATAACAGAGGAGGAGACACAGCCAGTTAGAATGGCAGAGGACGTCCAAAGAAGTTGAAGACTGGTCAGAAAGGAAGACCACGAAAAGTTTATCAACCAGTTGTAGAGGACGATCCTGAGAGCAACGAAGATGACGATGACACATTGAGGAATGTGAAATGGCATTCAAATATCCACAAATGATCCCCTGACTATCAAGGAAGCACAGATAGTAATGATGCTGTAAGCTGGACACATGCCATGGAAGACGAGTTCGTGGCACAATTCTCAACAAGACATGGAAAATTGTTGAAAGGCCGAAGGACAGAAAAGTGATAGGAAACAAGATGGTATTTCAGACAAAGGACGATGGAAGTTCTAAAGGCAAAAAGAAGGCTCGACTAGTTGCCAAAGGATATGCGCAGAAGCCTGGAGAGGATTTTCACGAAACAATTCCCCTGTTGCGCGATTTACTTCAGTTCGGCTACTAGCAGCCTTGTCAGCAGAAATGATTTGGAAATTCATCAAATGGACGTTGTCACAGCAATCTCAATGGAGAGCTAGAGGAGAAGGTTTACATGGACATCCCAGAAAACTTAGATGTTTTTATGCAGAAACTGATGTCAGGAAAACCTATCGGATTAAAACAACAGCATCCAGACGTAGAGGTCAAGAAACGGCTAAAGAGTGGCGAAAAGCCTTAAAGGAGATACAAGACCCCGTATGCCGGATAAAGAAGGCATTAACGGGCTACGGCAGTCAGGAATACGATGGTACTGGAAACTATGGACGAAACTTAAGGAAATTGGACTTGAAACAACCGAACAGGACCCATGTTTGTTCGTTAAACGGAAAAGAGGAAAACTTTTAATTGTCACAATATATGTTGATGACCTGCTACTTGCTTCAAACTGTACAGATTGGCTACAACAGACGAAGGCACATCTCTGCAAGAATTTCCAAATGAAGGATTTTGGACCTGTGAAGACATGTTTGGGCATTACGTTTCGTCAAGACAGAACAAAGAAACAACTATTTCTTTCGCAAAAGAAATACATAGATGCCATATTGGAGCGATTTGGCATGATAGGTTGTAAACCAGCAATGACCCCGATGGAAGCCAAATCAACTTTGAAGCTTCCAGATGAACCCAGCAAAGACGAGATGGAGAAGTATCCATACCAAAAACTAATTGGTTCTTTAATGTTTCTTTCAGTAACGACACGCCCAGATATAGCATTTGCAGTAAACTTCATGAGTCAGTTCAACTCAAACTACACAGTTGAACATTGGAAGGCATCGAAACGTATCTTGCGATACCTAAGCGGTTCCAAGGAGATTGGACTTCTCTTCAAACATACCGGAAGAGAACTATATGGCGTGGTCGATGCTGACTGGGGTAGTAACTTGACTGATCGTCGCTCCTACTCAGGACAGGCATTTATATTGGCAGGCGCCGCAATAAGCTGGGAGGCGCGCAAGCAACGTACTGTGGCGTTATCAAGTACCGAGGCAGAGTATTTGGCTATGTCAGAGTCAGTTAAGGAAGCTCTGTATCTAAAAGCGCTACTGGAAAGAATTGGTACGAAATGTGAGTCTGTGCGCATCTACAACGACAACCAAAGCGCACAACATTTGGTGAAAGGTTTTGGATTTCATCCTCGAACGAAGCACATAGATGTGCGTCATCACTTTATCCAGGAGAAGCATAAGAGTGGTGATATTTTTGTAGAATATATGCCGACAGAGAAAATGCCGGCTGATGTACTAACGAAGGGCCTAAGCGCCAACAAGCATAATGAATGTAGCTTATCGTTAGGTATCACGTATGTTTAAGTTTAAAGTTAGTTACTTTGAGGGGGTGTGTTTGAAATAATGTTAAATGCAAAGTAACAATCTGGTAACACTGTGTATTGTATTTCATCACATATTGTAATGTTGCCAGATGATCTATGTCTAGTTGTAAGAGAAACTCAGTCGTTTGCATATCGTCGCGCAGAAAAGAGCTAAATGAAGAAACGCGCAAATAAACGTATACATATAATTTTCCAAGAACTGTCTATTCCATAACTTTTGTACAACTGCATCTGTTCGTTGAAACCAAATTATTCAACAACAACAAAAGAGTTTATGAAATCGTTACAATTAAATAATCCAAAGTAATAAATAATCAAAAATATAGAAATAAAAAGAACATATATATAATAATAAGTTTTAACGTTATAGTTTTAAAAAAAAAATAATTTTTATTTTTTATAACGGAGTACAATTTGCTTATTCTATGATGGATACAACAGAATTTGTGAACGCAACTGAATTACAACTGAACTAAACTGAACTAAACTGAACTAAACTGAACTGCTTAAGCTAGCTTGCAGGGATATTTTATAGGTCTGGGTTTGAGCTTTTGTTGGTTGGACTTTGGACTTGTTGAGCTTTTGGCTCTCTCGATCTTGGTTGGACTTTGGACTATGCTGACCGTTGGGTTCTCATAGAAAGGATGTAATATGATCTGATTTATTTATGCGTTTCGTCTTCGAGTGTGGGAGCGATTGATTTGTGGATAATGGGGAGCGAGCGTGACTTTTGTGATGAGCGAGCATAGTTTTTATGATTTGCTCGTGCTGGTGTATTTATTGTTTTTGGGTATATTACTAGTTTTTTATGATTTGCTCGTGCTAGTGTATTTATTGTTGTTGGATATATTACTTCCCCATCCCAAAGAAATTAGCCTGTCCTCAGGCGGGAAATATTGGGTACAATGGTGGAGTGGGTTCCAATTGTCCATGAGGAATGTTTTCTGGGGACAATTGTTCTTCTGGTGTCGAATTATTTGGTTTTACAGTTGTTTCATGTCTAATTACAATTCTTTTTGTTATTGACTTAAATTTAACAATGATGAATAATATTAAGCTTATTAGCGTAATTACAAATGTTGTGGTAGTTATAATATTGAATATTCCACTTTTTTTTGTGTTTTCTAAAACTATTTGTTTTGTCTGAAGGTATGATATCGGTTCTATTTTTGTTATATTATTTGTTACATAAATGTTTTGTGTATAATCTGATAGTGTGTTGACAATTGAAATATCATTTATTTGAATACTACAGTCGTATATCTTAATTAAGTTATTACCTTGAATGTAAATGTTGTTTTTGTTACAATCTTGAATAATTTTAGTTTTGGGGTAGTTCCAAGTTACAATTATATTCGGTTCTACATAATTAATCTGGTGTGTTTTAAATATTTTGCTGTATTTGCATTCAGCTGGTGTTTGTGTTACTATATTAGTTATACATTCATTTATTTCTTGTTTTCTTGTTTTACATACATGTTTTACATATGCTTTATTATTGTGTATATAATAAGTCTCGTAAATGTTTTCTGTTAGTGTATTGTTTTATTCGTCTGGATAAGGCAGAATTTTATAAAGTGGAGTTTTAGATATTTGTTTTTGGAATGTGCGAAATTATGAGTATCTCATTACTGTCTGATTTAAACCAAGTGGAAGTTTTGATATTTAGAATTTTTTCAGAGTTTATATTTAACATGTCTTGGTGTTTTAATAGTTTTGGATTGAAAATTCCTAGTCTGGTTAACTGCATACCTAGTTCAATGTCTTCTATGTATTCTGTGAAATGTTCTATATTAGCATTAGATAATTTAGTTTTTTGTCTGACTCTTGTGAAATGCTTAAGTTATTATAGAGTTCTACATTTTTGTTTACTGCGTCTATTAAATAATTTAAGTCATTGTTTTGTACGAAGTTGTTGATTTTTTGTTCTAATTCTTCTTTGTCATTTTGATCTAGTGTACCAAAAAGATATTTATTTACTGTGCCTATTGCGTTTATTAAGCCTCGTTTGTTTCTTTTAATAATTCGTATTCCATTCATTTGGCGGTTCAATTTTTCTATTAAATATTCTACGTGGGAAATGTTTTTGAATGAGTCTGCTTGTTTTAGTAAGTTTCTGTATGTAGTTTGTATGTTTGTTAGGTTTACTGTTAGGTAGTGGTATTCGTAGTCAGATGGTAGGTCCATTGTTCCTGTCTTGAAAATTAGGTACCCGTGAGGTGCTTTTATGGGGTTGATTTCGATACTTTGTATAATAGTTGGTGGTGTCATTGATAAGAGTAGAAGTAAGAGTAGTAATACGTTGATTTCTGAAATTATTTATTATATTTACTCTCGTTAATTTTCTTTTTTCTTTTAAATTTGGATTTGTAGTGTGTGGTTTGTCTTCCTCTATTGGTTTCTATGAAATGTTTTTCATCTGTTTGTGTTATTAACCCTGTTTTCTTGAATGGTGTCGTAGTTTTAGTTTTGACTAAAGGGGCGTGTTTATAGTCTGTGTCTATTTCGTAATCGATTCTCTTTTTATTAAGATTTAGGATTTTGTTTTTCTTATTCGTTTGCGTGTCATATTGAGGAGTACCTGCGTAGATAAATATGTCTGCGGGAGTTCTGTTTGTTGTCAAATGTTTTGTCTTGTGGTTATAAGTGTATAGAATAGTTTCAAATTTAGTCTGTTTGTTTTCTATGTCAGATTCTGTGGTAATTACTCTTAGTTTCTCGTTAATCGTTCGATGAAATCTTTCTATATCGGAAATGCCATTTTTGCTGGTGGTTATACTAATGTTTACCTTTTCGGATTTTAGCCAATTTTGAAGGGCTGCGCATATAAACGCTGAATCTTTGTCTGCCTTGATTTCTGTGGGTTTTCCCATGTCATTGAAAACTTTTATGATTGCTCTTTTAGTTTCGAGCCAATCACGGCTTTTGACTTCTACTAAATTTCCGAATTTCGAATATATATCAATACAAGATAGGAATTGTTTGTTATCAATTAGATAAAAGTCCATGACGTATTTTTCCCTGGGGTTATATACTTCTGGAGTGGTTTCGAAAGTTAATTTTGTGTTTCTATTTTCGGATTTAGACAGATTGCAAATTTCACATTCATTTATAATATTTAGTATCAAATTTTGGTGGTCTGGGAAGTAGTATTTTTCTTTGAACCAGTTTAAGGTTTTTGTGATACCTGGGTGAAGTAGTTTTTTATGATTTGAAATGATAATTTCCTTGAATTCTGCAAAGGTAGGAATATCTTGCAATTTTGATTTAGTTCTTAAAGTTTTTGTTTTACTGTCTGGGCTTATGATTTCTGCGTAAGCTTTTTGGAATATTGAGAAGTTTGATATGTTATGAAAATATAAAGCGTTGTTTTTTAAACAGATATATTCTTTGATTATGTCTTTAGCAAGTGTGTCAGTCATTTCGGTGTAAGTTATTTTTATGATAGTTTTGTGAAAGTAGTGTGTAACGTTTACTTTGTTTTCGTTACTTTTTATGAATTCTATTTGTCTGTTATATAGGTTCAGAGGTCTTTCTGAAATAGGTATTAGGTTTTGATTATCTTCCTGAGCGCTATGAATGGTTGCTCGGGAGCTACTAACTTCTTCTCCTAGGAGATTTTCATCTAGTTTGATTCTAGAGAGGGCATCAGCTACATAGTTTTCTTTGCCTGGTAGATATTTAATGTCGTAATCGTATTCGCTCAATTTAATCTTCCATCTTTGTAGTTTCATATTTGGTTCCTTTATATTATGTAGCCACGCTAATGGTTTATGGTCACTAAGAATCTGGATTTTTCGACCGAAGAGATATGGTCTGAAATATTTGGTTGCCCAAACGATGGCTAATAATTCCTTTTCTATTGCCGAATAATTAAGTTCATGCTCGTTTAGAGTTCTGCTAGCGAAACAAATTGCTTTATGATCTTGTGAAAGGACGGCTCCTATAGCCACGTTACTTGCGTCTGTAGTTAGTGAAAAGGTTTTATTGAAATCTGGATATATTAATATGGGGTCGTTTGTTATGAGTAATTTTAATTTCTCGAAGGCTGAGATGAAATCTTGATTGTTTATATCAATTTTTGATTCTTTCTTTAGCCCTAATGTGAGGGGTTTTGCAATTTTAGCGAAGTTCGGAATAAATTTACGATAAAATCCGCAGAGACCTAAGAAAGATTTGATTTCTTTAGGTGTTTTGGGAATTGGAAAATTAATTATGGCTGCTATTTTGTCAGGGTTTGGTTTAATTCCTTCTGTAGTGATAGTATGCCCTAAAAATTGTGTTTCCTTTTTTAGAAATTCGCATTTGTCTAATTGTAATTTTAAATTGGCTTTGCGCAATCTGTTAAATACTCTTTTTATAGAGGCTAAATGTTCTTCTAATGAAGTTGAAAAGATGATTATGTCATCAAGGTAAATTAAGCAATCTTTGTAGATTAAATCCTCTAAAAGGTTATTCATACATCTTTGAAAGGTTGCTGGTGCGTTTTTAAGTCCGAAAGGCATACGTGTGAATTCGTAATGTCCTTGTTTCGTTGAAAATGCAGTTTTTGCTATGGAATTAGGGTCCATTTGAATTTGATGGAATCCTTTTGCAAGGTCAATAGTAGTGAAATACTGTTATTTTCCTAATTTGTCAAGTATTTCGTCCATGATAGGTATTGGGTATTTGTCGTCTATAGTTATTTCGTTGAGTCCACGATAGTCTATAACTAACCGGTATTTTTTTTCTTTGGAGGCGTCCTCTTTTTTAGGTACGATCCATATAGGTGAACAATAAGGCGAATTATATGTTCGTATAATTCCCTGTTCTAACATTTTTTTTATTTGTTTATTAACTTCTTCGTCAAGAATTTGAGGGTGCCTATAAGGGTGTTTATAGATAGGGTCCTCATGTTTTGTTATAATTTTATGTTTAATTGTACTGGTAAAGGTCAAATTTTCACCCTTCCTGTATTGAATATCACTATAATCGTGAAGAATTTTTTTTAATTTGTCCCTTTCTTCTGGATTTAAATGATCCAGTCTGTATTCGTTTCTCTCTTCGATATTATTATTTATCTCATACGAAAATAAGTCGTATTCGAAATCTGCGGGGTGATAAGGTGTTTGTTTGGGGATTTCATTATTGTATTGAAAATGAAATATATAATTCCCTATACTTACACTATCTTCCGCATAATTAATAACGGCTTTGCATGCCGAAAAGGTAATTTCTACCTAATAATATATCGTAAGTGGACGAGAACTTATGACAAAAGAATTTTTGGTTAATCGGACAAAGTTTGCTGGGTGCGAATGATACACTTTTATTGAGTTCTATTATACCATTGATAGTTTGCACTTTTAGATACTCTTCGGTCTCTGGGAAATTGAAATAATTTTCGTTGATGAGATTTATAGAAGACCCAGTATCTATTATGCATTTGAAGGGGGTATTATTTATGGTGAGTTGGATATATTGGTTTGATCGGTTGGTGCAATTGGATTGTGTTGATCCGAGGCAGTTTGAAGAAAATTTTCTGACCATTCCATTTTGGATTGACCACTATTACTTTCTCTTACTCGTTTGGTTGGTTGATTTGAAAATGGGTTTTGATTTTGAGTTTGAGTCGGTTTTTGGTAATTTAAAGGATTTTGCTGTATGCCCTGGTTCAATTTGTTACTAAACTCATTAAATTGTTGGTGATTGTTAGAATGGTTTTGTTCTGGTGGGGTAAATTGATAGTTGTTATATTGTCTGTATTTAGTTTGGTTCTGATTAGGTTTAGAGTAAGTTTGGTTTTGGTTTGAAGAATGCCTAGGTTTGTCTGTGACGCTATTCTCATATAGACCTTCTCTTTGAGCTACTTGTTTTAAACCGGACACCGTTAAAATGTCAAACTTCGCTAAAGTCATGTAAAGTCTGTCTGCTAATTTTCTGGTAATAACTTCTTTGACTGTGTTGTTCATAGCATTAGTATAAAGTGTGGTTTTAGCGGCATCGCCTTCTAGTGTTAACTTATTGATAATTAGATATGTCTTAGTTTCTAGGTCTTCGATGAACTTACGAAGACTTCCAGTGAAATTGGTATTGTATAATCGTCTCAATAGCTCCTCGCATGGCGTGTGAGTTTTGAATTCGTTAATCAGGGCGGCTCGTAAATTAACCCAGCCACCGGGTTGAGTGAGTTGGGATACCCTCTGTGCCTCTCCAGTTAGCTGCATTTCGATGGTCCCGAACATCACACTGTGTTGTCGCACGTCTCTTGTTGGGTAAAGCTGCATGATGTAATCTATGCGTTTGATGAATGTGCTCAGTGATTTGGTATCGCCGTCAAACGTGGGCACTTGCCGCAAAATGGTAAGGGTTTGGTTGAGGTGGGCTTCTGACAATTCTAGAGTCATGTTGAAGTTTTCACTTAAGCTCTGCTTCACTCAAGAGTTTTTCTTCGCACGTTGATTCTTTGGCGGATAGAGGTTGTTACGTTTTTAGCACGACGTTTGTAAATTACCGGTACCTTGGAAAAGCGATTTTTCCTTTAGCGGCACTAGTCACGATTGTCTTTGTTTTTAACGCACTTTACCACTATCCTACCGGCTGCGCCAATAATAAGTTTTAACGTTATAGTTTTAAAAAAAAATAATTTTTATTTTTTATAACGGAGTACAATTTGCTTATTCTATGATGGATACAATAGAATTTGTGAACGCAACTGAATTACAACTGAACTAAACTGAACTAAACTGAACTAAACTGAACTGCTTAAGCTAGCTTGCAGGGATATTTTATAGGTCTGGGTTTGAGCTTTTGTTGGTTGGACTTTGGACTTGTTGAGCTTTTGGCTCTCTCGATCTTGGTTGGACTTTGGACTATGCTGACCGTTGGGTTCTCATAGAAAGGATGTAATATGATCTGATTTATTTATGCGTCTCGTCTTCGAGTGTGGGAGCGATTGATTTGTGGATAATGGGGAGCGAGCGTGACTTTTGTGATGAGCGAGCATAGTTTTTATGATTTGCTCGTGCTGGTGTATTTATTGTTTTTGGGTATATTACTAGTTTTTTATGATTTGCTCGTGCTAGTGTATTTATTGTTGTTGGATATATTACTATATATATATATATATATATATATATATATATATATATATATATATATATATATATATATATATATATATATATATATATATATACATATATCAGTAAACAATATTTTAAAACGTAAGAACACAAAAACCAAAAAGTATAGAAATATATATTACATTACAAAAATCAAATATAATTTTTAATAATTACACAATATAATATTAAATAACTACATAATAATATTACGTTATTTCTCTAAAAAAGGGAGGTGTAGTATGTTACATATAAATAAACATATAGTGTACACAATATGTAAAGTGGTCATACGCTCAATCTCAAAGTTAGAGTTTCAAGCGCATTGACCGCCAATGTATATGCCGTAATATGATCAGCCACTTATATGTGGACTGGCCTGCAACGTGAGCATAAGCACTACGACGTTCATTGACCGTTCCGTCCCAAGTGCATTTCAATGTATATGCCTACTGCATATGTATGCATTAACATATATACAGATACATATGGCATGCTATTTACTCCCGTTCTGTCGCTGCTTTGAGCGACAGAACTCAAAATTTCATTATATACTTTAGGCTAAGTTCATTCTCAAATAAAGAAGACCAATTCACTATGAATTTGACAATGAACCTTAAAAGACGTATTCTTTCGTTACAGTGTGCTATCTTTTTGATCGCAAACTTTTCGTCGTTCATTTTCCTCTGCCAATTTACATTTTATGACGCTCAGACTGGGTAATCCATCACGGGCCTCCAAAGCAACCACCAGATTCTCATAGGACATTGGCAGACTGGCCAGCAGCATTATTACGATCAGCTCTTCCTGAAGTGCTATTCCAATTGCTGATAGGTTCTCAACAATGTTCGAGAACTCCATTATATGCGTTTGCACATTTTCGCTTTCTACCATTCTCTTGTTTAGTAACTGTTTGAACAATGTCATCTTGCGTACGGGACCACTTGGACGATGAAGTTGTTGAAGCTCGCTCCAAATTTCGCTTGCTGACTCGCACTTCTTTATGCAATTTATTTGCGACGCACTTATCGAGAAAAACAGTACTGCCATGGCTTTATCATTTTGCGCTTCCAAGTCGGAAACGCCGCACTTGTCTCATCTTCTGGCTTTAGATATTCGTTTGAAACCACAGCCCAAAGATTCTGATGCATCAAAACACTACGCGCCAAGACACACCATGAATAGTAGTTGGTGTCATCCAACTTTTCATTATTGTACATAGAACTCATTTTCTGAATTTCTTTTAAAACTTATTCGTTTTCTTGCATTGCACCGAAAAATTGTTCGTCTCCATTTCTTCTCCACTCTGTACACTATTTCTTAGCATGCACACTTGTGCACTGGGTCCATAACCTGTAGGTTTGATGAGTAAGAAGAAGTGCAACGTTTGGCTGCTTATAAGAGACTGACTTTATTTTCATCATACTTCTTATTAGCTAATAGTGTTGCCACCTAACATATAACAGAGAATTGCCATATCAACATATATTTTGTGGAAGAAAAATTTTGCACGTTTGCATTTGACAAGCAGTGTTACAAAATTAACAACGAAGTGTCGTTATGCTATGAGTTGATACTCTAACTTTAAGTTGGACATATGACCACTTGTTACATTGTATACTCTACAATACTGTGGGCATATGTTCATTTGGCATGCAACATAATACATCTCCCTTTTAAAAAAATAACTTAATATATTGTAGTTATTTAATATAAAAATTTGTATTAGTATTATTTTTATATCTTTTATTTACTGTTTTATACAATTTTTTTTTTTCTAGAAACCAAATTTTTTTTTAATTGAAATTTATATATATATTCTTATTCTTTTTTTTCATTTATTAATCCTTTTTAGCCTATCATTATGAACTTTTTGTTCCTTATTTTTCTTATAATTCTTATAATTATATTATTATTGTTTTCTACACTAATGACCTCAAATGGTCCTATATAAGAAGGTTCTAATTTGTGATCTGTTTCGTTTTTTAACAAAACTTGGTCTCCTATTTCTAGTTTAAAATCCAATGATTTCTTATCGTATATTTTTATACTCGTTTCCCAAAGGGAAAAAGAGTATATTGGTTTTGTGAAATGTACGTCTGTCCGTCTGTCCGTATGAATGCAATATTTTTCTACGCTATTGAAGCTAGAGACTTGAAATTTGGAACATATACTCGTGTATACCCTCGAATTATAAAGTGTCAAGATTTTCCGGATACGCCCACTAGGGGCGTGGCAAATCGGAAAATGGTTGCGCCCATAGTTAATAGAAATCATAGAAATCATATTAGTTGAAGAGCTAGAGAGTTGAAATTTGGAATGTATACTTGCGTTGACCACCCAAGCTCAAAAAGATATGGCGGATATATCTACGCCCATTGGGGGTGTGGCAAATCGGGAAAACTGTATGTTCTACAGTTTTAAAGCTAGAATCCTGATATTTAGCACGTAACTTAACGCTACGATTCTATAAAGATTTATAAAAAGTTCTTCTTTCTACGCTCACTGGGGGCGTGGCAAATCGGATCTGAATATGTAGTAATTTTACAAGTTCAACTGTATTTTGAGCACTATTGATGCTAGAGACTTGAAATTTTATATATATACTCGAATAAGCAACCCAAGATCAAGAAGATATGGCGGACATATCTACGCCTTCAGGGGGCCTGGCAAATCGCAAAACCTTATAGCTCCTTCAGTTTTAGAGATAGACGTTTCAAAATTGGATGTTTGTGTTACTGGAGGCCTCCCCTATCGATTACCCAAAAATAAATCTTACCCACCTTTGGGGGCGTGGTATATCGAAAAAATACCCTGTAGCTTTCCCATTTTTGGAGTGTAAGCATCCAAATTTTACAGTTACGTTATCCCCAACTCCTTCTAGGAACTTGCCAAATATGATATGTCTACGCCTACAGGAGGCGTGGCAAATTGGCAACAAAGTTTGTAACGCCCAGCTGCAAAATTCATATGCCTGTGCCACCTATGTATATAAATAAGCTTAATAAGAATTGCTAATCCGACAAACGGCATTTCTAAGAAATATTTAGAAATATATGTAATTCGATTTAATTTTGAAGTTCTGCAAATAATTTATCTGGTAAATGTATCATTTTGCTTTTTATGTGTGTGTGACCATCCTATCATGCTATATATTATTTATCGCATTCACATAGACTGTTCATTCAGAACAAAATTATTCCACACCAAAAAAATGACAAAAGCGCCCATCATGTATGTATGTATGTAGACACGAACAGCAACTGCAAAAATGTCGTGTTTTCCATAAAGATGTTCTGCCCCGATTCCTCAAATAAAGCGTCGCTGTTTATATTCGTTTCCCAAAGGGAAAAAGAGTATATTGACTTTGTGAAATGTCCGTCTGTCCGTCTGGCCGTCTGGCCGTCTGTCCGTCTGGCCGTATGAATGCAATATTTTTCTACGCTATTGAAGCTAGAGTGTATACCCTCGAATTATAAAGTGTCAAGATTTTCCGGATACGCCCACTTGGGGCGTGGCAAATCGGAAAATGGTTGCGCCTATAGTTAATAGAAATCATAGAAATCATATTAGTTGAAGAGCTAGAGAGTTGAAATTTGGAATGTATACTTGCGTTGACCACCCAAGCTCAAAAAGAAATGGCGGATATATCTACGCCCATTGGGGGCGTGGCAAATCGGGAAAACTGTAACTTCTGCAGTTTTAAAGCTAGAATGCTGAAATTTGGCACGTAACTTAACGCTACGATTCTATAAAGATTCATAAAAAGATTTGATGTCTACGCCCACTGGGGGCGTGGCAAATCGGATCTGAAAATATAGTGATTTTACAAGATCAGCTATATTTTGAGCACTATTGATGCTAGAGACATGAAATTTGATATATATACTCGGATAAGCAACCCAAGATCAAAAAGATATGGCGGACATACCTACGCCTTCAGGGGGCGTGGCAAATCGCAAAAAGCTTATAGCTCCTACAGTTTTAGAGCTAGACGATTCCAAATTGGATGTTTGTGTTACTGGGGGCCTCCTCTATTGATTCCCCAAAAATAAATCTTACGCGCCTTCGGGGGCGTGGTATATCGAAAAAATACCCTGTAACTTTCACATTTTTGGAGTGTAAGCATCCAAACTTTGCAGTTACGTTACCCTAGACTCCTTCTAGGAACTTGCCAAATATGATATGTCTACGCCTACTGGGGGCGTGGCAAATTGGCAACAAAATTTGTAACGCCCAGCTGCAAAATTCATATGCCTGTGCCACCTATATAAAGAAGCTTAATAAGAATTGCTAAGACGACAAACGGCATTTCTGAGAAATATATGTAATTTGATTTAATGTTGAAGTTCTGCAAATAATTTATCTGCTAAAATTATCATTTTTCGTATAGCCTAGGTCAGTTATGTTATTTTCTTTTTGTGTGTGTGACCCTGACAAAAAATGTAAATATCAAATACCGATATTTGTGTAATCGACTTAGTCCGAACAAAATTATTCACGCACAAAAAAATTGACGATAGGTCCCATCAGGTATGCATGTATGTAGGCACGAACAGCTGCGCAACTATTTTCATGCCGTCGCCGCCGCGTCTCGAACGCGGACCCTTTTGCTTACACGCTTTTCATCTACCTGCTGCTCACATCAGTTTTGCATTGCCTGTTGGCAAATCCGAAACTACTTCACTACAAGGGCGACTTTTGACAAATACAAAACTATAGAAGCTGCTGTTAATGCAAACACAATATAAACATAAATCAATCGCAATTGTGATTCTTAGAAAATGCTGAAATGCGCGCATATGAACGTATGTATTTAATGTGTACATACAAAAACGGTGGTCGGTTGAATGTATGCGTATAAAGGGCGATATTTGACAAATACAAAACTAAAGAAGCGGCTGAAAATGCAAACACAACTCAATAACAATTTTGGTTGAAGAATATGCTAGAATGAATGGCGCTGAATTTATTTGTGACCGTGCATAAGCAAACGCGCTTGTACTTTTCAATGTATGTACATATGTGTAAATGTAAATATATTTAGCTGTCGCTGCTTAACGCGTGCGTGTCATAATTGGCCAAAAGTTTTGTTTAATAGATTGCGACTGACTTAACGGAACTTGATGAAACTTTCAGCATATGATTCTATTGAATTTTTTACATTTTATAAAAATGCTAATTCATTCACATAGTTATATTTGCAAAAATTGAAATTGCAGAAAATTCACATGAATCTACATAAATGCAAAATTTGAGATAAATTATTAAATTTAAAATACCAGATACCCCTCTGGGAAACGAGTTTCACGCTTTAGGTTTCGTCCTAAGGCAACGTTCTTACTTGTTTTATAATTGCAATTTTGTCTTGCTTAATGATTTAATTAATGCAAATGACTGGACGCTTTTATCCGACTCAGTTGATGTTAATTTGGCAGCTAACATATTAACATTTAACATTAAAACCAAATGTTTTAAGAATTTTAAAAAGTCTGGTTCAATAGTCAAGCCAAATTTTAATCTTTTAAATGCTAGGTGTTGTGAGAATTACCTTTTACGTTGCAAAAGGAAATTTGTTCGTGATCCAAAGCAATTTTATTCATTTGTAAACTCGAAGAGTAAATCATACAATTTACCTTCCATGTTTTTCTTTGGAGAGGAAAAAACTTGTAATGATCAAGATTCCTCAGATCTTTTTGCAAATTTTTTTCAATCCACGTATTCTTTCGACGACTCCCATGCCCCTTCGTACTCATTTGGAAATCATGTAACGAATATTATCAATGTTCCTCGTGTTTCCCTTGTTTCTCTGGTTTCAGCCATTCGGATTTTGAAATCATCTTTTTCTCCTGGTGCTGATAATATATTCCAAGTTGTGTTATAAGAAAGGTGGAAGGTCTGGCATTTAATAGATAGAGGCATAGCTAAACTGTCTGTTATAACAAAATTATTTGAAAAAATTTTAACATCAAACTTTCAACACTTTTGTAAATCGATTATTTCGCCATCTCAACATGGTTTTTTCCAGAATCGATCAACTTCAACTAATTTATTAGAATTTTCTTCTCTAATTAACGATAGCTTTTTAAATAAAATGCAAACTGATGTTATTTATACTGATGTCAGCAAAGCATTTAATTCAGTTAATCATAATACCTTAATTTGCAAACTTAATCATTTAGGATTTCACCCTCAACTTGTGTCTTGGATTTCATCCTATTTCAAAGGGTATTGTTGAGGACATCAATTTCGAAGCTTATCTGTATCATCGGGCGTACCTCAGGGCAGTCATTTAGGACCGCTGCTTTTTACCCTCTTTATCAATGATCTTCCTAGCTGTATTGTTCACTCCAAATTTTTTATGTATGCAGATGATGTAAAGCTCTGCATTTCATACTCCAACTTACTCTTCTCCTACAAGATGATCTTAATTCCTTTCAATGTTGGTGTGTGACTAATCAGTTGCATTTAAATTGCTCTAAGTGTATGACAATGACCTTCAGTCGTACCATTCCCCATTTTGTTAATTACACTATTAACGACATGTCCTTGCAACGAATTTTGACTGTCAAAGATCTGGGTGTTATTTTTGACACAAAATTTTCTTTCAATCTTCATGTCTCTACTATCGTAAATGAAGCTAAAGGTGCTCTTGGTTTTATTAAACGCTGGTCAAAGGAGTTTTAAGATCCTTTTATCACAAAACTATTATATACTTCGCTGGTTCGACCTATTTTAGAATATTGTTCAATTATTTGGTCTCCACAGCATAAACTGTAGCAGGACTGTATATCCATATATCCAGAAACATTTTCCTTTTTTTGCGTTGCATGATTTAAACTGGGATCGTAATCTTCGCTTACCATCTTACCAGAGTAGGCTTCTTCTTATTAATCTTCCTTCATTAATCAATCGTAGAACAATTCTGGCGATTGTTTTCCTACATAATTTGATTATTGGTAAAATTGACTCGCCATGTCTGTTAGTTCAGCTTAATTTTTCTGTTCCCTCCAGAACAAGCAGACACTTTCGTCCGTTGTATTTACCTTTATGCACATCGGATTATTCTTTGCATAGCGCGTTTCACGTGTTATGTAGTTATTATAATAAATATTATCATGTGTTCTCCTCTAAACTCTCTATTCCATTAATAAAATCATTGCTTACAGGTCATCTTCGTGGTAGCCTGTAAATCTTAAATTGTACTTATATCTTATTTGTACTTATATCTAAGATTATAATTAATTTAATTTGTAAGTTTCCCACAAATACTCTCTATCTTGTATAGCTTCAATAATATTATTGATAATTTATGTTATTTTAGGCTTTATATATATAAATATTTTTATTGTTTACATTTAAGTTGACTCTAGTTTTGTCAATGTCTTTTTAATAATAAATAAATAAAATAAATAAATATGCGTATTAGCTCTTCAAGCCCTATAACGGCAGCAGTGCGCGTTACCAAGCTGTTGTAATCATAAGGAACAAAACCTGGGGCGCAGCTGGAGCCCTGCTTGTGTCACACAATACTGTGCTAAACTTTGATGCCATATTGGCCAGATTAGATTGCACCTACTCTGATCAAATATCTTTGCGTTATGTTATGTCACACGAGCAGGAGGGCGCCGATCTGCTCAACGCCGAAGTTAGAGCCGACGACCTGCATACTTTCATCTCTGGTCTAAAAAAAATCGCTCAGAGCTGTGGTGATCCCAGCTCTCGGCAATCGCCAGAGCAGCCGATGAAAGTATCGAGAGGTCCATTTTTTTAGAGAACGCTCCCAGTTGCCGTTCATTTAACGACGGTTGGCTGGGAGGACATTAAGAATGTTAATTGACACAGGCGCGGCAAAAAATTACGTCAAGCCCGTAAAGGAGCTAAAAACTGTAAATCCCGTCGCCAAACCTTTCTCGGTAAACTCAATACGGTTCTACCGAAATCAATCAAAAGTGTATGAAGAAATTTTTTCGGTTGGTCATAGATTTCAGAAAACTGAACGAGCATACCATACCGGACCGTTACCCAATGCCCAGTATTCCCATGATTCTAGCGAGCCTTGGGAAGGCAAAATTTTTTACCACCCTCGAGCTAAAGTCAGGGTACCACCAGATTTACCTTACGGAACATAACCGCGAAAAATCAATTTTTAGTGGGCGGCGGCAAATACGAATTTTGTCGTCTAGATCGTCAAGATCCGATCTACAAAAGGTCCGAGCAATGCATGAATACCCCGAACCAAAAAACATTCACGGCGTCCGAGCATTCCTAGGTTTAGCGAGCTATTATAGGGTCTTCATCAAAGACTTCGCCGTTATAGCCCGTCCGATAACTGACATATTAAAGGGGGAGAACGGTTCGGTAAGTAAACATATGTCAAAGAAAATCCCCGTTGAGTTTAATCAGACTTAACGTAGCGCATTTGAGCGTATGCGCAACATTTTAGCGTCGGAAGATATCTCATACTAATGTACCCAGACTTCAAAAAGCCGTTTGACCTGACTACCCTCGGCTAGTAGCATTGGTGCGGTATTATCTCAAGATGGCAGGCCAATTATGATGATATCTCGTAATTCTCGTTTCTCGTATCAGGGAAATTAACATTTTCACTGACCACCAGCCCCTCACGTTTGCGGTAGCCGATAAAAACACGAACTCGAAAATAAAAAGGTGGAAGGCATACATCGACCAGCACAATGCCAAAGTGTTTTACAGAGCGGGCAAGGAAAATTTTGTTGCCGACGCCCTCTCAAGGCAGAACTTTAACGCATTACAAGACGAACTCCAGTCGGACGCTGCTACTACTCACAGCGAACTCTCACTGACCTACACGGTCGAGGCTACTGACAACCCCCTAAACTGCTTCAAAAACCAGATCGTTCTAGAGAAAGCATGTTTTCATTTAAAGCGGAATCTAGTGCTGTTTCGCAGCGAAACGCGCCACTTGATCAATTTCACTGACAAGAGCGGTATTTTTCATACACTCAAAGAGGTCGTCAATACGAAGGTCGTAAACGCAATACACTGCGACCTACCCTACCCTACTCTAGCGAGCTTCCAACACGATTTAGTTGCACCCTTCCCGACCACTCAGTTCCGTTATTGTAAGAATTTCGTTCAAGACATAACCGACAGAAATGAGCAGGTAGAAATCATTACTGCCGAACACAATCGTACGCACAGAGAAGCTCAGGAAAATGTTAAACAAGTCCTTCGCGACTACTATTTTCCTAACATGAACATGGTTGCAAATTGCAGAAACTGCAACAAGGCTAAATATGACAGGCTCCCCAAGAGACAAGAGCTAGGAGAACTCACATCATTAGCTATACCGGCTATAAATGTTGCACACAGACATCTTCTCAACCGATAGAAAACAATTCCTAACATGTGTTCACAAATTTTCAAAATTTTCAGTCGAGCAGTCTGTGCTGTCTAGAACGATAGTCGATGTCACAGGTCCCTTGTTGTAGCTTGTAAACATATTTCCCAGTACCAAAATAATTGCGACAACGAACTCGTCTTGTCGCGCTGATCAAGAATATATATACTTTATGGGGTGTGGCACGCCTCCTTCTGCCTATTACATACATTTTCACATAACCATTATACCCTGATTTCCCATTTTCAATGGGCTCTAAAAATTAAAAAAGTTACGCTGTCTTCACTGAGTTTCGAACTCGGGACCTTTCGTTTACGCGGTTTGTATCTATCCACTACGCCACAACAGTATTGCATTACTTGTTGGCAATTCGCAAAATAGTACTACAAGGGTGATATGACATGGTTTATTAGTATTTCACATGAATCTATATGCAAAATTTGAGGGGTTTATAACTTGTTTTCGATAAGGTTTAAAATCGATAACATAACACAAACATAGATATCGTTTTTTTGTAACAAACTTGACCTGCGCGTGCTATCCACGGACCCAAAAAAAAAAATTCAAGTCTCTAGGTCAACTACGTTCTGAGATCGAACTAACAAATTCAACACCATTCATTCTAGCATATTCAGCCTCTTCTTTAGTTTTGTATTCGTCAAATAGACGCATACATTCAAACAGACTAACGTTTTAGTATGTACACATATAATGACATACGTTTACATGCGCTCATTTTAGCATTTTCTAAGAATTACAATTGCGATTGATTTGTGTTTATATGTATTGTATTTGCATTAACAGCAGCTTCTATAGTTTTGTATTTGTCAAAAGTCGCCCTTGTAGTGAACTAGAGTCGGATTTGCAAACAGCCAATGAAAAGCTGATGTGGCGCAGCAGGTAGATGCAAAGCGCGTAAGCAATAGGGTCTGAGTTCGAGACGCAACGGCGACGGCATGAAAATAATTTTTTTTCTATTTTTCCCTTAATAAATAGGAATTGGCTTTGCTAGTTGAGATGGTGTGCTTTAACGATACATACATACATTTGTATGTATGTAGTAGATGTAGGTGCAAATCCAGCGGCAGTGACTTTTGTTTTTCTTCTCCATATTTTGTTTATTTAAATATTTATTTAATTATATAATTATTTTTGATTGACATACATATCTTCTACTTCCTTAATTATACATTATACTTATACATTAAGTATAACATAATGCAAGAGTTTTGCAAGCGTGTCGCACATGGGCAGATAAATGCATATTTGTTGTCAATTTGCCACGCCCCCAGTAGGCGTAGACATATCATATTTGGCAAGTTCCTAGAAGGAGTCTAGGGTAACGTAACTGCAAAGTTTGGATGCTTACACTCCAAAAATGTGAAAGTTACAGGGTATTTTTTCGATATACCACGCCCCCGAAGGCGCGTAAGATTTATTTTTGGGGAATCAATAGAGGAGGCCCCCAGTAACACAAACATCCAATTTTGAAGCGTCTAGCTCTAAAACTGTCGGAGCTATAAGCTTTTTGCGATTTGCCACGCCCCCTGAAGGCGTAGGTATGTCCGCCATATCTTTTTAATCTTGGGTTGCTTATCCGAGTATATATATCAAATTTCAAGTCTCTAGCATCAATAGTGCTCAAAATATAGCTGATCTTGTAAAATCACTATATTTTCAGATCCGATTTGCCACGCCCCCAGTGGGCGTAGACATCAAATCTTTTTATGAATCTTTATAGAATCGTAGCGTTAAGTTACGTGCCAAATTTCAGCATTCTAGCTTTAAAACTGTAGAAGTTACAGTTTTCCCGATTTGCCACGCCCCCAATGGGCGTAGATATATCCGCCATATCTTTTTGAGCTTGGGTGGTCAACGCAAGTATACATTCTAAATTGCAACTCTCTAGCTCTTCAACTTATATAATTTCTTGACTATGGGCGCAAGCATTTTCCGGCTTGCCACGCCCCTAGTGGGCGTATCGGGAAAATCTTGACACTTTATAATTCGAGGGTATACACAAGACGGACATTGTACAAAACCAATATACTCTTTTTCCCTTTGGGAAACGAGTATAAAAAACAGCTATGGCATTGATGTTGTGAATGTTCCTTCACTGTACGGCTCATCTACTGGTCAGGTGGAACGGTTTCACAGCTCCTTGGTGGAAATCGCCAGATGCCTAAAGTTAGACAAGAAAATCAGTGACACAATAGAGCTAATACTGAGGGCAACTATAGAGTACAACAAAACGTTGCACTCAGTCATTGTTCACTCAGGCTCCAATTAATGTCGCATAAACATCAGAGAAAGGTTGATAAAAGCCCAACAACAGAGCATGAAAAGATGCAACGCTTCCAGGCAAAACCGCAAGGTTAGCGAAGCGGTATTACAGGTAGGTAGGAATCAAACTGACCCCATTGTGCACAGAGCAAAAGGTAAAAGCAGACCTGGGAACGTCTGTTCTCATTAAAGGGAGGGTGGTCCACAAGGACAACCTCAAATAGGTCCCCCTTTACGGTTAGCCAGTAAGATTTGTATAAGGAAAACTAAAGCATCCCTATCTTACGCTATATATCAATTTCAGGTTTGACCTCATGATGCTTGTCACCCTAGCAGCAGCCAATGCTCGGGTCACCGACTTTTCGCACGCCAACTACATCCCGGTTAGGGTTTGGTGAGACTGCTTAAAGGACTCAACCAACCTTTCAGAGTTTATCAATATGGCAGACGAAACAGAAAAATTGTCCGAGTCGTTTCCCCAATCGCACATGCTTAAATTAGTAGATGTCTATTCAGAACATCTAAGAACCCTATTATCCACAGATTTGCCAGAAACAAATAAACAAGTTGGCTGACACTATTAATAAAATGATCAATACCCGAAAAAGTGACTTGGTTGACACCCCACATCTATTCGAAGCGCTGTTAGCAAGAGAATGTTCAGCACAGACATCCAGAATTTAATCCTCACCATCACTTTGGCTAAAGCTACCATATTAAACCCCACGATCCTTGATCATGCCGATCTAAAATCACTTATCGAACAATCAATCAATCAGTCAAGCTTAATAGAAGCTTCCAGAATAAGAGTCCTTCAGTCCGAGAATATAATTCACATACTAATAGCTTACCCAAGATATAAATTCAGATGCAAGGTCAACGTCTACCCGGTATCTCACAAACAAATCATCCTACGGCTCGACGAAGGCACATTAGCAGAATGCGAAGACGAAGACGTTTGCGGTCACTGAATGCACAGAGACCACACACAACACCTTTTGCGAACGGTCTCAACGCGGGAATCACGACAACTTGCGTTTCGTCCAAGGTTTAAGCCTCCCTACCGATTCAAAGACTATTGATAACTAGTAGGTAGTTAACAGCTAAGTATAAACAGAAATAATGTATTGCTCTAGCAACTAAGTAGCTTTGTACAAACAATGCTGACGCGCCCAAATTGAGTTCAGCGCTCTGCGCTAAGAACGATTAACAGCGTAAGCGGAACGATTAACTCCTATTCGGAGTGCTGCGCTACGCTGTAGCGAATGTTGAGTCGCCTTGCCAATCATGACTTCGTGGCGCGATGCATTTACACTTAGGGTAGATTAATACTTGAATATGATTTAGTCTTTAGTATCGTATTGTCTGGCAAAGAAATTAAAGTAAGCATTACATACTCCGGCACTCGCCGTTATTTAAACATAATTACTGTAAAGCAAATAAAGCACATGCCGGCACTTGCCATTATACCGAACATAATTGCTGTTTTATTGCTGAGCCACAAATGCCGGTGATTATAGAAGGCTAGTTCCCTTCGCAACCTAATCTTCGCGCATAGCGCACTGGATTACAACAAACACTATCAGCACGGGATCACTACGGACACCACCAGCACTGGATAGCAACCAACAACATCAAGAGGCTGAATCTACACAACTGCGGAAGCTGCATAATTGGCGCCCAACCATAGAAGAACCTAGGATATATAAAACAAGTAAGAACGTTGCCTTAGGACGAAACCTAAAGCGTGAAACTCGTTTCCCACAGGGGCATCTGGTATTTTAAATTTAATAATTTATCTCAAATTTTGCATTTATGTAGATTCATGTGAATTTTCTGCAATTTCAATTTTTGCAAATATAACTATGTGAATGAATTAGCATTTTTATAAAATGTAAAAAATTCAATAGAATCATATGCTGAAAGTTTCATCAAGTTCCGTTAAGTCAGTCGCAATCTATTAAACAAAACTTTTGGCCAATTATGACACGCACGCGTTAAGCAGCGACAGCTAAATATATTTACATTTACACATATGTACATACATTGAAACGTACAAGCGCGGTCACAAATAAATTCAGCGCCATTCATTCTAGCATATTCTTCAACCAAAATTGTTATTGAGTTGTGTTTGCATTTTCAGCCGCTTCTTTAGTTTTGTATTTGTCAAATATCGCCCTTTATACGCATACATTCAACCGACCACCGTTTTTGTATGTACACATTAAATACATACGTTCATATTCGCGCATTTCAGCATTTTCTAAGAATCACAATTGCGATTGATTTATGTTTATATTGTGTTTGCATTAACAGCAGCTTCTATAGTTTTGTATTTGTCAAAAGTCGCCCTTGTAGTGAAGTAGTTTAGGATTTGCCAACAGGCAATGCAAAACTGATGTGGCGCAGTAGGTAGATGAAAAGCGTGTAAGCAAAAGGGTCCGCGTTCGAGACGCGGCGGCGACGGCATGAAAATAGTTGCGCAGCTGTTCGTGCCTACATACATGCATACCTGATGGGACCTATCGTCAATTTTTTTGTGCGTGAATAATTTTGTTCGGACTAAGTCGATTACACAAATATCGGTATTTGATATTTACATTTTTTGTCAGGGTCACTCACACAAAAAGAAAATAACATAACTGACCTAGGCTATACGAAAAATGATAATTTTAGCAGATAAATTATTTGCAGAACTTCAACATTAAATCAAATTACATATGTATATTTCTCAGAAATGCCGTTTGTCGTCTTAGCAATTCTTATTAAGCTTCTTTATATAGGTGGCACAGGCATATGAATTTTGCAGCTGGGCGTTACAAATTTTGTTGCCAATTTGCCACGCCCCCAGTAGGCGTAGACATATCATATTTGGCAAGTTCCTAGAAGGAGTCTAGGGTAACGTAACTGCAAAGTTTGGATGCTTACACTCCAAAAATGTGAAAGTTACAGGGTATTTTTTCGATATACCACGCCCCTGAAGGCGCTTAAGATTTATTTTTGGGGAATCAATAGAGGAGGCCCCCAGTAACACAAACATCCAATTTTGAAGCGTCTAGCTCTAAAACTGTCGGAGCTATAAGCTTTTTGCGATTTGCCACGCCCCCTGAAGGCGTAGGTATGTCCGCCATATCTTTTTGATCTTGGGTTGCTTATCCGAGTATATATATCAAATTTCAAGTCTCTAGCATCAATAGTGCTCAAAATATAGCTGATCTTGTAAAATCACTATATTTTCAGATCCGATTTGCCACGCCCCCAGTGGGCGTAGACATCAAATCTTTTTATGAATCTTTATAGAATCGTAGCGTTAAGTTACGTGCCAAATTTCAGCATTCTAGCTTTAAAACTGTAGAAGTTACAGTTTTCCCGATTTGCCACGCCCCCAATGGGCGTAGATATATCCGCCATATCTTTTTGAGCTTGGGTGGTCAACGCAAGTATACATTCCAAATTTCAACTCTCTAGCTCTTCAACTAATATGATTTCTATGATTTCTATTAACTATGGGCGCAAGCATTTTCCGATTTGCCACGCCCCAAGTGGGCGTATCCCGAAAATCTTGACACTTTATAATTCGATGGTATACACGAGTATATGTTCCAAATTTCAAGTCTCTAGCTTCAATAGCGTAGAAAAATATTACATTCATACGGACAGACGGACAGACGGCCAGACGGACAGACGGCCAGACGGACAGACGGCCAGACGGACATTTCACAAAATCAATATACTCTTTTTCCCTTTGGGAAACGAGTATAAAAAGTGTCAAAAATATGTATGTAAATAACGCTGAATGTCTATCTCTTTTTGCTAACATTATTCTCATGTTCAGTTCTATGAATTGTAACGGACATTCTTTCGTATTTACTATTGAATTATCATTTACACAGTTGTATATTTCAATTATGTTATTGCGTTGAATTTGAATATTGTTTTTGTTACAATTTTGTCTGATTTTTGTTTTGGGATAGTTCCAAGTAATTACAATTTTGGTTCTATGTAGCCAGAGCTGTTAAAAATGGTTTATAAAAAGCATTCGAATATAAAATGGTTTTAAAATTTTTCCATTTGAATGGAAATGCAAAATGGGTTTTCAAAAAAGGTATTCGAATGTAAAATGCAAAATAGGTATTTTGAAAATGTTTTTTTTTCAAATAAAATGCTTTTTGTAACTATTGCTTTTTTTTTTATTAGTATTTTCAAATTATAAACACAATCGTGATTTTTTTACAAAAATTGATTATGGTTCTATCATGATTCATTTGCTTAATTAACATAATATATGTAATTCAAAAGTTGGTAATTTTTTCTTTGTAAAAAATAACTTAAATATTAACTTGTTGATTTTAAAACGACAATTTTTTCAAATAAATCATCTTTCATATGCTGCGTCTATGTGGCCGCATTATCATTCCACCATAGGAAAAAAGTCTTTCAACGGGGGCTGAACTTGGTAAACTAGTATTAAACTTATAAGTTTTGACATGTGTCACTTGAATTGTGCAGTTGTTTATCTAGTGCTCTGCTAAAATAATTATTTATCTGAACGCCGCCACCAGAATTATCTGGAAACGGCACAGTCAATTTGTGCGTGGACGCCGCGCATCATACCTTCATAGTGTACTGCAGACTTTTAAAGAAAATACGCTATAGTGACAAACAAATTTTTCTCAGTGCACGTGCGCGTGTGTTGTGTTTTGGTTTTTTGCCAAGCAAAACAAAAAACTCTAGCCTACTTAGGCCTGACAATATAAAAACTTACTGTGTGTGATTACACTTAAGTAAACTAACCCAATATGTCCAACACCGCTACCAACAAGCAAGCTTCCGGGTCCCCAACCCTGCAAGCAGAAATACAAGCCCGGTTCGATGCCAATATGGCTAAAAAAGTGACACCCCAAATCTCAAAGCCAAACTCTGCAACCGCAGATCTCGCTACTGCCTCTGCAAATGCGTCAGTAAATTTGCAAAACCAACTCAAGCTTTTCATGGCTCAGACAACAAATGCATCAGCCAAATTAGATGTTGCGTCAGTGCAAACCCCGAGAAACGTGAACACGAAAAGGAAACTTCTAGCTACTTCTCCAAAACTAATAAAGAAAAAGATATTGAATCCAGCACAAGCAAAGCGGCAATGTCTCAAAATCGTTTCGCACTCCTACAAGCGGATGAAGTTACTGACGAAATCGAAGATGTGCCCATGAATGAAGCATCGCCAACGGAGAAACCTAAACCACGCCCGCCTCCTATTTGGTGTCCAACATCAATTCGGTGGCTAATTTACACCTGTTAATCGAGCAATGTATTACCAGAAACTCGTATGAAATTAAGGCAAGGCAAAATGATATTGGAGTTCTCACACGAAACAGCGATGATTACCGCGCTGTCGTGAAGCACTTCACAGAGCAAGGACTGGAGTTCCATTGCTACCAACTAAAGCAGGACAAACCATATCGAGTTTGCGTCAAAGGTCTTCAGCACAGTACTAATGCTCTATACATAAAAGAGAACCTCGAGAGCAAGGGGCACATAGTAAAAAACGTGCACAACCCAGTCAGCCGCATCGACAAGTCGCCGCTCAACATATTCTTTGTTGATGTAACCCAGGCACCGAACAACAAGCAAATTCTGGATTTACGTATTATCTGCAGACAGCGATGTACAGTTGAACACAACACAATGCTATCGTTGCCAGGAGTTCAGGCACACGCAGAGATACTGTCACAAAGCACCCAGATGTGTTAAATGCGCATAGGATCACGACTCCAAAAACTGCACTAAAGAGAAGTCACAGTCCCCCACTTGTGTGCACTGCAAGCAACAACACCCTGCTAACTACAAAGGTTGCCTCGTCTACAAGCGCCTTCTCAAGATGCAGTCTCCACCAGAAAAAAGAAACCCTGTCTCAGCCCGTTCTGATCTCAAAAGGATGAACGAAATGTATACAGAGAAACAAACAATCCTTCAGAGCCTAATGGTTATTGTTTTAAATTTAACTTCTAAATAATGACTTTACGAGAGGGCATTTGGAGCGCTAATGGCCTCAGAAACAAAACTGAGGAACTAGCAATATTTGTGACTAACAAACAAATCGACATAATGCTAATTGCAGAAACACACGAATGCCCTCACGCCAAAATATTCGGATATGAGCACTATCAGGCCTACGGTGGAGGAGCAAACAGGTTTGGCGGATCGTCGGTCCTCGTACGCCCATCGCTCACACATTCACCTTTACCCCCAATATCCAACCCAACGATGCAAGCTGCAGCCATTCGACTATCTACGTTCATCGGAGAGCTAGAGATCGCATCGCTCTATTGCCCACCGAATGCGAAAATGATGTAAGAGAGCTCCTTGAACAGAGGCAGGACAAAACACTAATCGGAGGAGATTGGAATAGCTGGCATCCACTCTGGGGCAGCAACAGCACAAACACACGAGGGGAAGCTACCTTCGAGGCTATACATGTAATGCGGTACAAAATACTTGCAACTGAAGCCCCAACGCGGTATCCACTAAATGGACATAGTCCATCAGCAATTGACTTTGCGGTTTACAAAGGTATCGCCGATCGCCAGATTAGGATAGAAGAGTGCTTCGAACTGTCTTCAGATCACCTTCCACTCATAGTGACAGTACACGCACAGCCTTAGCGTTTTCCTACCAGAAAACTACTTCTGCCTCCAGGATCCGATCTTGGAGCCTTCAGACGCCATCTGAACTCTTCGTTACACCCGGAAATGGAACTTAACACACCCGAAGATGTAGACTATGCAGCAAACAGGCTGAAAGAAACAATAATCGAAGCTGCACTCCTAGCTATTCCACCCCCCCGACGCAGATAGAACGCCCTCAGCACAGCATTGCACTTCCGTTGGAAATACAAAATCTCCTCGCGTACAAAAGGTGGACAAGACTACGTTAGATGCGCTCAAGAACGTCAATGGACAAAACGAGGTACAATGAAGCCACCAGGCAACTCAAAACTGCTCTTGGTGCGCTTCAACACAGACGAATAAGCGATGCTCTGGAACAAGCGGACTCTCCGTCCGGTGCTGAATTTAAACTTTGGAAGTTTACCCGAAGCATTAAAAGGCAACCAATGCGTCGTTACCCTATCCGCAGCACATCTGGTGCTTGGCTAACGGGTGATGAGCCACAAGCGGAAGCTTTTGCCCTTCATCTGCAGCAACAGTTTACGCCCCTGATCAGTGCTGAGCCAAATGAGGTAGAAGACACAGCAAACAATATACTCTCTCCACTCCCAGCAGACGACGGGATTAGTTCTTGCACCAAGGAGGAAGTCGTAGACGGAATCTGCCGGATTAAGAAAAATAAAGCGCCCGGACACGACCTAATAAACAGCAGAGTCCTAAGATAGCTACCTGACTCGACTATAGACTACATCGTCATGTTGTACAACGCCATTTTTCGCATCCGGCATTTTCCAGCTTGCTGGAAGCGGGCTAAGATTGTGATGATCCCCAAACCACTAGGCGAAATCGGCTCGAACAGGCCAATTAGTATGTTGCCTGTACTTGCTAAAATATTCGAAAGAATATTCTTAGCTAGAATAAGCCGCATCTGGAATGCAGGGGGATCGTACCGAATTACCAATTTGGCTTCCGGAGGCAGCACGGAACGCCGGAACAGGTACACAGGGTTGTACACGACATCCTTGGCGCCTTCGAACAGAAGATGTATTGTTCTGCCGCATTCTTAGATGTCAAGCAAGCCTTCGATCGTGTATAACATTTACGATTGTTGCAAAAAGGAAAGACAGCCCTCCCGGCTTCTATTTTTATGCTGCTGTCTTCATATATCACTAACAGAAGCTTTCAAGTGGTTAAGGGACAGTCTATTTCATCGACAAGACCTATCAAGGCTGGTGTCCCTCAGGGCAATGTACTGGGACCAACACTGTACACACTGTACACAGCTGACATGCCACTTCCACTGTACAACTACGGAGCTGCAGACACGGAAGTGCTAATAGCAACGTATGCAGATGACACTGCCATCCTTTCGCGATCTCACTCTGCGCAAGAAGCTACTGAAAGCCTCCAGAGGTACCTGGACGCATTTGGGTGTTGGGCAAAACGGTGATGCATAACCATCAACGCACAGAAGTCAGCTCACGTAAGTTTCACAACGCGAAGAGGAGACTGCCCTGGTGTGACTCTGGGAGTGCAAATACCAAAAGTCAACAAAGTGAAATATCTCGGTGTTACACTTGATAAAAAAATTGACCTATGGTGCGCACATCACGCAGACAGTTAACATAGCCGGGACAAAAATCAAAAAACTGGATTGGATGTTAAGACCGTTCAGCAAACTGTCGCTAAGCAGCAAAATAAAAATTTATAATGCGATCGTCGTCCCAACACTCACATACGCTATCCCCATTTGGGGTACCGCAGCGAGGACACACATAAACAAGTAAGAACGTTGCCTTAGGGCGAGACCTAAGGCGTGATACTCGTTTCCCACAGGGGCATCTGGTATTTTAAATTTAATAATTTATCTCAAATTTTGCATTTATGTAGATTCATGTGAATTTTCTGCAATTTCAATTTTTGCAAATATAACTATGTGAATGAATTAGCATTTTTATAAAATGTAAAAAATTCAACAGAATCATATGCTGAAAGTTTCATCAAGTTCCGTTAAGTCAGTCGCAATCTATTAAACAAAACGTTTGGACAATTATGACACGCACGCGTTAAGCAGCGACAGCAAAATATATTTACATTTACACATACATATGTACATACATTAAAACGTGCAAGCGCGTTTGCTTATGCACGGTCACAAATAAATTCAGCGGCCTTCATTCTAGCATATTCTTCAACCAAAATTGTTATTGAGTTCTGTTTGCATTTTCAGCCGCTTCTTTAGTTTTGTATTTGTCAAATATCATCCTTTATACGCATACATTCAACCGACCACCGTTTTTGTATGTACACATATAAATACATACGTTCATATGCGCGCATTTCAGCATTTTCTAAGAATCACAATTGCGATTGATTTATGTTTATATTGTGTTTGCATTAACAGCAGCTTTTATAGTTTTGTATTTGTCAAAAGTCGCCCTTGTAGTGAAGTAGTTTCGGATTTGCCAACAGGCAATGCAAAACTGATGTGGCGCAGCAGGTAGATGAAAAGCGTGTAAGCAAAAGGGTCCGCGTTCGAGACGTTGCGCAGCTGTTCGTGCCTACATACATGCATACCTGATGGGACCTATCGTCAATTTTTTTGTGCGTGAATAATTTTGTTCGGACTAAGTCGATCACACAAATATCGGTATTTGATATTTACATTTTTTGTCAGGGTCACACACACAAAAAGAAAATAACATAACTGACCTAGGCTATACGAAAAATGATAATTTTAGCAGATAAATTATTTGCAGAACTTCAACATTAAATCGAATTACATATATTTCTCAGAAATGCCGTTTGTCGTCTTAGCAATTCTTATTAAGCTTATATAGGTGGCACAGGCATATGAATTTTGCAGCTGGGCGTTACAAATTTTGCTGCCAATTTGCCACGCCCCCAGTAGGCGTAGATATATCATATTTGGCAAGTTCCTAGAAGGAGTCTAAGGTAACGTAACTGCAAAGTTTGGATGATTACACTCCAAAAATGTGAAAGTTACAGGGTATTTTTTCGATATACCACGCCCCCGAAGGGGCGTAAGATTTATTTTTGGGGAATCAATAGAGGAGGCCCCCAGTAACACAAACATCCAATTTTGAAGCGTCTAGCTCTAAAACTGTCGGAGCTATAAGCTTTTTGCGATTTGCCAAGGTAACGTAACTGCAAAGTTTGGATGATTACACTCCAAAAATGTGAAAGTTACAGGGTATTTTTTCGATATACCACGCCCCGAAGGGGCGTAAGATTTATTTTTGGGGAATCAATAGAGGAGGCCCCCAGTAACACAAACATCCAATTTTGAAGCGTCTAGCTCTAAAACTGTCGGAGCTATAAGCTTTTGCGATTTGCCACGCCCCTGAAGGCGTAGGTATGTCCGCCATATCTTTTTGATCTTGGGTTGCTTATCCGAGTATATATATCAAATTTCAAGTCTCTAGCATCAATAGTGCTCAAAATATACCTGATCTTGTAAAATCACTATATTTTCAGATCCGATTTGCCACGCCCCCAGTGGGCGTAGACATCAAATCTTTTTATGAATCTTTATAGAATCGTAGCGTTAAGTTACGTTCCAAATTTTAGCATTCTAGCTTTAAAACTGTAGAAGTTACAGTTTTCCCGATTTGTCACGCCCCCAATGGGCGTAGATATATCCGCCATATCTTTTTGAGCTTGGGTGGTCAACGCAAGTATACATTCCAAATTTCAACTCTCTAGCTCTTCAACTAATATGATTTCTATGATTTCTATTAACTATGGGCGCAACCATTTTCCGATTTGCCACGCCCCTAGTGGGCGTATCCGGAAAATCTTGACACTTTATAATTCGAGGGTATACACGAGTATATGTTCCAAATTTCAATTCTCTAGCTTCAATAGCGTAGAAAAATATTGCATTCATACGGACAGACGGACAGACGGACAGACGGCCAGACGGACAGACGGACATTTCACAAAACCAATATACTCTTTTTCCCTTTGGGAAACGAGTATAAAAATCCAGAATATATTAGAACTTTTGAAAAATTCCGATTATAAAAATTCCTGACTTCAAAAATAAATTCATTTTAACAACTGACGCAAGTAATGTAGCTCTTGGAGCTGTACTTTCTCAAGACGGACATCCCATTAGTTTTATCAGCAGAACCCTCAATGACCACGAAAATAACTACAGCGCCATAGAAAAAGAACTTTTAGCTATCGTATGGGCAACAAAAACCTTTCGACACTACCTTCTAGGTCGACATTTCGAAATCAATAGTGACCATCAACCATTATGTTGGTTATACAAAATGAAAGAACCAAATTCAAAATTAACCCGATGGAGAGTAAAATTATCAGAATACGACTTTGACATAAAATACATAAAAGGAAAAGAAAACCACATAGCTGACGCCCTATCGCGAGTAAGACTAGAACAGACTTATTTCGGAGAAGAAACACAACATAGCGCTGACGAAGACAATAGAAATTTAATTGGGATCACAGAAAAACCAATAAACACATTTAAAAGACAAATTATATTTTCTAAAGGCATTCCAAATATTAAAAAACCGAATTACTTCAAAAAATTAATAGTTTACATTACATACTATAACATGACATGACAAACACTAGCGTAATGTTTATAGACAGCGATGCAGATTTTGAAATCATTCAAAACGCACACAAAGAAATTATCAACACTAACCACACCAAAATTCTACGAAGCCTCATTCAATTTAAAAATATACACTTATATGCCGCATTTAAAGAACTTATTTTGAAAATACATGAAAAACTCTTACACCCCGGTATTCAAAAAACAAATAAACTCTTCTGTGAAACGTACTATTTCTCTAACAGCCAATTACTAACACAAAATATAATAAACGAATGCAACATTTGCAACTTAGCAAAAACCGAACACAGAAACAGAAAGATGCCAATGAAAATTACTCGCAAGGTCGAACATTGTCGCGATAAGTTTGTAATAGACGTAAGGCAAGCACTATCTTAGTTGCATAGATACTTATTCAAAATTCGCTACTCTCTAAAATATTAAAACAAAAGATTGGATAGAATGCAAAAATGCATTAATGCGTATATTTAATCAGTGGAAACCCAATGTTATTAAAAGCTGACAGACACGGCGCATTTTCCAGTTTAGCACTAAAAAATGGCTTGAAAATGAAGGAGTAGAAATACAATTAAATACTACAAAAACAGGAATAGCAAACGAAAAAATTAGAATAATTAACACTTTCAATGACGAAGAAAATAAACTCAGTAAAATAGAACCATTCTTTACATTTACAATCACGAAACAAAACATAACACTACTGGACAAACTCCTGCACACATATTCTTATATGCTGAACAACCAAAGTTAGACACTCAAGAAAAAAAAGAAAAAATAATAAATAAAATCAACAGTAACCGACAAGAATACGAAGTCGATACCAGATACCGAAAAGGACCGTTAAAAAAAATATAATTACACGTTACTATAAAACACAATTTAAAAAATTGAAGAAAATTAACCAATTGCAATTCCCGCAGGTTTCTACTTCGTAATCATACTATCTTTTACATTCTGTACAATATGCAACACTCAACAAATATAGATAAATAACTTGGCTACAGATCAAGGATACTTACTGTTCTCAGAGAAACCTCTAGAATTACCAACAAGATTCGAATATCACACTTTAAAAATTAACATAACTGAAATAATAATAGCAAACGAATATTTGCGCAAATTCATTTCTTTATTTAAAAATTCAACACAAATAAATCATTTATACAACAAACTGCAAAAAGAATTAAACGGTATAATTATTCATCATGAGAATAAACGTAGTAAACGCGTAGTAGGCTCATTTTCCTTTTTGGTACACTTAACGACAACGACAGAATAGAATTTGAAAAAAATATTAAAAACCTATCTTTAAAGTTCAGAAAGATATGGCGGATATATCTACGCCCATTGGGGGCGTGGCAAATCGGGAAAACTGTGTCTTCTTCAGTTTTAAAGCTAGAATGCTGAAATTTGGCACGTATCTTAACGCTGCGATTCTATAAAGATTGATAAACAGATTTTATGTCCACGCCCACTGGGGGCGTGGCAAATCGGATCCGAATATATAGTGATTTTACAAATTCAGCTATATTTTGAGCACTATTGATGCTAGAGACTTGAAATTTGATATATATACTCGGATAAGCAACCCAAGATCAAAAAGATATGGCGGACATACCTACGCCTTCAGGGCGCCTGGCAAATCGCAAAAACATTATTGCTCCTACAGTTCTAGATCTAGACGCTTCAAAATTGGATGTTTGTGTTACTGGGGGCCTCCTCTATTGATTCCCTAAAAATAAATCTTACGCCCCTTTGGGGGCGTGGTATATAAAAAAAACCCTGTAACTTTCACATTTTTGGATTGTAAGCATCCAAACTTTACAGTTACGTTACCCTCGACTCCATCTAGGAACTTGCCAAATATGATATGTCTACGCCTACTGGAGGCGGCAACTTGGCAAAAAAATTTGTAACGCTCAGCTGCAAATTTCATATGCCTGTGCCACCTATATAAATAAGCTAAATGAGAATTGCTAAGACGACAAACGGCATTTCTGAGAAATGTTAAGAAATATATGCAATTCGATTTGAATGTTGAAGTTCTGCAAATAATTTATCTGCTAAAATTATCATTTTTCGTATAGCCTAGGTCAGTTATGTTATTTTCTTTTTGTGTGTGTAACCATTAAAAAATGTGAATATCAAATACCGATATTTGTGTAAATTTGTGTAAAATTGACGATAGGACCCATCATGTATGTATGTATGCAGGCACGAACAGCTGCGCAACTATTTTCATGCCGTCGCCGCCGCGTCTCGAACGCGGACCCTTTTGCTTACACGCTTTTAATCTACCTGCTGCGCCACATCAGTTTTGCATTGCCTGTTGGTAAATCCGAAACTACTTTACTACAAGGGCGACTGTTGACAAATACAAAACTATAGAAGCTGCTGTTAATGCAAACACAATATAAACATAAATCAATCGCAATTGTGATTCTTAGAAAATGCTAAAATGCGCGCATATGAACGTATGTATTTATATGTGTACATACAAAAACGGTGGTCGGTTGAATGTATGCGTATAAAGGGCGATATTTCACAAATACAAAACTAAAGAAGCGTCTGAAAATGCAAACAGAATTCAATAACAATTTTGATTGAAGATTATGCTAGAATGAATGATGCTGAATTTATTTGTGACCATGCATAAGCAAACGCGCTTGCACGTTTCAATGTATGTACATATGTGTAAATGAAAATATATTTTGCTGTCGCTGCTTAACGCGTGCGTGTCATAATTGGCCAAACGTTTTGTTTAATAGATTGCGACTGACTTAACGGAACTTGATGAAACTTTTAGCATATGAATTTTATTGAATTTTTTACATTTTATAAAAATGCTAACTCATTCACATGGTTATATTTGCAACAGACCTTCAATTGGCAGTTTAGTTAAAAAAGCCGGTGTCCAAAATGTAACAAAAATTTAAATTGCATAAAATTCACATGAATCTACATAAATGCAAAATTTGAGATATATTATTAAATTGAATATACCGGATGCTCCTATGGACTCAACAACTTCACAAATCTGCACTCTTCACCTGATGAGTACCCTTGGCCTTGTCCTCTTTGAGCTTACTGCAATGAGTTGAAATGTGTCCAACTTCGCCACACTTGAAACAGGTTACATTCGATTGCTGTCTTCAACCTAACACACTCTTGCCACTATGCTCTGCAACACGGGAAGAACGACTTTGTTGCTGATGACATCTTATCGTTGAAAATTTCTGCCGTTTTATGTCGGTTGAAGCTGTTTCTCCTTGTAACGATTTCTTCCGTTTGTTGAATGCGAAATCTTTAAGCTTGGTCTGTATTTGACTCCTGTTGAAGTAAAGGTTAGACGTTGTAATGTGCTATCAATATGAGCCAACTGAGCAAGCGTAACAGAAACAGCAATCTTCTCCACATCCATATCACGCCATTTATTGATGAGTGACGTCACCATGCGACTAGCATAGCCCGTCGGTCGGGCTAGTTGATAACATAGTCAAAAACATATCAGCTGGTGTTTCTACACTGGTAAAGCGCTGAACGAAAAGTTCCTTCAACTCGGCCCAATTTATTTCGGGATAACATATTTGCGAAAGCCACTGCGACGCACTGCCTTCCAACGCTGCATTTCAGCCAAAATTATATTTACTGTAGCGCACCACGCAGACGCGGCGGCGGCGCTAACAAGATTTGCGTTAAATTTCGGCAACACTACTGTCTTATCAGTTGTTGTTTCAGATGGCGGTGATTTTAATGCTTTCATAATTTCGATTACATTTTTATTTTGGATTTCCATTAACACTTGCCATGGATCATTTGGCATTTTCGGTAGAGAGACAGATCCCACTTCTGATGTTGCAGCATCGTTTATATCATTTTTGTTTGACATTGCTTTAGCGCAGTGAGTTTCGTTTACACACAGATCCCGAATACAAATGAAGTGCTTGCGTTCATTTAATTATCTCGTGCATACCGAAACCGGTGTATTGGTTTTTATAATTCATGATTCATTTGCCCATTTGGATGCATTCATGCAGATGTCTAATACGCAACCAACAGAAACACAATTAATACACAAAAGCAATTGTTAACCTTGAATATATCCACGTGTACACTGTACAACACATATCAACACATCCAAAATATTACACGAACTTATAAAACACAGACACAAAACAAAAAGTAAGCACAGAAAATCCAATAAGCTCGTTTGTTTTGATTCCAAGCGTTAGCGATCGTACTTGCACGTCACAAAAATATCGATAATCGCTCCGATACTCAGTTCAGGGGTTGCTTTTCTGACGTCACTGCTCCAGCAAGTACACTTTAAAAACAAATACAAATAAATAAATAAATAAACATCCTTTTTTACTTCTTTTTATAAGAATACCAAAATTTAAAAATTTATAAATATTTTGGATTCTTCTACCACTTTTTTTTTTAATTCTTGTATTCATACATATTTTTATTTTCATTTTCAGTTTAGTTTTTTTTATTTATGGTTTTTTTGTTTTTTTTTTTTTTTTAATCGTATTGAGTCTCTTCGCTTCCAAAACGTGGTTTATCTATATTTTTGGCCTGTTCGGTTGACAAATCCTGCCATTTTGTCAACTTCTATACTCACTCTACGAGTAACCGTCTGTCTCTAAGGCAAACCTTTCCGACAAATAACTTCAAGTTAGTCTCTATGTCTGATCGTTCTACCCGATCGCAACTGAGTGCACCTGCTTAGCTTTTTATCAAGCGCAGCTCCTCTGTATCTCTCATTCCGTCCGGGAACAACAGACTTCAAACGTGGTCCGAGAGAGTTCTCAGTTGAGAGTGTTGACACGTATTTTTTTGTGCTCTTGAGTTTTAATTAAATTATCACTTATTATTTCACTATAATTGTCACACTATCGCGTTCGGTTAACTTTGGATAACTATCATTACATTGCTGTGCAAGGTTTGATCCGCTGTGCTTTGTGCTTCAGTTATTACCGATTTTCATTTTCGGTTTTGGTGCATCGGCGATTTTGATTTCTATTATCGTTTTTGTTTTGCGTCGCTGTTTGCCGGCTTTCTGTTTCATCTGCTCTCACTTGTTGTTGTATGTTTACATTTTGCATACACACTTGTGTCTGTATTTGCTCTCATTAGTTTGTTTTGTGCACAGTATTCTTATTTGTGCGCGATTCTTATTAGTATTGCCGCTCTTTTTGTTGTTGTTTGTTTTTAGTGCTCTCAACACGTTCTTATCTCTTTTAGTTTTGCATTCTTTCGCTTTTTGTTTTTTTTCTCGCTTCAATTTTGTTTAACCCCAATTGCCAATATGACATGCTGTAAGAAATCATGTTCTTTTAGGCAGGTTGTTGACTTTGCACAAGCACAATTTGTTAATTGTTGGTTGTGTGAGAACTTGATGCACACTAAATGTGCTGGCCTCACTGGGCGTGACTATGACAATATCATGTCCACTACCAAAATTGGTTGCGGTGGCTTACGTTGGTCTTGCCCGACTTGCTTGGAAAAACAAATTAATTTTTCCAAGATGTATAATTCGGTGAGAGTTCAATTTTTAAAACTGTGCAATATTTCAAAACAGCTTTCTAGTGATATAGAAGCTGGTGAAGAAATATTAAAACAGTATAATTTTGAAACTCCACACAATCTAATGGAGACTACAACATTGTTGGTACCACCTTCTGTACCAATGTTGTCTCCAAATTCTTTAGCTCCTACTTCACCTAATCCAGACTCTATTTCCAACCCACCTTCTGTAGACTTGTCTACACCACCTGGTGCTACTGGTACTTCTAATAAAACTGTCGAGCCTAATCAAAGTCCCACTATAAAAGTAAGAGCGTCCCCGGTTGTTGTTCAAACAGTGAATAACAATCTGTTAGCGACCTCTGAACCCATGGTGCCCACTTTATCAGTTGTGTCTCCTCGAAAGCAGGTTTTTTTATCCAGGCCCTCATCTGATACGACGTGCGATTCAATATCAGCGTTTATCGCTAGTAAGTCTCCAGCAAATGTTTTTATCTCGAAGTTTAATTTCGCAACACCACGTGAAATTGCTTCCTTTGAAATCAGTGTGCCGCTTGAGCACTTCACAACTATATGTGATGCCAAGTTTTGGCCACCGCATATAGTTGTACATGAATTCAAGCTTAAGAATCGAAGCCGATTGCCTCCAGTATCATTGAACCCTACTTCGGTACAATCTTCAGCTAATATTGTATCAAAAAACTAAATAGTATAAATTCTTTATCGAATCTGTCTTTGGGATATCAAAACGTTCGAGGCCTAAATTCCAAACTTTATGGTTTATTTTTAAGCAGTTTCAGTTTTCAATATGATGTCATTGTGTTCACTGAAACGTGGCTTAGTCCTAAAATTTATAATAGTGAGATTCTCTCTAATAACTTCACTATTTATAGATGTGATCGATTGATTCGCAGAGGAGGGGGTGTCTTAATAGCTGTTAAGGCCGATATCCTCTCCGAATCATTAAGTTTCAAAGCACTTCATGATGCTGAGATTATTGGGGTTAAAATAACTCTCCCATCTCTTTGCATATATGTCACTTGCTCATATGTTCCTCCCTCTTCTGATATACAAGTCTATGCACAACATATAACTTGTATTAAAGAAATTTTTGAACATGTAAATGATAATGACTTATTTATAGTGCTAGGTGACTTTAATATACCTAACACTACTTGGTCGTCAGCTCCCAATTTTAACTACCTTATTCCGTCTACAGATCATTATCTTTTTGATGAACTGTTTAGTCTATCAATGTTTCAAATGAACTCTATTTTGAATCATTTGAATCGTTCACTTGATCTGGTTTTTATACCCTGAGCCCATTGAAAATGGGAAATCAGGGTATAATGGTTTTGTTAAATGTATGTAACAGGCAGAAGGAGGCGTGTCAGACCCCACAAAGTATATATTCTTGATCAGGGCGACGAGCTGAGTCGACTTAGCCCTGTCCGTCTGTGTGTCCGTCCGTCTGTCCGTATGTTTGAACGCGTCGATCTCAGAACGTAGTTGACCTAGAGACTTGAATTTTTTTTTTTTTTTTTTTTTTGGGTCCGTGGATAGCACGCGCAGGTCAAGTTTGTTACCAAAAAACGATATCTATGTTTGTGTTATGTTATCGAATTTTGTTTTGAGTTCTTTATTTTTGAAATTAAATAACATGGCTCAACCTCTTCAGTTAAGTGTCAGTTTAGAACTGTCTTTATTCATTTCAAAGTCAAAGTTACAATGTTGCTGCTTATTATGGCGTCATAGCTGTTTCTTTTTAATTTTAGTTTCAAGTTTGATTTCATAATGTTGCTGGTTCTTTCATCATCCCAAACATGCAACATTTAGGTATGGACTTTGTCTTTTAGTGATGACAAATCGCTTAAAAATATGCTTATATCGATTACCTTAAATGCATATATAACTTCTCCCTCATCTAAAAATAAGAATTCTCCTGAATTCTGTATTGTTATTAACTTTCTTACTATCGGTAATATATAAGGTAGGTATTACTTATAATTATTGTTTTTTTTTTTTTTCAGTTAGGTATTTGATGAGTTATCATTTTTGTTTTCTGTATATTTGTAAATACGTTTTATATTTGCAGGGTTAATATTCTTAAGTTTAGCTTTTTTAAACTTTGGTACTTCTTTGTGTCTTACTGCCTTATAGTTTTTAATAAACCCCTCTTCTCTTTTTTCTTCATAATTTTCTCTGTTTTGGTTGTTTTTATCAAGCATCTTGATTTTAGTGGTTTCTATATTATTCTTAATGATTTTAAAATCTTTTTTATTATTATGCGCTTCAAAAGGTATGCATTTAATATTAGAGTGGTACCTGTCGTTATAATTTCTTACTGCCCTTTGCATAATTTGTTTTACTGATATGTTTTCTGTTTCTGAATTATATATTATCCTAAATTTTTCTGCCAATGAGTTATGCAGTCTTTCTACATCTGCATTGCCTGTATGGCTGTTCGGTTTTGTTAAATGTAATTCAATATTTTCTCGGCTTAATAGTTCTTTAATTCTTATTGAATTAAATTCATTGTCAGCTACAATCTTATTTGGTTTGCCTATTTTAGTAAAATGATTTTCGATCTGCTCTATAATGGTTATATGGTTCCTATCGTTTAGTGGGTAAACGGCTGCAAATTTCGAAAATTTATCTATAATAGTTAAGAAATATGTGTTTTTTATTACGTATGTGTCTATATGTATTATTTGGTTTTTATCCGAGGGAGTTTCTGTCTTAACAAATTTGTTTTTAACTTGGTTTCTGTCATATTTGACTTCTTTGCAAAAGTCGCATTGGTTGATCACTCTCTGTATTAATTCTAATAACTTAGGGTAAAATATTTTATTTTTTATTTTGTTGTACGTCTCTTGAATACCTGAATGCATACTCTCTTGTACATGGTAAATAGATATTTGTTTTACAGCTTTCGTTTCAGTTTCTATATCTTGAGCTCTATGTGTGCATTTAGTGAATTCTATTTGTTTGTTGTTAGAGTATAATTGAACTAATTTTTCTTGCACTATATTATATTCCTGATCCGGTAGATCTGAATATATGCCTACTTTTCCTTTGTTTAAGTATTTCGTAAAAATTTCTTCCATTGTTGGGAAGTCGTGTTTTGCTATGAAAATTATTCTTTTTCCATGAATCGTTTTACACTCTTCTGTTTTGGAATTTGTTATTATTATTTGTGTTTTATATTTATTTACTATTTCTTCCTTTATTAGAAAATGATCCTGTAAATTTTCTTCTGCTGAATGTATAGTTGCTGCTAACGAATAGTTATCTTCTGTGTCTTCAATATTTGTTATTATGTTTATGTCTGATATATTGTCATTGTTATCTTGCTGTGGGTCAAAATCATTACCTTTTATTCTGCTTAAGAAATCGGCTACTCTGTTTTCTCTTCCTCTTTTACTAAAATTTGATGGTAGCCTTTTGCTAGATCTATTGTTGTGAAGTACTGGGCTCTTCCGAGTTTATCAAGAATTGAATTTATATTAGGAATCGGAAATTTATCGTCGATGGTTATTTCGTTAAGTTTTCTATAATCTATTACAATGCGAAATTTTTGTTGTTTTGAATTGTCTAACTTTTTTGGTATTACTAAAAGTGGGCTCGAATATCTTGAATTGCTTTTTCTAATAATTCCCTGTTCTTCCATTTCTTTTATCTGTTTTCTGACTTCTTCCTCATGCTGTGGTGGGTATCTATATAGCTTTGAATAAGGTTGTTCATCTGTAGTTGTGCGTATTTCATGTTCTATTTCGGTTGTACTAGTTAGTTTATCTCCTTCTTTGAAAAAAAGTTTACTATATCGTTTTATAATTTTCTTAACTTCAATTACTTCTTGTGTATTCAAATGATCTAATGCCAAGCTATCATATTTATCTATAGTACTCTCTAATGCACAGATTTCTTCATATTGATATGGCTTATTTATTATACGGTTTTCTTTGTGATTTAATGTTAAACTGTTTCTTTCAATATTAATAACTGCACTTAAAAATTGTAGAAGGTCTATACCTATAATAAAGTTATACTTTCTTCCCTTTAGTGGGGCTAACTTCCAGCGGATTCTAGCGTTGTTTGGTAAATTAAATTCTCTAGGTGCTGTTGTATGAATTTCATACTCTATTATGTCCTTACTATTAATTGTGCTATATGATATGGGTTTATTCAGCTTAATCTTTGTGTGCCCATTAATTTGGTTGTTAACTAGACTTAAACTTGCTCCTGTATCTATTAATGCTATATATCTATGTTTATCGATGTTTAGTTCTAATAATGGTAGGCATTCCGAGGCTGCTTCATAAAAAAACTGTATTATTAACCTCTGCCTGGTCGTAGTCATTTCTTGTTTCTTGGTAACTGTTTGTATCTTGCTTTGTTTCTAGGTTTTCTATTTCCATGGGTTCTGAATTCCTTGACCTATACTGTTTTGACTGTTGTGAATTTGTTTGCTGATGATTTTGGTTAGGATGACTCTGTCCTGAATTGTGTTGAGTATAATCTTGTCTGTACTGACCTGAGTTGTTTCTGTACCATTGTTGCTGATTGTTTTGTTGGTAATTTTGTTGATTTTTGTTGTGACCACTTTGTGGTTGATAATAGGATTGTTTGTTATTGTTATAATTTTGTTGATAATATTGTTGCTTCTTGTTATAATTTTGTTGCTTCTTGTTATAATTTTGTTGTTGGATATTTTCGTTTTTGTAGTTATGATTTTTCTTGCTACCTATTGGGTTTACTTTTCTTATATTGAAATCTAATACAATTATTTTTGTATCTACGTAACATCATTATTATTTAGAATCTCATTTAAATTTCTTTCTTCGTATATTTTATCAAGTAAAGTGCCTTGAGTCATTTCTTTAGCTGCATTTACTAGTAAACTTTCTACGTTACTTAAATCTATAAAATGATCGATTTGATGGTAAACTTTTAATTCGTCTGTTTTATACTTAATATTTTGTAGTTCTGCTACAAGTTCGCTTACTGTGTCTACCTTTAATTCATAAATTTTACGGTAAATTTGATGGGGTTCCGTGTCCGGTCGATACCTCAGCTTTAGGGTTGACTTGATTAGCTCCCAGTTGTCTGGCGCCGGTATATTGATAACTACATTCTTCGCCTGTCCTTGGATTGTCTTGTTGAAGATTGTCCTAGTGGCCTCTCGTCTTAGTTCAGTGTCCTCCACTCCTTGGAGAAGGTACTCCACGCTGCTGAAGAACGAGTTAATCGATATATCACCTGTTCCTGTGAACGTTGCCAAATAATTGATGTTTTGAAACAACCGTTCCTTCTGAGCCGCATTGGTGTTTCCCTGGAGCGTGACGTAAGCTTGATGTAGCTCCTCTAGTTGCCGCTCCTTGTTGATCAACTGCTCATATAATTGCTGCGGTGACATTTGTGGGTTATCTTGTGCCATCCTGCTTTTGTCGTAATATACTGCTCTATTTTGTTTTCTGGTTGCCAGCGTTGAGATGTACTTTTTAAAAGTTGTCAACTTATTTGTAGTTTGACCTCTTTTTTCGATTTATTAAACTTGTCAACTTATTTTAAGTTTGACTTTTTTTTTCGATTTATAAAACTTGTCAACTTATTTTTAGTTTGACTTTTTATTTTATAATGATCGATTTATAAATTTGTCGACTTATTTTTAGTTCGAATTTATCACAGAATCCTTTTTAAAAAAAAAGGATCCTACCGGCTGCGCCAATTTTGTTTTGAGTTCTTTATTTTTGAAATTAAATAACATGGCCAAACCTCTTCAGTTAAGTGTCAGTTTAGAACTGTCTTTATTCATTTCAAAGTCAAAGTTACAATGTTGCTGCTTATTCTGGCGTCATAGCTGTTTCTTTTTAATTTTAGTTTCAAGTCTGATTTCATAATGTTGCTGGTTCTTTCATCATCCCAAACATGCAACATTTAGGTATGGACTTTGTCTTTTAGTGATGACAAATCGCTTAAAAATATGCTTATATCGATTACCTTAAATGCATATATAACTCGCGCAGGTCAAGTTTATTTCGTATGAACGATAACTATTTTTGTTGTAATGTTATCGATTTTAATGCTTATCGAAAATATGTTTTTAAGGCGTAGTTTGTGTATCGTTTGAGCTAGAGACTTCAAATTTGCTGTGTAGTTACGTCTAATAAATACGGAGATTACGTAATCTTTAAATTTTTGATGCTACGCCCCATTCATCCCCAATAGCCCCTATTTGTGAAAGGCGCAAATTAAATACTAGAGACTTGTGCTTTGGCAAATACAAATATATGAATGCCATTAATAAGTTGTGAAAGTTCGATGCACTTAGTCCATCGCTAAGAAAAGTTATTAAGCAATTAAGTTCCCATAGTTGTGCCCACATTGCAGCCCAAGCGCAGTCGCTGCGTTAACTGCGCAGTTGGTAGAGCGCGCGCTTATGCTTGCGTGCATATATATGTGTGTGTATGTGTTGTTTATATGCATGCATAAAAGATGCGTAGAATGATTTGATATTTGGCTCTTCACAGGGCTCAGGGTATCCCCTAGTCGAGCAGTCTCGACTAGAGCACTCTTACTTGTTATTAATGACGATTCTATCATTAATGTTACCAGAACAACCCCTATTTGTATGCCAGAAGATTTGCATCATCCCACCTTAGATGTCTTGTTTTCCATAAAGATGTCACCTATTTCTGCCCCGATTCCTCAAATATGGCGTCGCTGTTTTTATAAATGCAATTTTGTCTTGCTTAATGATTTAATTAATGCAAATGACTGGACGCTTTTATACGACTCAGTTAATGTTAATTTGGCAGCTAACATTTTCTATGAAACTTTAAGCTCTATCCTTGATGTCTGTGTCCCTTCGTACCACTCTAGGCCTGCTTCTAATAAGCCCCCCTGGTTTACTCAGACTCTTTCTAATTTTAGAAACATTAAAACCAAATGTTTTAAGCATTTTAAAAAGTCTGGTTCAATCGTTGACTGGTCTAAATACTCAATAGCCAAGTCAAATTTTAATCTTTTAAATGCTAGATGTTATGAGAATTACCTTTTACGTTGTAAAAGGAAATTCGTTCGTGATCCGAAGCAATTTTATTCATTTGTAAACTCGAAGCGTAAATCATACAATTTACCTTCCATGTTTTTCTTTGGAGAAGAAAAAACTTGTAATGATCAAGATTCCTCAGATCTTTTTGCAAAATTTTTTCAATCCACTTATTCTTCCGATGTCTCACACGCCCCGTCGTACTCATATGAAAGTCCTGCAACGAATGTTTCCCTTGTGTCTCTGGTTTCAGCCATTCGGACATTGAAATCATCTTTTTCTCCTGGTGCTGATAATATTCCAAGTTGTGTTATAAAGGAATGCAGTGCTTCGTTACAGTTACCTTTATTAGAACTATTCAATTTGTCCCTGGAGACTTCTGTTTTTCCATCTATTTGGAAAGAATCATTTATTATTCCATTACATAAAAAAGGTGGAAGGTCTGACATTTCAAATTATAGAGGCATAGCTAAACTGTCTGTAATCCCAAAATTATTTGAAAAAATTTTAACTTCAAATTTACAACACTTTTGTAAATCGATTATTTCGCCATCTCAACATGGTTTTTTCCAGAATCGATCAACTTCAACTAATTTATTAGAATTTTCTTCTCTAATTAACGATAGCTTTTTAAATAAAATGCAAACTGATGTTATTTATACTGATTTCAGGAAAGCATTTGATTCAGTTAATCATAATATCTTAATTTGCAAACTTGATCATTTAGGATTTCACCCTAAACTTGTGTCTTGGATTTCAACCTATTTGAAAGGCAGGACTCAAAGGGTATTGTTGCGGACATCAATTTCGAAGCTTATTTCTGTTTCATCAGGTGTACCGCAGGGCAGTCATTTAGGACCGCTGCTTTTTACCCTCTTTATCAATGATCTTCCTAGCTGTATTGTTCACTCCAAAATTTTTATGTATGCAGATGATGTAAAGCTCTGCCTTTCATACTCCAACTTACTTGACCATCTTCTCCTACAAGATGATATTAATTCCTTTCAGCGTTGGTGTGTGACTAATCAGTTGCATTTAAATTGCTCTAAGTGTATGACAATGACCTTCAGTCGTACCATTCCCCATTTTGTTAATTACACTATTAACAACATTTCTCCCAATGTTAATTACATCATCCAATATTTTAATTACACTATTAACAACATTTCCTTGCAACGAATTTTGACTGTCAAAGATCTGGGTGTTATTTTTGACACAAAATTTTCTTTCAATCTTCATGTCTCTACTATCGTAAATGACTCTAAAGGTGCTCTTGGTTTTATTAAACGCTGGTCAAAGGAGTTTAAAGATCCCTTTATCGCAAAACTATTATATACTTCGCTGGTTCGACCTATTTTAGAATATTGTTCAATTATTTGGTCTCCACAGCATAAACTGTATCAGGATCGTATCGAATCGGTCCAGAAACAGTTTCTTATTTTTGCGTTGCGTGATTTAAACTGGGATCGTAATCTTCGTTTACCATCTTACCAGAGTAGGCTTCTTCTTATTAATCTTCCCTCATTAATCAATCGTAGAACAATTCTGGGGATTGTTTTCCTACATAATTTGATTATTGGTAAAATTGACTCGCCATGTCTGTTAGTTCAGCTTAATTTTTCTGTTCCCTCCAGAACAAGCAGACACTTTCGTCCGTTGTATTTACCTTTACGCACATCGGACTATTCTTTGCATAGCGCGTTTCACGTGTTATGTAGTAATTATAATAAATATTATCATGTGTTCTCCTCTGAACTCTCTCTTCCCTTAATAAAATCATTGCTTGCAGGTCATCTTCGTGGTAGCCTGTAATCTTAAATTTTGTACTTATATCTAAGACTATAATTAATTTAATTTGTAAGTTTCCCACAAATACTCTCTACCTTGTATAGCTTCTATAATATCACTGACTAAAATGGCTGTGAATTCGGGCATAGCTGGCCGTACTGGCAAATAAAGTACCCCCACCGAGTTGGTGGTATTATTGATAATTTATGTTATTTTAGGCTTTATAATTATATAAATATTTCTATTGTTTACATTTAAGTTGACTCCAGTTTTGTCAATGTCTTTTTAATAATAAATAAATAAATAACACCATCCGCTCTGAAGCCCACAAATCCGTTAACTAAAATGTCGCTGTCCGACTGCATTTCTGCTGCGGACAGGCTCATTAAATTTGAGTCCCGCATCGACCAATCCGGAGAGACTGGTTCGACCCTGGCAGATCAGCTCCAGGCCTTAGAGATCCGACGGGATCGAGTCAAGGTCCTGTGGGAGAAAGCTGAATTACAGTACGAAGCATGTTCCAAAGCGCTTAGTCAGGGGGCGGGCAATGGAGAAATTGAGGCCATGGAAACTAAATTCGATCCCTGCTATACCGTTTATGAGCTGTGTGCCGCCCAATTGGACAGGCGAATTGACGCCGTGTGCGCACCGAGTGCACCGCCCGCTCCTGTGACCGCTACTATTGTTTCCTCGGGCGGCTGTCGCTTTCCTTCCGCCGACACAGAAGTGTTTCATGGCGATTACTTGCGTTGGCCTACGTTTCGTGACCTCTTCACAGCCATCTATTTTAACAATCCACGGCTGACTGCGGTAGAAAAACTATTCCACCTTAACTCTAAAGCCGCAGGAGATGCAAATTCTCTAGTCGCAGAGTGTCCTATCACTAACGACGGATTTGCATAGGCTTGGGGCGCCTTGTGCGACCAGTTCGAGAATAAACGGTTGCTAGTCAACACCCAGTTTAAAATCCATCCATCCATCCTAACCAAGGTCCCAAAAGAATCAGGCGCGGCTCTCAGAGAGTTGAATGGTAGCATGAGCAGATGTGTCACTGCGATCGAGCATACTCAAATCTCCACGGATAATTGGGACTGTATCCTTGTGTTCCTGTGCACTTCAAAATTGCCTGAAGAGACTCGATCTGTCTGGCGGCATTCTCTGACAAATAAGTCAGAAATCCCAGCCTGGAAGGACGTGAGTCATTTTCTTAGCGAGCGTGCGCGAGCACTCGAAGCTATGGTAGCTGACAGGTCGATTCATGCCGCGCCAACGCCTGCCGAGGTCCGCGAACCCTGCCCCTTTCAAACGGCTGAACTCCTTTGAAGCCCAAGTCGCCACAAAGGGCAAGAAATGTGTGTATTCAAAGGAGAACCACCCAGCCCGACTCTTTCCTCGCTTCCTCCAAATGTCTATTCAACAGCGAGAGGCCTACATTAAGCAGAAGAAGCTGTGTCTGAACTGCTTCGCACGCGGTCATCTGGTGTACAGATGCACCAGTGCGCACAGCTGTCAGAAATGCAACGATCGTGATAACACCCTGCTCCATAAAGAGCAGGAATCCTAACATGGCGCTGCATCCGGGGCTGGCGTACCCCTTCATTCGCCAAACAGACGTCGCCCACGTCCAGACGTAGGTGTTATCCTCGGTACGGCATTGATACGAGTGTCAGGCTTAAGCTAAGCTGTGACAGCCCGATCGCAAAAGCTTTGCGATTTCCATATCGGGACTCCAATGAAGCCGAGACTGCGTATTGAAGCTTCTACTCTCGCCCTCCCAGTCTTGCTGGCAATCTTCCCTCATATCCGATTCCACAAGACTTGCTGAACCGACTTCCGGGCATCCAATTAGCGGACCCTTCGTTCTTCAAGAGCTCCCAGATTGATGTTCTTATCCGTGCGGATATCCTTCCGTCTATTGTTCAGGGGGATTCCGTCCAAGCGTTTATGGCTCACTGCTCGGGCAAAAGACAATCTTCGGCTGGATACTTACGGGCCCAGTCACGCAAAACGAGGGGAAAACTGTCTCCTCCTTCTCGACTCAAGTCTCCTTTTCAGAGGAAGTGAAGCTTGATCAGCTTGTCTCCAAATTTTGAGAGGTGGAGGATATTCCGAAGAGAGTCAGAGAACAAGACTCTGTTTGCGAGGACAACTTTGTCCAAACGACAAGGAGAGACAAATCTGACACATATGTAGTGACGCTTCCTTTTAAAGATCCCGACCACGTTCACTTGGGCCATTCGAGGTCTATCGCTCTCGGTCAAGAACGAGAATAGGTTGGCAAAATATCCGCCGCCCAAAGCCGAATATGACTCCATACTCCAAGAATATCTTAACTTGAGTCATATGAAGCCAGTTCCCGCGTAAAGCAATTCTGCCAACAATTTCTATTTGCCGCATCATGCTGCACTACGACAAAAGTGAGAGTCGTTTTCAACGCATCCTGCCTCAAATGGGAAAAGCCTGAATGATATCCTTCACCCAGGTCCTATTCTCCAATCCGACCTCACGATGCAAATCCTTCGATGGCGATTCTATCGATACGTCGTTAATGTCGACATTGAGAAAATGTATGGACATATTGACCGAATTGTGCTTTCCCAGATCTCAAAGCTATTTGATCCTGCCGGGTGGCTAGCTCCGTTCGTCATCCGGGAGTTGGACTGGGACCAGCCTCTGACTACCAACCTCCATAATAAATGGCAAGATTTTCTATTGAGCTATCCTGCTCTACGTGAAGTAAGCGTACCCCGATGGGTGCATTTTCAGCCTCAGGACAAGGTTCAGTACCAAGTGCAAGTGGACAACCTTCGGTCGCCAACCGCATCAATAAAATTTCTGAGATTACTGATCCCGGTAACTGGTTTCACGTCCGATCCGAGGACAATCCGGCAGACTTAGCTAGCAGAGGAGTGTCCCCACGAGAACTGCAATCGAGTGCCTTATGGTTTCACGGTCCAGATTGGCTCCGACTCCCTCAAAAACAGTGACCACTCTTGAGCAACGAGCGGCTAAGTGTCTCTTGGCCAAGTGGCTTCCTCGGTCCGACCTTGTAAGCAGGTTTTCGGAACTCAACAGCGTTCTTCGCGTCACCGGTTGGATTTTCCGTTTCATTAACCGGTGCAGAAAGTCCGTCCCTCCTCCATCGCAGGATCTCGGAGCTGAACAACGTTTAGCACCGTTTCATCAAGCTGTGGCAACAAAGTGAGTGCATACTCACATGAGCGAAATCGACTGCTTACTCAAAAAACAGAAACTTTCTACCTGTAGTCCTGTGTGCAACCTTAATTCGTTCCTGGATATCAAGGGAATCCTGAGAGCATGCGGGCGCGTTCAAGCGTCTGAGTGCTTAGGCTATGACGAATGCCATCCAATCCTCCTCCCCTATTCAAGCGCCTTCCTCCAATTACTGGTCCGCTTCATTCATCGCATCTCCTTGCACGGCTGAAACCAGTTAATGGTGGGGCCTATTAACTCTAGATTTTGGATTCCCAAGCTTATAATACTGGTCAAGTACGTAATCAACGCATGTTAGACATGCGTTGTTGACCGCGATCGTCTTCAAACACAAATGATGGGCGACTTGCCGAAAGAGCAACGACCTTCTCAATGCCATTCACCATCACTGGACGACGTGAAGAATTATATGGGACGCGCGTGCCTAATAACGAAGCGATACGTCTGCGTCTTCGTATGCTTCAGTACAAAGGCGGTTCACCTGGACGTCACATCCGACTTGACCACGCAGAAATTTCTAGCGGCATTCTCGCGGCTGGTCGCTCGACGTGGATGTCCTCATAAGCTGTATTCTGAAAACGGAGCAGCTCTGCCCCGAGAGTTCTTGGAGACCGTCAGATCGGAGGTCATTGCCAAGCATAGCCACCCAAGCCTATCCTGGTACTTTAATCCACCAAGTGCTCCACACATGGCTGTCTTATGGGAAGCCGGCGTTAAAAGTTTTAAAGCCCTTTTCTACAAATCCACATCCATTGCGAAATACACCTTCGAACCCTCCTCGCTGAAATCGAAGCATGCCTTAACTCCAGGCCAATTGCACCCATATCCGAGGATGTGACCGACCTTCTCGATCAAACTGCGGGCCAATTTCTAGTCGGTGGACCTCCCTTGTCCATAGCCCCGAATGCAATGTCTATCCTGAATCGCTGTTAAACATGGAATACGTTTCTCTTTCCAGTCTTTTTTTCGACGCGCTGTTCCAATTGGACTCCAGCTGAACGTTCGGACGCCAATCCAAGCCATCGAGCGGGAAACTGGGCCTCCAGGGATCACGCTCGCCGACAGCAGATGGTCACGCCCTGGATCTGTGTCAATTGTTCTGGGGGTGGACGTGTATCCTCATGTCATCCTTCCGTGGATCATTCCCAGCACCGACGGCCTTCCAATGACCCAAAATACCGTGTACGGATGGGTCCTATCGGGCGCCTGCTCATAGGCGCAGGCCAGGTCTTGCAATCCTTGCAAGGGGGGAGTATGTTTATGTCAGATTTCATTAAACAGAACTGCTCCTCCCTCCACATCCCAATTCTATGTTATTAACAGCGCTGTTAATAACATAAGTTCCAACACCAGCTCTCCTGCTGGTTCCCTGGCGCCTTCTTTGGACTTTCCTCTCCTTTTCTTTACTTTACTTTACTTTTACTTCCTTCTTGTATGCACGTTGACGGTAAAAATCTGAATAAATGGCAAATTATTCCAGCTGAAAGTTCGGAAGCCAATACGGGCCATCGACCGGGAAACTGGACCTCCAGAGATCACCCTCGCCGACAGTAGCTGGTCACGCCCCGGATCTGTATCCTCACGTCATCCTTCCTTGCACTTTATCTTTAAGCCTTCAAATATTGTTGGGAAGGCTAGCTCTTCTGAATCGCTATCTTCGATCATATATAATGGTCGCTGACCTTCTCCAGGGGCTATAACTATTCTTTGCAGTGCTATATTTTCTACAGGGACATTTTCTAAAAGAGTTTCCTGGCCTCCTGGGTTGACATCTTCTGGCTCTCTAATATTCTGCTCGTTTGTCTATATAGGGTCAGCGTTTATCTGGCTATTTTAAGATTCCACACATGTGGCCTTTCTTCATCTATCGCACTGCATGCTAGTCGTTAAGTGCGTAGAAGGCATGTTTACATATTTATATATATTTTTATGTTCATGCCTGAACATTCTGCGAGGGCGAGAAAAGGTGACAAGTAGTAATTGCTGTCTCTGGTTTCTGCTCTTAATTATATTCAAGACAATGACAATTATTACTATTCCAATCCTTGTACAATTTATGTTCGTGCCTGAACATTCTGCGGGGCCCGGAAAATATGATAGCCAGATATGGTCGAGTACTCAGCTGCTTCCTTGGTCTTCTGCGCAGGTGGCGGTTCCCATTCCAAGTGAAATCGGTTCTCTTTAGAATGTGTACACCCTTTGTAGATGTCGTCAATGGTTGAGTGAGCTGAGAGAGAGGCCGCTTGCATCATTGCTACCGATGTCAAGGTCTCCAAATTAGGGTCATCCACTTTTTGAAGATTATGCTGCCTTAGAGCAGCTATTGATAAGCATTGCCTTTGGGATACGATATTTTCCCTTGAAATGGTGTTGTTGCTGTTCTCAATGAAGTGCTCGACCGCCGATTTCATTGTCTTTAATATATTTGCAGGCTTAGTGGTTTCCGAAGCAATTTATTGTTTCAAAGTTTGTGCTGTGGTCGCTGAAGCGGTGTTTGCTGAACTTGAGACGATACCATCATTTTTAACTCCAGCTGAACTTCTAGTTGCAGTTGCAGTTGATGCAGAAGTTTTCTGGACATCCTTCGGGCTGCTATCAATGGAAGTATCGTCAATCGACTGATCTTCCTATAAGATATCTGTTGATGTCGATATCGAAGATGTGACAGCAATTACACACTCGTCCCCATCTTCTATGTCCTCCTGCTTCTGTGGTTGATCCTTTTTAGATATATTTCCCACTTACCATTTATCTTCTCCTAATCCTCCCATGTGAGGGCTTGCCGGCGGGATGAAATGCCACTCGCTGTTCCGTTTTTCTGGCACTGGTTCCAGACCACTATTTTCTTTTTTAGCGGCGGTTGTTTGGCTTGATACCTTCTGATCAGCGACGGCGTCCCTATGAACGGAGGTGCTCTCGAACTTGCGGATACTGCCTTCAAAATTGGTCTTCAGTTCCTTGTTCATTGGCTGGTTAATGGAGCTTTCCAATAGTTGGCACCTTTTTGCATAGCGCTTGCACAAATAGTCCCACGCTGCATTGTAGTTTCCAACTGCAATTGAGAAATGGCTTATGACCACTGTTGCGTCTCCCTTGATACACATTTTTAGGTAAATCAACTTAGTTTTATCGCTGATATCCTTCCTGTTGTGAATCATGTTCGAGAATATCTCGAAGAACGCTGGCCATTTTTTTGGATTTCCATAGAAATGAGGAAGTTTTGGTTTCTGGGGCTTTGGATTTTGGAACAGCGTAAGTCACTTACTCTTCTGTTAAGTTTATCTGACAGCCTGTCGACGAGGAATTCCAGTTCTTCTATATCGTCGCTGTCGTAGGCAGACTTTCCATATCCTGCCTGTAAGTCCGCGAATAGTGTCTGGACTTCGTTCAATAGAAAGTTTAGCTTATCTTTATGTTCAAAGATTTATTCCTGGTTGCTTGACCTTAGCTTGGCATATACTTCTTGATGCACTGCCTTATATATATTTTTATGTTCATGCCTGAACAACTAGCATAACCACTTCAAAATTTCTAAATAAAAAATAAAAAAAATAAAAAAAGTTACGCCGTCGCGACGGCGCGTCGTTATTGCGTTTCGAACTCAAAACTTTTCGCTTACGCGCTTTGCATCCACCGACCAGGCCACACCAGTATACACTGCCTACTGGCAAATCCCAAAGTAGTTCACAAGGGCGGCATATGACAAAAACAAAACTAAAGAATCCAACGAAGCAGATCAATCGCAATTGTGATGTTTAGAATATGCTGAAAAGCGCGCATATGAACGTTTTGTATGTGTACATACAAAAACGGTGGTCTGTTTGAATTTATACGTGTAAAGGGCGATATATGACAAATACAAAACTACAGAAGCTGCTGAAAATGCAAACACAATTCATACGGATTTGGTTGAAGAATATGCTAGAATAAATGGTCTTGAATATATTTGTGCACATGCATAGCAGAGGCGTATGCACGTTTCAATGTATGTGTATGTGTAAATGTTTTTTACTGCGCGTCGCTGCTTGCCACGTGTGTATGATAATTGGCTAAACGTTTTGTGTAATAAATCGGGAGTGACTTAACGGAATTTGATGAAACTTTCAGCATCTGATTCTATTGAATTTTTTACATTTTATAAAAATTCTAATTTATGCACATGGTTATATTTGCAACAGACTCTCAATGGGTGTTTGATAGCAGGGAGGAGGGGTGTAATCAGTAAATATAAAAAAAAAATAGAAATTGCATAGAATTCACATGAATCTATATGCAAAATTTTGGGGGGTCTAGCTCTAAAGGTGTGGGAGATATAATTTTATAACCTGTTTTCGATAAGGTTTAAAATCAATAACATTGAGCTGCGCGTGCTATCCACGTTCCCAACAAAAAAAAATTCAAGTCAAGACGGACGGACGCACAGACAGATGGACAGGGCTAAATCAACTCAGCTTGTCGCACTGATCAAGAATATATATACTTTATGGGGTCTCCCACGCCTCCTTCTGCCTGTTACCCATTTTCAATGGGCTCAGGGTATAAAAAGGGGCGTGGCAAATTGTAAAACCTTGTAGCTCCTACAGTTTTAGAGCTAGACGCTTGTGTTACTGGAAGCCTCCTCTATGGATTACCAAAAACTAAATCTTACGTCACTTTGGGTTCGTGGCATATTGAAAAATACCATGTAACTTTCACAATTTTGGAGTGTAAGCAAAGTTTACAGTTACGTTGGCCTCGACTTCTTCTAAGAACTTGAGACATGGGGGCGTGGCAAATTGGCATCAAAGTTTGTAACACCCAGTTGCAACATTCATATGCCTGTGCCACCTATATAAATAACCTTAATAAGAATTGCTAAAACGACACAAGGCATTTCTATTAAATATACGTAATTCGATTTAATGTTGAAATTTTGTAAATATGTTATCTACTAAAATTATCATTGTTCGTATAGTCTAGGAACGTGCGTATGTTTGAGCGCGTCGATTTCATAAACTAGACGAGCTAGACAGCTAAAATTTTTTGTAGATCCGTGTATAGCACGCGAATTATGTATTCTCTTTATACAGTTCAATACATGTTCTTTATTTGAAATCAATAATACAACTGTTCTCTTACTCAATTCTAAGAGGATTCTTATACCATTTTCTGGCTATGATTGTTTGTGTTTACAATATTGGGTATGCTGGGTTGAAGTTTGCTTATCTTATGCGGCTGAGCTGCGAAGCTCATTTATGTTTACAAAAGTTTCTCTAATTTCTATGACACTTCTGGTCTTGGCTACATTAAGGAGGATTGCAAGCCTTTTGTATCAACTATTGCTATGGAAGTGCCGCTGCTGTTATGGTGTCAGTTGACACTTTGGGAAATCAAGTTTGCTTCATATATTCAATAACTATTTTTGTTGTAATGTTATCGATTGTAATACTTATCGAAAATACGTTTTTAAAAAGTAGTTTGGATATTCTTTGAACTAGAGACTTCAAATGTAGTGTAGTTGCGTGTATTAAATATGGAGATTAGCCTAAAGTACATAATAGAATTTGGAGTTCTGTCGTTCAAAGCAGCGGCAGAACGGGAGTACATAGCATGCCATATGTATTTGTATATATGTTATTATATGTACATGCAGAAGGCATATACATTGAAATGCACTTGCGACCGAACGGTCAACAAAAAGCATAGTGCTTACACTGCAGATCTTACGCTGCAGGCATATTACGGCACTTGGCTGTGTGGTTGCGTCTAATAAATACAGAGATTACTTGATCTTTAGATTTTGGATGCCACGCCCATTCACCCCCAATAGTCCCCTATTTGTAAAAACCGCAAATCAAATACTAGAGCCTTGTGCTTTGTACACACATATAAATGCCATTAATAAGTTTTGAAAGTTTGATGCAGTTAGTCCATTGCTAAGAAAAGTTATTAAAAAATTAAATTCCCCACATTGCAGCCCAAGCGCAGTCGTTGCGTCAACTGCGCAGCTGGCAGAGTGCGCTCTTATGCGTGCGGGCATATGATGATTAAATCAATTGAGTCAGAGTTCAGTTGTATTTTATATCACAAATATAGAATGTGTTTTTAACGTTTTATTTAATAAATCGAGACTGACTAAACGGATCTTAATGAAACTTTCAGCATTCGATTCTATGGAGTTCTGTACATTTTATAAAAATGCCAATTCATTCTTAGTCCTACCCGTTGGTTATATTTGCAGCTGACTTTCAATGGATGGTTTTGTGAAATTTGGAGCCGGTATCCAAAATGTAAAAAAATCAAGTAAGAGTACTCAAATCGAGACTGCTCGATTAGGAGATACCCTGAGCCCTGTAAAGAGTCATATATCAAATGATTCTACGCTCTTTTTAAGTATGCATAGAAACAACATATATACACACACACTTATGCACTTACGCATATACGCGCGCTCTGCCAACTGCGTTAGGCTGCAATGTGGGCATTACTATGGGAACCTAATTGTTGCATAAGTTTTCTTAGCGCTAGACTTTTTTTTATCAAACATGGCATTCATGTGTGTGTATTTGCCAAAGCACAAGTCTCTAGTATTTGATTTGCGCTTTTTACATAAAGGGGGCGAATGGGGCGTGGCATCCAAAATCTACATAATCTCCGTATTCATTACACGCAACTACACAGCAAATTTGAAAGCTCTAACTCAAACAATGTTCAAACTACGCTTAAAAAACGTATTTTCGCTGGGGTTAAAGATGTTGATATCCGTTGGATATATCTCCGGCTCGAAGGACCAATGTTTGCAGGGGGGCGTCGCAAATAAGTAGAAACACTTTTCTTGTGGGTTGTTTGAAATTACTTTCGCTTTTATTTTAACTTGAAATTGCACAGTCAGTGTGCGTACACGGTGAAAGGAAGATAAGAAAAGTAAAAAGATGGAAGAGAGGAGGAAAAGAACACAGAAAAACTCCAGAGAACCAGCAGGAGAGCTGGAGTTGGAGCTTACGCTATTAACAGAGCTGTTAATAGCATAGCATGGGGATGTGGAGGGAGGAGCAGTTCTGTTTAATAGAATCTGACATAAACATCATCTATTTCTTCAATACTTGTGATGTTATTAAATATAAATTTACAACTATTGGTAGTAGTGCAAATTTTACTTAGTTTAAGTTCCTTTAATATTGTGTTTGGTTTATATTTCAATGTCTTATTATGAATTTCTATAATTAATAAATTTTCTTGGTCGATTTGGATTATAATCTGTGTTAGGCATTGGGATTAGTAACTTAATATCTACACTTATATAATTTTTCGGAATTTTTATTGCTATAATTATGCAATTATTTTTGTATTTTAAAATACCCATACGAATTAATTTTAATTTATAAAAATCAATATCAAATTTGTTTATTTCTTCTTCTGATAAAATTTCTGGTAAAATTATATTATTCTTTGCAAAGGCTATATTTTCTTGAATGTAATTTACTTTGTACTCAATATTTTTTAATTTCTGCATTTGGTCATTGTATAGGATTTTCATTAAGATTCTTTTATTTTGATCATTTATGCTTGTAAGTGTTTCGTTAATAATTATTCGGTCATGCTTAATTGTTTCTGCTAAACTATGAATTGTGTCGTTGAAATGTGAGTTTATTATTATTTGTTGGTTCAAATTATTTATTGTGTTATGGTTATTTTGGTCAATTATATCAAAATGTTCTAATATATCTGTCCTGTCTTCGTCGTCCATTAGTCCAAACAACCATAAGTCCTCTTTTATTTCTGCTAAAAGGTGTAATGGATTTAATCTTTGCCTTTATTAATCTGATTTCTGCAAATAGTTCCTCACTGTCTGTAATATTAGCTGTTCTTATGTTTGTTTCTATCTGTTTTGTAATATTTTGAAGTGGGTTAATGTTAATGATGTGTAATATAATTATTGTTTCATTTACTATTTCGGTTTGATGAATCTGTATGGGTGCATAAACTGCACTTACTAATATCGGTTCCATTTGTAATCTTGTCTGTACTGTATTGAACTTGGTTATAATGATGGCTAACATGATTAATATCTGGGAAATAAAGAAAGAAAAAAAATCTTTGTCAAATCTGCTATCAATTTGGGTTATTTTCGTTGGGATTGTTAAATTCCTGTTTTAACGGTCTTTTAATGTTACTTAGATGAATGTTTTTTAACTCTGCATATCTAAAATAAGGCTCATCCTTATGTCTGACTCTTTTATAGTTTTTAATTGGACCTTCATGTCTTTGTTCATTGTATTCTTCTCTTGTATCATTTCTTTTGTTTATAATCATTTTCTTACGTTCCTCGATAGTCATTTTTAATTTATGTGCATCTTCTGTGTCTTTAGCATAATTTGGTGTACATTTTATTGTTGAATGATAACGTTTATTGTATTATTGAACGTTTTATCCTATTATTGCTAATTGAATTTTTGATTCAATAGATAGTTCATTATTATCTATTCCTGTTATTATCTCAATTAGTGTAGAATGTAATCTTTCAATATCAGCGTTTCCTGTATGTGAATTGGGTTTAGTATAATGTATTGAAATATTTTCATTGTTTAAAAACTGTATTATATGTTCTGATCTAAACTCACTATCCATTATTATTTTCTGTGGTTTATTAAATTTTGCAATTTTGTTTATTAAATTTTGCAAAACGATTTGTGTTTTATGTGAAATATGTCTAAATGTATAATTTGGTTTTTTGTATCTGGTGTTTCTGTAAATTGAAAGTTTGGTTTTATTGGTTTCCTATCATACTTAATTTATTTCAAATCAATAAAACAACTGTAGTCTTACTCAATTCTAAGAGGATTCTTATACCATTTTCTGGCTATGATTGTTTGTGTTTACAATATTGAGTGTGCTGGGTTAAAGTTTGCTTATCTTATGCGGCTGAGCTGCGAAGCTCATTTATGTTTACAAAAGTGTTTATCTTATGCAGCTGGGCTGCGATGCTTATTTATGTTTACAAAAGTGTCTCCAATTCCTATGACACTTCTGGTCTTGGCTACATTAAGGAGGATTCCAAGCCTTTTGCATCAACTATTGCTATTGGAAGTGCCGCTGCTGTTATGGTGTCAGTTGACACTTTGGGAAGTGATGCTGATGGCATAACTCGCGCTCTGCCAACAGTTGACGCAGCGACTGCGCTTGGGCGGCAATGTGGGCATTACTATGGGAACTTAATAGTTTAATAACTTTTTTAGCGGTGGACTAACTACTTCAAACGTTCACAAGTTATTAATGGCATTCATATGTGTGTATTTGCCAAAAAAAAAGTCTCTAGTATTTGATTTGCGATTTTTATAAATAAAGGGCTATTGTGGGCGAATGGGGCGTGGCATCCAAAATCAAAAGATTACTAATTCTCAGTATTCATTAGACGCAACTACACAGCAAATTTGAAGTCTCTAGCTCAAACAATGTAAAAAGTACGTCTTAAAAACACATTAAAACAAGTAAGAATGTTGCCTTAGGGCGAAACCTGATGCGTGATACTCGTTTCCCATAGGGGCATCATGTATATTAAATTTAATAATATATCTCAAATTTTGCATTTATGTAGATTCATGTGAATTTTATGCAATTTCAAATTTTGCAAATATAACCATGTGAATGAGTTAGCATTTTTATAAAATGTAAAAAATTCAATAGAATCATGCTGAAAGTTTCATCAAGTTTCGTTAAGTTAGTGGCAATCTATTAAACAAAACGTTTGGCCAATTATCACACGCACGTGGCAAGCAGTGACACCAAAATACATTTACATTTACACATACATTGAAACGTGCAAGCGCGTTTGCTACGCATGGGCACAAATAAATTCATCGCCATTCATTCTAGCATATTTTTCAACCAAAATTGTTATTGAGTTGTGTTTGCATTTTCAGCCGTTTCTTTGGTTTTGTTTTTGTCAAATATCGCCCTTTACACGCATACATTCAAACAGACCAACGTTTTTGTATATACACAAACACATGCATTCATATGCGCGCATTTCAGCAATTTCTAAGAATCACAATTGCGATTGATTTGTGTTTATATTGTGTTTGCATTAACAGCAGCTTCTATAGTTTTGTATTTGTCAAAAGTCGTCCTTGTAGTGAAGTAGTTTCGGATTTGCCAACAGGCAATGAAAAGCTGATGTCGCGCAGCAGGTAGATGCAAAGCGGGTAAGCAAAAGGGGGCTGGTCAGCTATTGTTTACCTTTTGGTTTACATTCGCAATAACTGCAGATTCTTATGATCATACGATTGTACAGTAAAGCAGTAAATTTTATGATGACGATTGTACTGCAATCGGTTAAGCAGCGAAGGCCTGACAATGGTACAGCTATGCTTAGCGCCACTCAATCAGAGTCAGCTTAACTGCAGAACATTACTCAAGAGACCGCTGACAAAGATAGACGTGCTAGTTTTACACTGTATATAAAATTCATGACAAAATAAAATTTGACACAACATAAGTGAAACACAGCGCAACAAAATCAACTAAAGTGTTGAGCTAAAAGGAAGAAAAGTCTGCAACAAAATCTACGATTAGCAGAGAACACTTCCAGCGCGGTCAACTACCATCAGCGAAGACACCTTTACAAATACACCAACCACACAAAGAGAAAATTATGTGAATTTGAAGTGGAGCAGTACGACTCAAAGTTAGAAGAGACGTAAAAAGTAAAGTAGTGCCAAATCAGATACAAAAAGAAATGGCAATAAGTGGGAAAAATTTGAAAGCATTGATTGATTATGCAGTAAACTCTGCACTGCAAAACCAAGCACAGTCATTTGAGAAAAAACTGGATGAAATTAGAAACGAGTTTAAGAATTTATCAGTGTACATACCCGAGGTCGAAGTTTTTAAAGATGCGGAAATAACTCCAGGTGTCCGATGCGATGAAACATTAGATATAGTAAATTCGGTTCCAGACTTTGTAGGAAACTTATGTTTCGTGACAGACTGGATTTTACGTATGCCGATAAACGCCCCATATATATAATAGAGCAAGAGTTGTCCGTTCTACATCAGGGAACTTTAACAATAATCCAATACTATGAGGAAATTGAAAAGAAACTGACACTGCTTATAAATAAAACAATTATGACTTATGATTCCACTTTAGCTGCTTCTCTTAATGAAAAGTACAGAGCAGATGCATTGAGAGTGTTTATCTCAGGCACAAGGAAGTCTCTTAGTGATATTCTCTTCTCAGCAAGACCCAAAGATTTGCCATCAGCTTTGGCTCTAGCACAGGAAGTTGAGTCTAATCACGAACAATTCCAATTCGCTAGTAGTTTCGCAAGAAATAGTGAAGAGAAAGCAGAAGCAATCCACTATAGAATGCAATACCCAAAATCAGATTAAAGCACCATTTTTTAAGTAGAAGACCCAATACCATAGCGAAAATATAAAACAAGAACCACCCCAACCTATGGACATTGACAATTCATCTCGATTTAGACAAACAACTCAATACCAAAACCAAGGCAGTTCTGGCCAATATTAAAATCATGTGCAAAAGAGAGTAAATAGTGGAACAGCTAGATATACCGGTCCCAAATAACAGAGAATTAATCATCTTTCACAAGATGAAAATTCTGCAAATCAATCGGAAAAAGAATATCAACAAGTAGCGGATTCTGAGATATCAGATTTAGAAGATGAGGATCAACTTCAAGAGGTAAATTTTTTAGAAATAGCTCCCTGTTACCGTTTGTAGTGCGAACGATAGCAGGTAGATCAAAAAACCAATCCCAGAACTTAAAAATGTAACTAACGTTGAAGACAAATTTTTAGTTAAGTCACTTCATGGTTTTAACTCCGTTCAAAAGAAATGTCCAATGCACCTTTTCGGCACCACAGCCACATTCATTTTACTTTCCAGCTTATCCATCTTCGATGGTATAATAGGACTTGACCTATTAGAGAAAACTAATACCAATCTAGACTTCAAAAATAATATATTAAAAAGTGAAACAGGATCCGAGATAATTCAATATAAAAAATGCGCAAACGTTAACTTTACTGAGGTAAAGAACATAGAAGTTCCCCAAGAAATTGAACAGGAATTTAAAGAAATGTTAAAAGAAAAAATAAATGCTTTTGCTGATCCCAATGAAGCTCTTCCTTATAACACAAAAATTATCGGTACAATTCGAGCTGAAGATGAAAACCCAATTTACTCTAAACTTTATCCCTACCCATTAGGAGTATCCGACTTTGTCAATAATGAAGTTAGGGACATGCTAAGGGATAATATTATCAGGCCTTCTAAGTCACCTATTATACGGTGACTTAGAAGGTGTGGGTAGTTGATAAAAAAGGAGTAGACGAACAAGGTGTGGGTAGTTGATAAAAAGGGAGTAGACGAACAAGGAAATAGGAAAAATCGACTTGTTATTGATTTTAGAAAGCTAAATTCAAAAACCGTTGACGATAAATATCCTATACCTAACATAGTAGCCATTCTCTCAAACCTTGGGAAAGCCAAATATTTTACAACACTCGATCTGAAATCGGGATTTCACCAAATACTTCTTTCGGAAAAAGACGGAAAAAACTGCATTTTCTGTAGGAAATGGAAAGTATGAATTCCCTTTGGTTTGAAAAACGCCCCCGGAATTTTTCAACGAGCAATCGATGATCTATTACGAGAACAGATTGGAAAGTCATGCTACGTCTATGTTGACGACGTGATCATATTATCCGAGAATATAGAAAATCGCGTTCATCACATTGCTTGGGTACTGGATAAATTGTGTACCGCTAACATGAGTGTATCACGAGGAAAATCTCGGTTTTTTAAAGATAAGGTTGAATATCTTGAATTCGTGGTTTCCCGTGGCGGCATTACAACTAACCCCAGCAAAATCGAAGCAATTGGCAAATTTGAACCGCCTGCCAACCTGTTCCAAGTCAGATCATTTCTTGGTTTAGCAAGCTATTACAGATGTTTTATAAAAGATTTTGCATCTATAGCCAAACCATTGACAGACATACTGAAGGGTGATAATGGTAAAACAAGTGCAGGGCAATCAAAAAAAGTTCCAGTTAGTCTTAATGAGAAACAGATATCCGCTTTTGAAGAATTAAAGAATATCTTAATATCGGAAGATGTAATGCTCCTAAACCCTGATTATCAAAAGCCATTTGATTTGACGACAGACGCTTCGTCCTCTGGTTTAGGTGCTGTCTTATCACAAAACAAAAAGCCGATCACCATCATTTCCAGGACTTTAAGAGACAATGAGCTGAACTTCACCACTAATGAACGCGATCTATTTGCGATAGTGTGGGCTTTAAAATCCCTAAGAAACTATTTGTACGGTGTCAAAAACTTAAATATTTATACCGATCACCAGCCGCTTACATTTGCAGTCTCAGACAATAATACCAATGCAAAAATTAAAAGATGGAAATCATTCATCGATGAGCATAACGCTCAAATCTTCTTCAAGCCGGGAAAATAAAATTTTGTTGCTGATGCACTATCAAGACAAAACCTTTATGCTTTAGAGGATGATGCTCCATCGGACCTAGCCACTATGCATAATGAATTATCATTGACATACACTATAGAATCTACTGAAAACCCGATCAACTGTTTCAGGAAGCAGATAATTATTGAAGAAAGTATAGCAGCTTCTGAAAAAATTATTATAATGTTCGGACAGAAAACGAGACATATCATATACTTTGCAAATAAACAGAAGTTAATAGGAAAAGTGTGCGATGCGGTAAAAAAAACGTAGTGAATGGAATCAAATGCGACTTGCACATACTGGCACTTATTCAAAATAAGCTAGTTGAGACTTTCCCGTCTACTAAATTTTGGCACTCTAACAAGTTGGTAATTGACGTTCATGACAAAAACGAGCAAAAACAGATTATAGTTGCAGAACATAGTAGAGCTCATAGAGCAGCACAAGAAAACATAAAACAAATTCTACAAGACTATTTTTTCCCTAAAATGACTCGTTTGACAAATGAAATAGTTGCAAATTGCAAGACTTGTAACAAAGCAAAATACGACCGACACCCACAAAAACAGTACATCGGCGAAACGCCAGTCCCCAAACAAGTAGGAGAAATTATTCACATTGACATTTTTCCTACAGAAAAAAAATATTTTCTAACCTGCATCGATAAGTTTTCAAAATTTGCCATTGTCCAACCCATAGCTTCCAGAATAATAACAGATATTGAGCCCCCATCTTACAGCTTATGAACTTTTACCTTAATACTAGAATTATTTACTGCGATAATGAACCGTCATCAAACTCGGGAACCGTAAATTTTCTTTTAAAAAACCGTTTTAATGTCGAAATAGTAAACTCTCCACCACTACACAGTACTTCAAACGGACAGGTAGAAAGATTCCATAGTTCTCTTGCGGAAATTGCCAGATACTTAAAATTAGAAAAACAACTAAATGACACAACCGACATTATACTTCAAGCAACAATAGAGTACAATAAAACAATTCACTCCGTCGTTAACAGAAAACCAATTGACATAATCCACGCTTCCTCACCTGAGTTAGAAGCCGAAATAAGAGATAGAATATCTAGAGCGCAAGATCTGCTATTACGAAGAAAAAATGCAGACAGAAGAAATATAACTTTCCAGGTAACAAATAATGGAGTTATTTGAAGAAGCCACTGTGGAAGCCGATTTGGGGTCAACGGTTCTTATAAAGGGGAGGGAGGTACATAAGGATAACTTAAGATAAAAGTAAAATATCCTTCCAGTACTCTTTCTGCTCTGTATCTTTTCATGGACGGAAAAACAGTTATCTATCAATCTAACAATGTACTCGGAAATCGCCGAGGAAACAAACTTACTTATGAAACACTTCCCACAGCCTCATATGAGAATAATACTTAAATCCGATTTAGATATGACCTCATTACTGGAGACAGTTAAAATCCACCAATTTGATTTTCCAAAAAGAAACAGATTGACACAGGAAACCTCTACCAAACATTATTCACAGGAAGTAAAATTATAATTACTGAATTAAAAACACTAATGTTGTCTATTACGCTTGCAAAGATTCAAATTATAAACCCAGCAATCCTTAATTTTAATGACCTTAACCAAATTTTAAATGAGCACTCTACAGATTTAACCATAATAGATTTAATTGAAATAGCTTACGTAAAAGTATTGTTAGATCATAATTTTGTACTCCTAATCTTAGCGTAATATATAGGAAAATAACCATGTTTCCTGTTCAACATAATGGAAAAATACTTTACTGCGCTGAAAATAACAACGTCGTAGACTGCGGTAATAAAACTATGTATATCAATTGGAAACTGCAGCGCTACCGTTATCTCTAAGTTTTGCAACATCTACAGATATGGCGCATTGCAACACTCGCCCCAGACATCTACAACCGTTGTCGGTAACTGATGATGGTATCATCACTATAAGCGAAGAAACAGTTGAAATACGAATAGACAAAGGCACATACAAAATCATCCAGGACACACACTTGCTGACATTTGATGAGGAGATCTATGTAAATGTACAAAAGGAATAAACAACTAACCTCGACACCTTGACACCTTAAGGAAGACCGAGGCCGGCCTTCAAACTAGAGAGGGAGGAGTTAACACATCCAGCATATAAATTCTGCATAATCAACAAAGTTGCGATATTGATTCCAACTGATTCCAACCAAAGTCTGCGCTACCTTGCCATTAACATTCCATACGCCGTTGTTACATATACTCACATCATAATCGATGACACAGCGATATAAAACTAGGGCTAGTTTGACATAAGAACCTTTGTACCTTACTCTTTAGTCTAATTGAGCAATAAAGCTGAACAGTCATATCAAGTGGAATAGTATTATTTCGTAGCTCCGCACAAATAATTACTAACAACACTTAACTTATATATATATATATATATATATATATATATATATATATATATATATATATATATATATATATATATATATATATATAATAGGCAAAGAAGAACCCCGACAATACGACGAGCTAGTGACGAGCATATCAAGAGTGCGCACCTCTAAGCCTTCTACTGATATTCATTTCCAATAATTCGATTTACTGGGGGAAACGTATTATATTTCGTTATCAAAATATGAATCTTCTCAATCCCGTACACTACAAATCTTTATATATAAAACAAAGTTGGGTTTGTTACAAAAATTATAACTCGAGATCTGCTGGACCAATTTTCATGGTTTTTGATTTGTTGGATTGGTCTCCGCCCCGAATAGCTGAATATATTTTAAAAATACAGTAAAATTGACGAATTCTTGAAAAATGCGTTATTTTCCCTAAAAGTTCTTAAATTTCGGAGCTGTCAAATTTTTTTTGTCAAAATCTGTAAGTAATGATTGACATTTATCCATGCGTTCATAGAACTATTTAACATGGATAAATAAACTATTATGAGTATTTTAAAAAAAAAAAAACAAGTAAGAAAACTCTAGTCGGAGGTGCCCGACTAGGAGATACCCTGAGCCCCGTCCCATTTGCATTGTTTAATACACTATGTAGCTTGCATATAACATTACATTTTGCAAAATTAAATTATAATTTTGAAATTTTATTCAACTAGAATGTATGTAAATCAAAAATAAATTAATAATTAAATAAATAAACAAAAAAAATGAAAAGAAAGCAAACATCACCGCACCTGGGCTCGAACCTGCATCTATTTACTACATATGTAACGTTAAAGCGCGTCATCTCAACTAGCACAACCACCTCATGTTTATAGATTTAAAAAAAAATAAAAAAAGTTACGCTGTTGTCACTGAGTTCCGAACCCGCGACCTTTCGTTTACGCGCTTTGTGTCTATCCACTACGCCACACCAGTATTCCGTTGCTTGTTGGCAAAACGCAAAGTAGTACTACAATGCGATATGTTACAAATACAAAACTAAAGAAGCAGATCAATCGCAGTTGTAATTCTTAGAATATGCTGAAATGCGCGCATATGAACGTATGAGTGTGTGTACATACAAAAACGGTGGTCTGTTTTAATGTATGCGTGTAAAGGGCGATATATGACAAATACAAAACTACAGAAGCGGCTGTGCACATGCATAGCAGAGGCGCTTGCACGTTTCAATGTATGTGTATTTGTATATTTTTTTTTTCTGCGCGTCGCTGCTTGCCACGTGCGTGTGAATATTGGCCAAACGTTTTGTTTAATATATCGGGACTGACTTAACGGATTTTGATGAAGCTTTCAGCATATGATTCTATTGAATTTTTTACATTTTATAAAAATGCTAATTTATTCATTATATTTGCAACAGACTCTCAATGGGTGTTAATGGCTGAGGGGGGGGGGGGGGTAATTAGTAAAAAGAGCCGGTACGCAAAAAATAAAAAAAAATAGAAATTGCATAAAATTCACGTGAATCTATATGCAAAATTTGAGGGGTCTAGCTCCAAAGGTGTGGCAGATAGAATTTTATAACCTCTTTTCGATAAGGTTTAAAATCGATAACAAAACAACAAAAATAGATATCGTTTTTTGGTAACAAACTTGACCTGCGCGTGCTATCCACGGACCCAACAAAAAAAAATTCAAGTCTCTAGGTCAACTACGTTCTGAGATCGACGCGTTCAAACATACGGACAGACGGACGGACGGACAGACGGACAGACGGACGGACAGACAGACGGACAGGGCTAAATCGACTCAGCTCGTCGCCCTGATCAAGAATATATATACTTTGTGGGGTCTGACACGCCTCCTTCTGCCTGTTACATACATTTAACAAAACCATTATACCCTGATTTCCCATTTTCAATGGGCTCAGGGTATAAAAAGATTGAAAAATATTACGCGTGCGTTCAGAAATGTGTATTCATTATACTAAATCATTTCAATTGAATGAATACACTTGACTATGTTGGGGTTTAGTCGAATACTGTACTGATCTTTATTCTTCTGAGACTGGGTTTATATTATAGCCTCATACATAATTTCATCCCTTAAATCTAGTGTGTATATTGCTGAGTTGTAAGGCTCAGCATTGGTCTATTGCATTCTTATTTTTATCGCTGAGGTTGTAGGGCTCAGCGTTCGTCTATTATCTATTCTTATCTTATCGCTGACGTTGTAAGGGTCATCGTTCATCTGACTATTTTAAGATTCCACACATGCGGCCTTTCTTCATCTATCGCAGTGCATGCTAGTCGTTAAGTGCGTAGAAGGCGGGATGAAGTGCCACTTGATGCCTTCTTTTTCTAGCACCGGTGCAATACTGCTATTTTCTTAAATAGCGGCGACCAAATCGTTCATTCCCGCAGTTACTTTTTAATGCATTTCGTAAGCCAAAAATCTAAAACTCCCTCTGGAATAGGTTTCTCATCAGTTTCAGTCCGCCGTGTAAGGTTTCTTTGCGTGCGTTGTTTACAATCAGCCAAGCAAGATGTGATTTTCCAACTATTTTTAGGTGTTTCACATCATATGGTACCATTGCACTTTAAAGACGGCCTCCTACACGTAATACTCCAAAATCAAGTTCTTGTTGCAATTTTACAACGACTGTTTTGGCCTTCTTTATTTCTTCGACAGTGAGATACGTCGTCTGGTGCTCCTTAGCATATTTTTGATTTTTTTAGTATATATGCAACTTTAATTGTTATCGGCGAATGAACAGCTGTATCAAGATCAATTATCGGTTAAGTCGATACAACTATGTTAGTATTAAGTAAGCAAACGAACGGACAAGTTGAGCGTACCAGCAATTGGCTGATATAGTTCAAATAAAATAAAGATATGTTTAATTATTCATCATAAAATTTGGTCCTTCGAGTCGGATCCGTTGGACATTGCTACTGAATACTCACTTTGGATTTTTGGAAAACAGCGCGCACTATTGGAAAAGTGCCATGTTTTGTCTTGTCGTGTTTTTGCTGCTGGCGACGCAACATTTACACATTCTTGGAATTACGTATTGATATTTGGCATCATATGTAATAAACGGCGCGCACTATTGGAAAAGTGGCGTATTTTGTCTTGTCGTCTTTTGCTGCTGGATACGCAGCATTCACACATTCTTGGAATTACGTATTGATATTTGGCATCATACGTAATAAACGGCGCGCACTATTGGAAAAGTGGCGTGTTTTGTCTTGTCGTGTTTTTGCTGCTAGAGACGCAGCATTTGCACATTCTTCGAATTACGTATTGATATCTGGCATCATACGTAATAATCGGCGCGCACTATTGGAAAAGTGCCGTGTTTTGTCTTGTCGTGTTTTTGCTGCTGGAGACGCAGCATTTGCACATTTTTGGAATTACGTATCGATATTTGGCATCATACGTAATTACCAGTACGCACTATTGGAAAAGTGCTACTGGCTACTTTTGACAACAACTTGAATTGACTGCGGGCAACGCAGCAAGCTGCAATGGAAAATCTACGTACTTTACTGGGAGCCAGAAGTAGATTGAAGGCAACGATTACGCGTATTTTTGTATACGCGGAACACCCGCCTGATGGCTGCACATTTTACGATATTGATACCAAATTGGACATGCTAGTTCAGGCTTGGAAGCAGTTTGTCAATCTTGGCGACGAACTTTGTAAATATGAAGATGTGCAGGGATATGTGGATCCAGCAAGTGACAATAATGCATACGAGGAGCGCTTTGTTCGAGCTGGTGCCCTTCTTAAGGCACTACACACTGAGTACAAGCCCCGCAAACTGTAAGAGGGCAATACTACATCGAATGTGCTCGGGGAAAGGGATGAATCGACCATCCAACGTATTTTACAAAAAATGCAGCAGTCTCAAACGCAAATACAACAAATGCAGCAGAAGCAAAAGGAGGCTATGGATCGCATAATGCAACGACTGCTACCGCAGCAGGTTGATAACGAGTCATCGTCAGGCTCACAGCAAGTCGCAGGACCATCAACGAAGGATTGGGAAGTGCCGCGGATTCATATCGCACCATTTGATGGAGACTATAAGGAAGGGCACGCGTGTAAGGATCTATTTGACAGTGCCGCAACTCAGACAAGTAGCAAGCCTAGACAGGACAGAGGTACCAGGAACGCGCATGCGCTACTCGCTACTTCAAAGCGCTGTGCTAAGTGCAACACGGAACACGCATTGATAACATGTACACAGTTCTTGGACCTATCTATTCAGCAACGATATGCCATTGTAAAGTCCAAACACATATGTTTTAATTGCTTGAGACTTGGTCATGGAGTGAGCACTTGTACATCGAAGTCATCCTGTAAGTATTGCAAGCGCCGACATCACTCACTTTTGCATTTCGATCAAAGCAGCACTAGGGACAAGGGTGAGCCACAGCAGCACCAGAAGGATGAGTCAAATGACGCACCAGGTGCTAGCACAGTAGTAGCACTGACGAACGCAATGAACATTGCGAAATGTGGGAAGGGTGCAAATATGAGAAGTACACTGCCAACGGCGCAGGTGTATGTGCGCAATTCTCGAGGTCAAAACGTTGTTTGCCGAATACTACTGGACTGCGGCTCGGAGTTGTCCTACGTTTCGGAACGCTGTATCCAGACATAGGGTCTGGCCCGTATCTGGAATCTCATCAATCAAGGCAGAAACGACAAGAGGGCTCTGTTCACTACACATCAAGTCGCGAGTGTCAGATGCATCGCTTGAGGTCAAGGCGCACGTGCACTGATGAGAGAAACTATAGACGCAGCAGGCCTCTCTATATTTAGCGGCCACACCCTAGCAGATGCCGCATTCAATACCAACGCATCAATCGACATTCTGATTGGTAACGATCACATTTGGACGGTTCTTACTGGAGATAAGTTGTGTAACGCCCAGGGGAACACAATCGCCATCGATTCCATATTTGGATGGATCATCACATCAGTGGGAGGAGCAACTACAACTACAACTACGTCACTCTTAGCTACCATGGACATCAACGCATTGTTGCAACGGTTTTGGGAACTGAAGGAAGTTCCATCGTTCACGTCTGCAAATATAGAAGATGATGTAGTGATGTAATGCTGAAGGGAGATACATAGTCGAGCTACCGTTCAAGCAGGACAACCCAGAGTTCGCAGACACCCATCATGGAGCCAAGTCTCGCTTCTTGGCAGTTGAACGTCGTTTAATGAAGGATGCAGCTTTGCGATCAAGGTATGTACAATTCATGAGGGAGTACATACAACTGGACCACATGAAGGAGGTGGATGTAGAAGAAGACTCCACTTCGAAGCAGATTTTCTACATGCCGCACCATCCGGTGGTAGGTGCAAAGCTGCGTGTGGTATTTGATGGCTCATATCAAGACCAAGATGGCCGGTCTCTTAACGATGCGCTTCATATTGGACCATGTATACAACGCAATCTGTTCAACGTATGCATGAGGTTTCGAATGCACAAGTTTGTATATTCGGCTGGTATTGTAAAGATGTTTAGACAGATTCTGGTTGCAGCTAAACATCAGGATTTCCAACGAATATTATGGAGAGAAGATCCGTCAGCACCATTGCAGTACTTCAGACTCTGCACAGTTACATGCGGGACTGCGTCGGCGCCATTCCTGGCAGTCCGGGTGTTAGAGCAACTCGCCAAGGACCATGAGCATGAGTTTCCTAGAGCAGCTAAGATATTGTTTGAGGATTTCTACGTGGATGATGTATTAACAGGAGCCATGACAGAGGAAGAACTCATTGACATTCAAACTGAGTTATTTGCACTCATGTCACGTGCACAGTTGGAATTGGGAAAATGGATCTCAAATAGCACATGATTGAGCAACGTGCAAGGTGATAGAGTCAACAGGTCAGCAACAACAGCAAAGGTACTTGGACGGCCCTGGGATCCTGGAGAAGACAACCTTGCATACAACATTGTACTCATCAAGGACTCGAATACGCCTCCAGCAACATGGAATCTAGGACGCGTAATCGAGTTGTACTCAGGAGAGGATGGATTAGTACGGGTAGTTAAGCTCAAGGACGTTTCTGGAGAGATTATACGACCCATCACGAAGATTGCAGCCCTACCACATTCTGAAACAGAGTTTCAGGGGGGCCGGAATGTTGAGGAACCATTTGTCATTATTTAGCACATTTTTCATTATTTAGCATATTTTTGATTTTTTTAGTATATATGCAACTTTAATTGTTATCGGCGAATGAACAGCTGTATCAAGATCAATTATCGGTTAAGTCGATACAACTATGTTAGTATTAAGTAAGCAAACGAACGGACAAGTTGAGCGTACCAGCAATTGGCTGATATAGTTCAACTAAAATAAAGATATGTTTAATTATTCATCAATAAGCAACAATACTTTTTAGCTTATTCATTGATGAGAATTTCGTTAGCAGTGGGAGCAGGTAGTTTGCCTTTGTTGTTATAGTTGTTACTATAACTGATTCTGGCTCTTCACATTGTGGCCACTGATCTGAGTGTTTTGTCAACCACTTAGGCCCATTCCACCATATGTCGCATGCTGCTAAGTGCTTCGGGGCAATTCCTCTTGAAGCGACATCTGCTGGGTTGTCTGCTGATTTTACGTATTTTCATTCGATGTGAGGTAGTTTTTTGTTTATTTCTTCGACTCTAGTTTTGACGAATTTATCTTTGCTACGCTTGTTCTTAATCTAAGCTAGCGTAGTTTGCGAGTCACTCCATGCTTGCGTTTTTATGTGACTTCCAACTATTGCTTGTATCTTTGCTAATAGCTTGCATAATAAATGAGATGCATAATCTCAAATTTGGGAATTGTCTTCTTGTTTTTTATTGGGTTCACTTTGTTTTTTGCCGCTAGTAAAGTGACTTTGGCTCCAAGTTTGGTATATACCGCCGCTGCATGCTTTTTCTGATGCGTCGCAAAACCCATGTAGTTCCGTTGCATCAGTGCTTGATTGTCCAGACCAGCGTGGTATATTAATTTTGGCTAACTCTGGCAATGCGCTTGCGTATTCTTGCCAGTAGTTGACCAGACTAGGCTCCAGTTCTGCGTCCCAAGTTAGCGGTAGTTTCCACAGTTCTTGGATGAAGCATTTTCCTTGCAGTGTGGCTGGTGTAAGTCATCCCAGTGGGTCAAATATTCTTGCCAATTGGGATAAAATTAGACGTTTTGTAATGCGTACTAGTTTTGGGCAATCGACAACAAATGTGAAGACATCTTTTTGGAGGTCCCATTGTAGACCGAGGGTTTTAATTGACTCATATTTGTTGATAATTATTTTCTCCGTTGAGTCTCCGTCCTTAATTCCAGCGATGATCGTGTCATCATTTGACACCCATTTTCGTAGGTGCATGATATTTAAAAGTGCTGTTTGAGTGTTAATGCAGTCGTATGTTGAATCGCCTCCAGTGATGAGGTCATCCATGTAGAAATCTTCTTTGATTGTTCTCATTAGTTGGTTGTTCCCTTGGCAGTGTTGATTTGCCAATTCCTGAAGGCAACAAACAGCTAAGAATGGTGCAGCTGAAATCCCGTACGTCACTGTAGTTAGCTTGTACTCCTTGATTGGCATTTTTGGGTCGTCTCTCCAGAGGATGTACTGATATTCCTGATCAGCTTTAGCAATCTTAATCTGGCGATACATTTTTTCGATGTCGGCTGTCATCACATTGTCACCACTTGACCAAAATATCGAAAATATATTTTTATATTTTGGCATCACATCATTTAGACTTAATCCAGTGGTAGCTTTCGCTGACGCATCGAACACTACTCTTAATTTAGTGGTAGGGCTGTTTGGTCTCACTACTGCTTGATGTGGCACGTAGTATTTACCTTGGCCGATAGTGTTCACTTGTTCCATGTGACCTAGTTTCTCGTATTCTTCCATGAAGGCCTTGTATTCCATGAAGATTTTCGGATGCTTCTTGAATTAGTTTTCCATTTGTAGTAGACGTGCCATAGCCTGTTTTCGAGAGTTTCCCAACTCGAAGTCTCTTTTAAATGGTATGCCTTCTTTATCTTTTGTGGTTGTTTCCTGGAACGTCTTCTCACAAAGGTTACTTGAAAGATATCTTCTGAATCGCTTGAGTTGCTTTCCAGCTCCCAAAATCGTTCGAGGTCGTCTAGGCACATAGTTGTTGCTGCGCTGATCACCTTGTTGTTTGATGACCTAGCTATGTTGCCGGAAACAATCCATCCAAGCTCAGTTTTTTGTCCCAGCGTTTCGTTGATCTTTTCAACTTTTCCCAGCATTTAGGGAAGTAGATATACGCCAATGATGATATCAATTCTGCTTGGCTCGTTGAAATATTGGTCTGCTAGCTCGCAGCCCATCCAGTCTTTATTGACATCCAAGTCAATTTTCTTGCTCGGTAGAGCTCTCTGTAGTTTTGGCATGATCAGTGGTTGCGTTAAGGTGATTAATTTATTTGACATTCCCGGATTGATTGTCAAGTAAACACTATTTTTCAGGATTTCAATATTTTGTGAAATTCCCTGAGCTTCCACATTCCGCTTGATTCGGTGAAGTTTTAACTGTTGTGTAGCTTCTTCCGAAATTAATGTTTTTTGGGAGCCTCCATCGATGAAGGCCCTTAGTTGCTCGTATTTTCCGGATTTATTTTTAAACCAAATGAGCACAGTTGTCAGAAACGTATCTTGTCCTTTGTTTTCTTTAAGACAATTGCTGCTGAAGGTTTCTTTTTTATTTGCATTCTCGTGAAGCAAATTGTTATGTGGTTTGCCGCATTTAATGCATATCCAATTCTTATTGCAATCTTTATTGCAATGGGTGCCTAGACATTTAGAGCCTAAAGCGTTTTTAGTTACAAATTCCTTGCGCTTTGCAACTAGCACGGCTTTAAATTTTTGGCACCTGGATATTTCGTGGCCATCCAGTTTGCAAAAACGGCATCTTTTGTAGCTCGTTCTCTTTGCTTCCATAGGCTTCTGGATGGCTCTTTTTTGCACTGAGTCTACTGTACTGTGTAGTTGATCAATAAACTCGAGCACATTCTTCAAGGACTGAATTTCTCTGGCTTTCTTTACGTGTTGCTCGTAAAGTTGTAGCACTTCCGTCGA